>LR750500.1:225000-317360 GCA_902729485.2 Mus minutoides | reverse complement strand
AGGAGACAAGAGAGTACCTACAGAGCCGCAAGGTTTATGGACCTGTAGGGACTCGACCAGAGCAACACCAGGATGCTTGTCTGCTGTTGGTAACAGCTTCCTGAAGTCTGGGACTCTTTCTCTTACAGCACAAAGGGGAAAATACCAAATGGTTTGCTCCAGGACTTCTGACTTTCCCTTTAGATTAATGCCAAACCACTCAACTGTTCTTATGAGAATTAAGTGCTTTTCACTTTTTTCTTTTTTCTTTTTTTTTTTTTTTTTTTTTTTTTTTTTTTTTTTTTTTTTTTTTTTTTTTTTTTTTTTTTTTTTTTTTTTGCCAGTGGTTTCAGTTGCTGAAGCTCTCCAGAAAGGTCAAAAAATTTAACTTTTATTTTCAGTTCCCAAGCATCAAACCCATAATCCGGGTAATCTTTTTATAAATAAGGCATTCATTGCTCATAACTGGTTGTCAGAGCCACTGTCTGCTTCATAAGGAAGATGACATAACTTTTGCCATGTGTGGTGACGGTGGTGGTGGTGTGTGTAAAATGAAATAAATAAAAGCAATTATCTTAAAGTCCAGTATGGATGAGAGAATTTGTTTTCCTAAAGTGGAGTCAGCTTAGGAGTGCCAGAGAGCCGCTGGCATTCAAGAATGGCTGCCCAGTGCAAACTTCTGGCAACCCCCTTTGGTTCACTGGTCCACAGCCAGTGCTTGTCTTCATAAAGGAATTCCACATCTTTATTACGTGAAGTAATTTTTGTTCATTATTTGAAACATACTTTAAATATTTTGTTTCACGATATCCTAATACAATTCCCTGAAGATCAAGGAAGATGGAAAAAATCAGCTATATACATTTTTTTTCAAATTTAGAGTGATTATAAAAAGAATTACACTCCAATTTATTCATTATGATAAATATCATTTGACAACATCTTGAATAACTCAGGTGGTCATGATTAAAGGTGTTCATAGGAAATTCTAACGCGTTTATTAAATAGACCCCTCCTTTTTGTCCGTGTGGAGGAGATCATCGAGTAAGAATGATGGATTTCATACCAACATCAAACTTTCCTAACAAAAACGAGCACATGGAGAGCGCCCAATGCACTCCATGTGGGATACCTGTTTCTAGCTGGTTTGTCATCCAGAGAATGGATCTCACTGAAGTGAGTCATATTTGACACAGATGAAACTTCTAAGTTGGCCCTTTGACAGATGAGCTAATTGGCTTCATCCAAAATGGGCAGAATTCTTGGGGGAGGGGATGTTTAAATCATTAGAATTGTTGGATCAGAGGCAGAGAAGAGCCAGGAAAAGGTTCTGGGCCGTAGGTAGCAGAAACTAGACTCAGCTTCTCCTGTTCCCAAAACCTTCTAATGAGTTTCACTGTTTTCTTTCTGGTGCTTATCATCATCAAGGAACTCTGAATTTGCATCCCTAATGCATCCTTCTCAAAGGTGTGCTGGCATCCCCATAGGCTCTTAGGGCTGCTCTCCCTTCGGGCAGGTGCCCACACACTCCTTATATGGGCCTCAACCTATAGCTTGTCTGCTTCACTCACGGACTTATGCTTTTTTAAAATATTCCCTGGGAACCTATCTTAATTGCGCTCTTTTTTAAAAAGTGAAAGCTCAGAAGTCAGACGAGTCAGAAAATGATCATTTAACTGAATCCGCACAGACTGGGCCACAGAGAGTCAAATGTACCATCTCTGTGTGCGATAAATGTGTTTCTTTTAGAGCTATTTTTATCAAAAGGAAATAGATATAAATAAGACCCTGTGGATAAACACAGGTTAGAGGAGTAAGCTAAGACCTAGTGGGAACTCATTCCTGAGCTCCAGCTCTCCCCTACCACACTTCGTTCTCACACTTTCTACAGAAACTAAGCATCCAGGCTGGCTGCAGCATCCCACACACCGTTTGGTGGTAGTTCCAACCGATACAAAACAAAATATTTTATAACTGTGGCTCAAACATGTATTTAGCTTCAGCTGTGTTTTAAGAACGACGCCCAGTCTAACGTGAATAAAAGATTATTTTGCCCTAAAGAAATCTATCATGGCTAAAGGGAAAGAGAGGAAGTATGGAAGCCAGTCTGTAGTGGGAGCTATCCCCCCTCCAGCCCCCTGTTACCCAACACCCTGGGGGATTCCAGGGCCCTGAAGAGCAGACACAGGAAATGCTCAGGGGAAGAAAGATTAACCTCACACCCCAGGCACATGTGGGAGCTGTGTGCAAACAGATATATGGTAGCAGAAGCCTTCTGCTTAGTCAACTGCCCATGCTAGGTGGGTTGTTACAGTATGTTGGTGTAGAGCACAGGGCAGGGGTAAATAGCGCCCACCATCCACAGCTTAATGCAGGAAGAGAACATTCTCTTTGGATGACAACACCCCCACCTGCGAGTAGAAACCTAGCCGGCATGCATCGGTTAGACTCAGGTGGCTGCCCCTGAGCATGCCCGGTTGGGAACAATGGGCATTTAGATTTTTTTTCCAGTTTCTCGGGGAGGTAGCTGAGTCACCACCGAAGAGCAGCATTTGGTAGTGCTTTGAATGAAACCGGTGTGGCATGCGGAGGGGCCAGATACCAGGAGTAAGAGGGATAGAACTCCTGGACAGGAGACTGGAAGCTTCCAGAGTCAAAAGTGCCCCCACCCCACCCCACCCCACCCCTCCCCACCCCGTCATTTTACATGGAGCTGCTTACAGAAAGGTAAAACAGAGCTAGGATTCATCCCCACTGTTTGCTGAAACCGGAGCCTTTTCCAAGAAAGAAAACTGGTATATATATTTTTCTCTCCAGTATTTTTAGTCCTTGTCTATTTTTATTTTGAGCTCAAAACATGTAGATAGGCATAAGATACGCAGGAAGCAGATTTTAACAATCAGTGTTCGGTAAGATTTCTCACTGGGAACACTTGGAAGCAGTTTTCTGTGGTGTTTTTCTCCTTGTAGGGGACTTCTGCAGAGCATTAATTTTGGTTCCTAGAGGGAAGTGCGAGGTGCTATATGAGATTCTCTTAACAAAACACTAGTTTTCTCACGGCTTGCAGAATAAAGTAAAAAAACAGAAATACTCTTAGTGGGGGAGGGGGGTCTGCATGGGCTTGAAAACTTTCCATAAAACTCACTGTTGTCCTGGGGTTTCTAAGCCGATATTGGCAGTCACTGAATACACTCTTTCTTTTAAATGGAAGGAATGAAAGAGGGAAGGAAGGAAAGAAGGAAGGAAGGAAGGAAGGAAGGAAGGAAGGAAGGAAGGAAGGAAGGAAGGACTAAACCTTGGTCATCCTGGCTCACATGAGAACGTGAAACAAGATGGCTTCACAGAGCAAATGGCCTGGTCCTTGTCACCCAACTGCTCTCTGCTTACTGAGTTGGTTCTCTGTACACCCACTCCTGTGTCTTTGCATATGAAAAAAAAAAATAAATGAGGCAGTAAAAGTGTCAGCCTGCTTTTGTCAGGAATAGCCAGTAAAAAATAATTGGAGGCGACTTAATACAGCCCATGCACAAGAGTCGCGAGATAATTGATCCTTAATACGTTGCTCCCGAGTCTCCACATGCCAGGAAGGATTCTGACGTGTGGAGAAGTTACGATACGGCTTATTCAATAGAGTAGCTAAACAGAACTCAAGCCTCTTCCCAGCAACCTGCCGATGGCATCCCACACTGTCTCCAACCTGCCGATGGCATCCCACACTGTCTCCAGAACACGCGGCATCCTGGCATCCCACACTGTCTCCAGAACACGCGGCATCCTGGGCAGCAGCTGCCGTGGTGAGCCAGAGGGGGTTTTCTTTTCAGTCTTCCTGCATACAATTTCCCTTCCTCCCTCCAAGGAACTGGCACCATCACGCCAGACATGCAACCAGAACCGCCACCGTGCGTGGCTCTAGACACCGGTGAAGAAAGTATACTCAATTCCCCAGTTCCCTAGAGTTTATTATCCCACTTAGAAAGGGCTGTGATTGACATGGGGCAGCAGGTATTTTTAAGTTTGACGGTTATTTTCTAGTAATTGCCAGCCTTAAAATTGTAGTTTGTCAATCAGACAGTTCTCTTAAACCCATGACTGCATTCTTTTCCAGAGGTAGGGCAATTAAGGAGAAGCCAGTAAACGGAGATCCCTCTCAGGCCTTTTTTCTTGTCATATAATTGTTGTTAAAAGATTCACTGCCACGTCTGGGGAGGAGACCATGCCATGGCATTTTGCATTTAGTAAAAATGTCTGAAACCATTTTTTTTTTCAAACAGTTTGAGGTTTGGCACAGCCCTGAAGTCCATCTTGCTAGGCACTCTCCCCCTTAATTTTTAAACCCATGTGTCTTTCAAGGGGAATTTAATCCGTATGTTTCTAATTCATTTACACTTAACTCATCAAAATGGTGCTTTATAAGAACTATTTGATGTGCAGGGAGTCATATGGCTCTTTCTCTCTCTCTCTCTCTCTCTCTCTCTCTGAACTGAAAAGCCTTTCTTTCTACAAACCAGAAGATGGTATCATTCCAAGTGTAAGCCAAATGACTGGGGTGGTACTCAGGATGAAGACTGAATTTAGAGGCAAGAAACTAGTCGACACAATGACACTAGTAAGCTTCATATGCCTGCCTGCCTGCCTGCTCTACCCTCTAGAAAGGCCACTTAGACTCCTTCTTCCCTGAACAGGTCTCATCCACACACTAAGAACAAAAACGTGATACTAAAGTATAGTTCAGTGGCAGGATCCTTTTGGATTCTAGAGATATTTGGGGCAATTGGGATTCCTACCTCCAAATCAGTGGAAATCAGGCCTGCTACATCTTGTTCAATGAAAGCCTCGCTGGGGAAGTAAATTAACCGCCAAATGGCAGAACCGGGAAGGACTGAACAGAAGTTCTGGTCAGGCATTGTTTGTGTGGATTGTGTTCCACGGAACTGAGTGGTAGTAGTAGGGTACCTGTGGACCTGCAGGACCTGTGGACCAAATGGGGCACTGTGTCCCAGGCTGTAATCTCACAAAGGTAGACTTAAAGCTCTTTGAGGCTAAACTTTGTCTGAAGACAGACACCATCATTTTGTTTGAGGCTACAGATCCAGGTAAGGAACATTGGCACTGGGGCACAGGTAGGGATTCAGCCCAGGACTCCTGACCTCACTAAGTATCACGCGTGATGGCTCTGCTGCTTCAGTGCTTTCCCAAGCCTGAGTGCAACGCCACAGTGAGCAAATGGCGTGAAACGGATAAAACCAGTACAACCTGGTGTCAACCTTTTGGACATAGAAGGAGATACCCATGAAACCTTATGTCCAGTCAGGAGTACTGTTCCATAAAGAGTGGGCAGAGCATATGTATGTATGTATATATGTGTATGTATATATGTATGCAGTACTTGTATGTATGTGTGAACACAGTCATCTCATTATTGCAGTCACAGAATTGGTCTCAGGAGACACTGAAATGCACAATTGCTCAAGATCCTTGATGAAACACTCTGGTAGTTACATATAACCACTCACATGTGCCCAGTTTGCTCTAAATCATCTCTAGCTGACTCATGCTGCCTAATTTGGTCTAAATGCTGTGTAAATAGTCATGGTGCTGCATTGTTTAGGGAACAGAAGACAATGTCTGTACATGTTCAGCACACACTAATTTTCCCCAAATGTTTTTAGGCTGAAGCCGGGGCTATAACAGCAACTGGTGCAGAGCGCCAATTGTATACTTGTGTATCAACACACACACACACACACACACACACACACACACACACACACACACACAGCGTATACTGGGTTTTGTAGAAAGCAATTTCTCATTGCTGCTGCTATAGTGTTTTTAAAAAAGGTTCAAAGCCACTAACCACACTTTTCTTGGTGACAGTTCTACCAATGACACTATCAATTGGCCTCACAATTCCTTAAACACGAGCATATGATCCTATGGTACACTAGTCTAGTACCCCATAGGAGGCTTCACCCAGAGTTTGGGAGAAATAGGCAGGGTATAAATGGGTTGGAGGCATGGAGACACTGCTAGTTAAGAAAAAAAATAGTCTGATTAGGATTTACAAACACAAGCAAGTGTGCACTTCTTGCCTTGTGCATTTTCCAAGTACTCAACCATCATTCACTAGTTAGAAACACTCTTCTGAGGTCAGGACGTTCAGTAGTTCATCTCACACCAAGGAGCCGTGGGGATTCTTGGGAAGCTGAGACCTAGGCTGCTCGGTAGTGGCTATGGGAAGGTGAATTGGGTTAACTGGCTGCACCACATCTTACCATAAAGCATCATGACAAAGGTGCCGTCAGACATCGCAGACAGCCAGCTTACCCTGAACCTAACAAATTAAAAGCTACCTCTATGGTCAAGGATGGGAAGTCATTAAAAACAACTGAGCATCGCCTTCTGGTCTGTTTCTGTTGCTGTTGTTGTTTGTCTTTTCAGAATTGGTGATGAGGTGACATGCTCTCTGTGGTCACGAGGCACAGGAACCTCTATGGGATTGCAGCGCAACGCCTGGCTGTTTGGGGATGTGGTCTAAGCCCTTTCCTACATGGTGAGGTGGAGGGAGGAAGCAGAGTGACTGGCAGGCCCGAGGTCATATCCTGCAGGTGGGTGGGCGATAGTGCTGCGGAAGCTCCCAGCTCTGAACTCAGTGGACATCTGTTCCATGTGGGTCAGGCTCACACAGTGAGAGGCAGGAGCGGAGATGGGTGGAAGTCTGTCAGCTTATCCCATCTTATGTATGGCCTGGGACTCCTGGCCTGAAGGGCACCATGCTCCCTCCACCCACTAACTAGACCCCACAGACCCTATGGTTAAGGGCAAAATAGGCAAGTTATTTTGTCTAACCCTCCACCCCCAAGCTCAGCTTCTAGAAGCACAGCTCACTAACACCCTGCACACGATTCTCCCTCACCCTTCCATCTTCAGAAGCCAAGAGGCATGAAAAGGACGGAGAAGCATTAGCAAGGAGAGGACAGCAAGGCAGACAGCTCAGTGTGATAGAAGTGCGTGTCTGCGTACTGCCTTAGATCCCTGGCCCAGCTCTGCTAGGAGATCACTTTATGACCTCAGACCCGTTCTCTCCACATTTGAAAAAAAAAGATTTATTTATTTTTATTCATTATTTTTACTCATGTGTTTGTGTGTGTCTGCCAAGTGTGTGAACGTTTCCTTAAGGACCAGAAGAGAGTGTCAGATTTCCAGTGGAAATTAACATAGTAATGTGAGCCACCCAACTCCCGGTTCTGGGAAGAGAACTCTGGTCCTCTGGAAGAGGAGTAAGAGCCCTTAACCACTGAGCTGAGCCATCTCCCTCCACCCCCATCTTCACAATCTGCAGAGCTCTCAGTCTCTGACTCTGTGAAGTGGGTTGGTTGGACTGAAAGACTTCTATGAGTGCATTAGGATAATAGGAATATTTTTCTACTGTTAAGGGGTTCCAGATGGTGAGGGTAAAATTTAAATCAAATGTTGCTGCTTGTGACCTGTCCCCTGGAGCTGCCCTTTCCAGAGGTAGGAAATGGCAAAAAAAAAAAAAAAAAAAAAAAGTAGCGCTGTATGAGCAAACTGGGGATTCAGAAAAGCCATCAATATGCAGGTAGGCCTCCGTGCATCTGTATGAGGGTGGATACTGGTGAGAGCAGCCCGAGAGGGGAAATGTAAGGCGAGAGCAATTTACGTCTACATTCATACTAGATGAGTTTGTTTTAATTGCTGCTATTATGATTAATTCCAGAGGAATTAAATGGGATCAGCCCTTTCTTACAGAGCGTGGTTGAGCTGACCAAAGCGTTATGATAAATAAGAAGGCCAAGCAGATATGGGATATAACAGAAGACTTGGTGCTGTAGTGAAAAAAAAAAGAGTATGGAAGACTTCTACTTCTTGACTAGGAAGGGTGAGGGATACAAAAGCCCTGGTTCTTTCTAGAGTGGAAACAAACTAGTTTAAAGTCTAATCTTAAAGTTCATCTTCCGATCTATAAAGGAAGGGTCACTTAACCTACAGCTCATGATATGGGGTATCACTTCGCCTCCAACCCACTCAAAGTTTACCTTCTTGAAAAGGAACACCAGTGGATTGTCAAAAATTACAGTGCTAGCAAATGTCAGAGCCAGATTCAAGCCTAGCTCTAACAGCACTCACTGGGCAGGATCACACTGGACCATAGTAGGGAGCAATGAAGCCAATGAAGCCTTTGCCAATAAGCTTGTTCCCCACCCCTCCTCTAACAGTGATGCTGGCCCTGGGGAGGGCACAGCACACAGTCAAATGGATGTGCAAGCCCCACAGGCAACAAAAGGGCCAATTGGCCATCTCAGTCCATGGGTCCAGCCCGAGATGCCGTCAATTCTTTAGAGATTCACAGACTCCTAGTAACTCATGTGAGTATACAAGATATCACAGCACAGCCTCCTGGGAGCATTTCCCATTCCTATGAATACATAACTAACAGACTGCTTGACAGTTTTTATAGGCTGTGTTTTGGGGGGCAGGGGAAGCACATTCAGGTCAATTTCAGACATTCAGATAGAAAAGTAAGGAATGATAAGGGATTTGAGGTATCTCATAGAGAGAGCAAAGTGTCCAGATAGGTCTTGGCTAGTGTCCAACTACCATTCTGGTTTCTGGGATGATAGCAGACTATTGATTTCTTCCTCCGTGTTGCTGCACCGATCGTTAATAAGCTCTCCTGCCAGTGTAGGTTCAGGAAGAAAAGATGTATTGCTGTGTTATGTTATGTCTGTGTACTATACAGTGGACTCTAAGCCAAGTCAATTTCAGTTTTCCAGAGTATAATTCAAGGAATGGCCTCTGATGTTACCAACATCCATAAAACGCAGCCCTCTGAAAACACCAACCTCACAGCAGACACTTCAAATAGAGTAATGGTGTGTGTTAAAAAAAATAATCACAAGCTGAAATTTGGGCCAGGATTTGGATTTCCAGTGTTGCCTGACTCCACCCTCCTAGTGACTGCACCCCCCTCCTGCTCTGTGGCTTCCCAGCCAGGAAACTAGATGGGCAGCTTTTATAACCCAAAGCAAGCCCCCTTGGAAGGCTTTTAGGATCCCGAGACCCACCAAGGAGTGAGCAGAAGAAAATCCCACTTTCATCTCCAGCTGCTGTAGCTTTAGGTATAGGTCCAGATTTCTCCCACCCTGGTTACTTCAAAGCACATGACAAGATTCCTTGTCAACACTAATTTCTGCTTCTAAGCCCTGACCTGACCTCTATGTAAAGTCTATTTATATTGATTGATTGATTGATGATTGATTGATTGATTGCAGTGCTGAGGATCAAATCCAGTGCCTCATGCACTTTAAGCATGCAGTGTGTAGGACTGAGTGGTGCCTGCAGTGGCAGGTATAAAAGGCAGCCTCAGCCAGCTGCAAATGTGCACCACTCACTGGTGTGATTGCACACGTGAACTTTTAGTCCCGCTGGGAATTGAATATAGTTCTCATGGCCAGACTCGCTTCAGTGTCTTCTTCACAAAGTGTCGTCAGTTTTCCGCAGGTGAGAAGGCCTGGACCCACACTGCATGGCTCTGCCTCACCCCTTTCACCCAGGCCAGAAAAAGCCAGCAGGCTTTCTAGGTTGAGAGTCCTAGCCTCCTTTTTGGTGCCTGGAACTGGCTTGGCGTGATGGGTTTGTGCCTTTATAAGTTTGCGGTCTCAGCTTCACTGTGAACTGAGAAGCACCAGGACTGCCCACATGAGGGAGAAATGGGGGAATGTCCCTGAGCTCAGCTGCTTGGTTACTGTAATAAAAAGAAGGAAGATGTCACAAAAGGAAGCCTGGAGTCAGACAGCTACTGGATCAAGACTCACTCTGGGAATAGCAGCCAAATCAGTGACCAATGCCCTCAGGAGAAGTGTCCCCTGAAATCTCAGTGGCTGGCAATTTGTTATGAATCCACTGACTGTTGGGGGGGGGGCCCTCATCACAGGCTCACAAAGGGGTCTGGTTCTCTACATTTTACAGAGACGAGAGGTCAGATGGCACAGAGAGGGTCAGCGGCTTTCTGATGTCACACAGACAGGAAGCAGAACAGTGATCTGAGCCCAGGCCTTTAGAACCCCGAAGGCTGCACTATGTGCAAGAGACTCCACAGTCATACGATGTGCCACCCCTTCTTCCTTGTCATAGATGACAGCAACAGTGCTTAGGTGTCAACGTGGCGATGCTCTTTTCTGTGCCTTTCCTCCCACATCCCCAGAACTTTGTCTTCACCTTTCCTTCCAGAATAAAACCATGGCCCAGGGACCCCTGTGAAAGCCAGAGCGTCCATTCTTTCGAAGCTCCAAAAGAATGTTAAAGAAGGACAATGCCACCAGCATCCCTCCGATGGCCACCCAACAGTGTGGCCCTGTCAGAATAGACAGGCACTGCTCTGGGCCCTTTTCTCTCACTAAGTTACTCTTCACGATGGTATTGCGGCGGATTTTTGTCAGGGCTGGCGTCTAAGCCCTGGACAAGCAAATCTGACCTTCTAATTTTACATGGAAATCCATGAATACAGACCAGTGTAAGCCAGACTTGGAAGAACTGCTTGAAGACCTAGGCTATACTGGGCTCCATGCCCTGTCTGGGCCTCTAGACCATCATCTCCCAAGATGTTGCTGTTTGGAGAATCGAGGCAACGCTATAATGGTATCATGAATTCGTCATGAAATCACGTGAATTCTTCAACTCATATGAATCAGCAGTTATCTAAGCAAACTTTAAAAAATCAGCTATCAAATAAGCCTCCCCCCACTCCACCGAAAAAACCTAAAACAGCCATCAAATGATGACAGAAGTGGCACCTAGTCCCAGAAGGCACAGCAGGCTAGGGCCCCTTCTCCAGTTCTCTGTGGGTCACAAACAGGGCATTTCTGACTATTGGTAAGGAGCTCACAGTTAACTACAACACTGGAAAAAAAAATCAAGTGTGCATTCTCTGTTCCCAGCACACCTCTGATGCCCACTTAGCTTTGCACTGTGACGAAGGCCTAAGAACCTTTAGCCTGGGTGAATTCCTCACACATAAGCACTTATGGCTGACTTGGCAAACTCTCAGCCCTTGCTTTACCATCAGCCACTGCCCTGGGTACCAAAATTAATAATAATAATAAATCAAAAGACAGCTGTGTGCTGTGAAATTAGACTGGAGAATAGAAGAAATCTTGTCTTGGAAAACTATGGGAGAATTACACGCAGTTTGGACTTTTTCATGACCTTTAAACGTGTTAGCTTTAAATCTCATTTAAAAACTCGATGCTCAGTCCAGTGTGTAGCCACCAAGTATTTGCCAAGCACGCACATATTCTTAGCACCGAAACAAACTACAGGATCCAGCACAGAGTATCTCTTGAACTTGTGTGAACTTGAACTTGTATGAAAAAACAAAAACAAAACAAAACAAAACAAAACAAAAACCCCAATGTCATGCATTCAGCCAAGATGCAGACTTTGGAAGAATCTGCTTCTTATAAACACCATTCTTGCCCATGCAAGTGACAGTGGCACCAGAGCCCCGGTTTATGTATATGAAGGATGTGTGTGGCCTACTTGGGACATCTGTTGGGTAGGGAGCTTCTTCCTCATCTCTTGTGCCACTTTTGGACAGAGAAACCTAATCAATTACATCACACAGAAGACTCTTCACGGGGAGAGCTAGAAAACTACACCTCTCACCACACCAGGAAACGTCATTCCAAAAAGCCAAGCTGAAAATAAAGCAGCTTTCCAAGTAGGAAGAGGCCAGGCCCTCTGCCCGCTTGCCCATTCATTTCTTCAGGAACGCTAATGCAAGCCGAGAGCAAGATGTGTCTTTCTCTGTACAACCATCCCTGCCTTTCAGGAGATACACACACACACACACACACACACACACACACACACACACACTACACCTGCTCTATTGCTGGGGAGCCTTGAGAGGAATCCTTCAGTGATGGGGAAAGGTAGGCTTTACATGTGAAGAAGGCAGTTAGCTCCTTCACTCCCATTTTAAAATGCAGACCTGCCGCACCCAACAAGGCAAACTCAGGTTTAGATTCTGACCCACCCCCTCCTTTCTCCAGAAAGCAATCCCCCAGCCTCTGCTCCCCTTTCACCTCTGGCCAGTAAGGAGGGAAGAGGAAAGACCTATAGCATGTCACGATTAATTTCACACAAAACATGCAAACACCTCACAGTGATGGGTTCCTTGCCTCTGTTCAAATTGAGCTGTCTGATAAGCCAGGTTAAATAAGACAGGGTAAGGGCAGGAGTCGCCACCGGGTGAGCTGGCTTTGCCCTCTCCTTCTACTGTATATACAATACTAAACTCATGTACGATACAGAGATGTAGTGATAATTTTCAAAACAAAAGTCTCTGTCTGTCTCTCTGGAGAGCATTAGGGACCAAATCATTACTCCTCAGGTAGTACTGTCAATCCATTACTCTAACATTAACTTGTTTCTAAACCAAATCAATCAAGTTTTTTTTTTTTAAATTAACCCTCCCACTACTCCAGGTATATAAAATTAACGGAGGAGCACAAGTGTCTTCGAGACAGCACTGGATCATGTCCAGTGCGACATGGAAAACCCTGAAGTTAAAATTCTGAAACAAGTGCACACTCGCTGCTAACCGTAGCCGGGGATAACAGTGGGAGACAGCTTTCAAGCATCCTCAGATGTTACTCCTGAAACATCTCCCGTAAGTGCACAGTGAGCAGAACCGCACAGCCATGACCTTGCCCTCCTCAGCACCACACAGATCAGCGTCCGATAATTTACAACTCACAAGCTACCCCCAGAAAGCTCTCCCAACCACTGTCACCCCACCACTGACTGAGACCTCTTATGAAAAGACACATGTTTTAAAGGGGGTGGCGGGTGGGAGGAAGGAGGGTGGGAGAGAAAGAGAGAGAATATGAATTCTGGTGGAGGAAAATAATATACAGCTGTAATAATACCATGTTTTTAAAGTACCGTACTATAGTTTTACTTTTAATAATAAAAGATAAAACAGGGCTGTCTGTGAATAATTAGAGGCTGCAGTCTGAAGCCAGTTAAAGTCACTGCAATTGATAATAAACTGAAAACCCCTTGAGAGCAGGTAAATGCTTTGCAACAGTGACCCCCCTCTCACATTACTTAACTACCCTGTGGTTCTTGCATTACATCACCATTCCAGCGATTGGTCCCTGCGTTTTTAACTCTCTCCCTGTCTCCTCCGATTAGGAGCGACACCGCAGCAAAGAAACTTCTCCGGAGTTGCTCCTTCTCCGTTTGCTCTCTTATTTGTGGCTTTTTTTCCCCTCCTCCTGCAGCTTCGGCTGGCTTGGCTGATTCCTCCCCTGCTAGCCTGGCTTCTAAACTCATTCAGGTCTCTGTGCTAGGATTAAAAAAAAAAAAAAACTCTGATCAAAGTGAAAAGAAATGCCTCTTCGAGGTAAGAAGAGGAGCGGAGGGGCTGGGGAAACAGGAGGAGAAGGGAACAAAGGCAGCAGAAAGTCGAGAAAGGAGAGAGGAAGGAAGAAGACTCCAGATCGGACTGCAGTAGGGGGCCCAAAGATCCCTAAAACCGAGAAACAGAAAATAAAATGACAAACGAACCTCATGGACATCACTGAGGCTGAATTCCCTCCTGAGGTGCAGAACAGGAGAGCTGTGGAATGAGTGTGTGTAGAATTTGAGCCAAAGCCTTAACTAGCTTGAGTGAGTCATATCCTTCCCATTTGATTCCAGGCCAAGAGATGATGTAATGCGCTGGCCCTTCTTTAGCGCCCTGCTCTGGCTCTCTCCCTCTGGCTCTGCTGCTCACTCTCTTTCTCCTGGGCTCACCCTCCTCCTCCCCCTTCTCCTTTTTAGCTCAGCGCTGCTGGTGAAGTCACTATTTAAATCTGGCAGAACTGAAGCAAAAACTTCAATGTAACCAAAACAGCCCCAGGCCCAGTTCCAGGCTCAGGGCCTTCGCGGTGCAATCGCCCTTAGAAACCAGTAAACAGACTAGGAAACAGTGTAGCCTGGGGATGGCCTACAGCTGCCATTGGAGCTCAGAGTGGGACCCCCAAGGTCTGTGACCAGGGGTGGCGTTGTTCTTCTAGAAATAAATAAATAAATAAATGAAAGATAGATGATAGATAGTAGATAGATAGATAGATAGATAGATAGATAGATAGATAGATAGATAGGCAGGCAGGCAGACAGATTTGGAAAGAGCCCAGCATTTGGAACCAGGGCAAGAGCAAGACAAGAAGGAGACACCAGGGAGGGAACAGGTTGGAAAGAACCAAAAGTCAACTCCAGTTACCAAGAGAAGGGTTTCAGCTGGGTGGGAACCAGGTGACAGGGTTTCCACTGCCCATGGACATTTTTCCTGGAGCCGCGTGGGATTTTCTGCTGCAGAGTGCCAGCCACCTTTCCTCCAGAGAGTTCTCATATCTGACCTCCCTGTCAGCAAGGGCAAAACCACTTCTGGTCCAAACACGCACTTGTGTCTGGGTCCATCAAGAACTGTGAAATTGAAGTAATTTCTCCCTCCGCAGGCAGGCCGCTCTGGTGGTTCTTTAATGTGCTAAGAGAAAGGACCCCTCCAGCCAAGTGCAACCTTGTCCTTCTGAGGTTATCTCTCCACTCTTGGGGGGGGAGATTAGGCAAAGAGAGCACAGGAAAATCATGGGGCCCCATCAGAATGAAAGAAGGGCTTCCCATTCATCACCTTGATGGGATAAGCCTTCGGGTGGGGCTGTGTGTTTAAGAGTGTGCAGGGAGAGCAGTGTGTGTGTGTGTGTGTGTGTGTGTGTGTCCCTTTCTTAATTACAGAGGGAAGAAAACAGCCTGCGGGTGGTGGAGAAATCAAATGGTATCTCCACAAATGATAACAAAACTCTTTTAATTGCTGAATTCTGTTTCTACCTCAATTCCCCCTCAACCACACACACAAACAGGGTACCTAGAATGGTCCTAACTCCTGGCAGCTTTGTTAACCTGGCCTTCTTATTCCATCCTTTCTATTTCCCATCACAACTTTGTGCCTCCTCAAAAAATGGGAAGTTCACTAGGATTTTTTTTTTTTAAACCACAAAAGCAGAAGAAAGGCTTAAGGCTGCATTTTACCCTCAAACATGATCACAGCTTTGGCTACATTCTAGTGCCCTTGTCACCATGCATGCCAGTGAATCTTGGTAAGTTATGAAAACATTTCTCTTGTCTGGAGGGAGGCGGTATCCCTGGCATTTGGGAGACAGAGGCAGGTGGATCTCTGTGAGTTCCAGGCCTGCCTGGTCTACAGAGAGTATTCCATGACAGCCAGGGTTACACAGGGAAACCCTGTGTACCGGTTAGTTTTGTGTCAACTTGACACAGGCTGGAGTTATCACAGAGAAAGGAGCTTCAGTTGAGGAATTGCCTCCATAAGATCCAGCTGTAGGGCATTTTCTTAATTAGTGATCAAGGGGGGAGGGCCCCTTGTGGGTGGGACCATATCTGGGCTGGTAATCTTGGGTTCTATAAGAGAGCAGGCTGAGCAAGCCAGGGGAAGCAAGCCAGTAAAGAACATCCCTCCATGGCTTCTGCATCAGCTCCTGCTTCCTGACCTGCTTGAGTTCCAGTCCTGACTTCCTTGGACAGCAGTATGGAAGTGTAAGCTGAATAAACCCTTTCCTCCCCAACTTGCTTCTTGGTCTTGATGTTTGTGCAGGAATAGAAACCCTGACTAAGACACCCTGTCTCAAAATACACACACACACACACACACACATACACACACACACACTCACACACACACACACACATACACACACACACACATCCCACTACCACCACCACCATCACCATCACTATCATGACAACAGACAGTCATGTCTCTTTACATGCCACAAAGCAGAGAGGAGGTAAACTTCCAACTTTAGTTCTGGGGAAATTACTTAGCTTATTAAAGACACCTGCTATTGAGGGTCCAGACCGTTCCTCTGGATCCCCTAGAATTTAGCTCAGCTCCAGGCCCTATCACTACACTGATGAGTAAAATAGTTAAGATTTGCCTCACACTCCTCTGAGCCCAAGGAGCTCTCACTAGCAGGCTGCTCTCAGTCATGACATCCTCACTGTGGAGGCCACAGTGACTCTCTGTGACACCTTTATCAAGGCAGGCAGCTCTGAATTAGAGGTGATCAGCCATAATTACAGCTGGCGCCACTGAAGCCCATGGCTTGACAGCGGCAAATGTGGTTGTTAGAGTTTGGGCCTCTATGTCAGTGGCCTGTATAACTCACTTATGTCTCGGTGGCCAAGCAGCCATTGATTTTTCTTCTACTGCAGGGAATAAATAAGACAAAAATTTCAACAGCTCCTACAAGCTATAATTCCAAGTCAGCTCAGTGAAATTTTGTATAAATGACTTTCACCTTTGTAGAAGAGACTTGCATTTTCTCCATTTTACCCTCCAGCCCCCAATATTCTTCCTTGTCTTAGTTTCCATACTTGATTTTTTTTGGTGTTATTATTTTAAGCATATCAAAGTGGCTATGAAGTGGGGGTTTCCAGATTGACATCTTCCTGTAAACTCAAGATGCTATGCCTAGGATAGTTCTGTCCCACATCATAGGAACTAGATTAAGCTTCTGGGCAGCAGGCAAAGGGATCCTGGGATGTGTACCCAGATTTCACACAGACAGCCTCACGGGGATTTCCCAGGAGACTTGTAAAGACGATGGCTTTGGCCGAAGTCTGACCAAGACCTCTGCTGAGGCTCGCAGGCATCATGCTCTTGCTAGGAAGAAGAGACCGGCCCCAGGGGTCCAGAATGGGTAAATGAACCTCAGATGACTGAGTAACCTATCCAGGAGGCTCAGTATTTCCAGAAGTCATACATAATCCAAGGACCCAGAAATGTCAACTGTACCTGAACAAGAATAGCACATCAGGACTCCTCTGTCCCGGGACCTGAAAGTCCCAGTAAAACTTCAAGAAAAACAATACAAACAAATAAATAAAAGAACAAGGCTTCTTTGGAGTGCCCGATGGTGTTGAGACCAAGTGAAAAGTTCTAAGAGGTCTGACAGTTCGCTCTTATTTGTAAGTGATGGTTGAAACATCGTCTCCCCTTTGGGCTGCTTCTAAACCAAGCAAGGGCTGCTCGGTATCTCCTGCTGGAAAAGAAACACTCCTGTGTGCAGCTAACAGGAGAGAATATCCTAATCTCCACAGGAAATTCCCCTTCAGACCTTCTTTTTTCCACCCACGTTGCCCCCTGCCCCTGCCCTAGCTACTCTTTATTCAGGCTGCTCCTGTGGAGAAAATGCTTTTAAGTAGGAACTGGTACAGTATTCTTGGTGGAAGCCTTCACTGAAGTTGCCCTGGCCAGTGGGGAAGGCCCTCAGATCAGCCAGCTCACCCAGTTACTGCCAACATCCCCCTCTGCAGAGCTGTCATCCTTGGGAAAGGGTGATAGGTGACCTGTAACATCCTTGGGAAAGGGTGCAGCTGTCCCATGTAACTCACTCAGAGTCCCAGCTCCTGATGACATGTTCAGCTCCAAAGATGTAGAAACCACTGAGATTTGAGCCCCTTTGGATTCTTTCCAAAACACCCTGCTTTTAAAAAGGCACAACAGCCAAGGAGAGGGGTCTTTGTTGGTGAATTTCTGAGCTCCATAACATTATAAAAGACACAGATAATGTAAGAAATAGCATTCCTTCCTAGAGATAGCATTTTTTTTCTGCCTCATCTATTCTCCTCAAGGAAAAGCATATCATCTTCTCCCAGACATTGTTTTTAAAATTTAACCCATGATTCCTCCAGTCTCTGGGGAGATTGAGAGGCCAGATAATTTCAGACTTAAATAAGCTGTAATGACTATCACATGTAATCAGCCATAAACCTAGTATTAAAAATTATTCCCCCAAATGTGGCATCTCTTCCTTTTTTCATTTACAATAACCATCCAGGTGGTTTTTCAAGGACCCCCTTTGCAAATTGCTTCCAGCGAACCTTCCGGTCACAGACCACTGCACACCCACATGGTGTCACTCAGGATTTCTTTCAACTTGGGTGTCCTGTGTTTTCACAGTGGACAGAGGCTTAGGGGTGTCTGCGGCACGTATCCTACAGCACGTGCAAGCAGCACTCTTAGATCACTGGGCCTGCTAATGCCAGCCGCAGGATCACCCGGGGAAAGCAAGGCTTGGAATGATTTGTTCTTGGTTACTCCTATCTGGTACCTACTGTAGCTCCTATCGCTCGGCACCAAGTGCCCTTGGGCAACCCGCTGGCTGGCCATTCTTGTGTCAAATGCCATGTGTAATGTCCTGAAGAAGCAATGTTGAATGAAGGGTCCTTGGCCATCTAATGATAAGAAACTTTACGGGTAGGTAGGGGTTATGAGAACCCTTTGATTAGTCATAGAAGAGCACCTTGAATTTGTCAACACATTTCCCTAAATTTTTGCTTCAGACTTCAAATATGGACACTACCATATCACTTGGAACTGCCGTCCAGTTTGAAAGGCATGTGGCCTTTCTCCTGTCCTTCTTAGCAGCCCTTTGCTTCAGCTTTCTCACACTTCTTTCTTTTTGAAACCCAGGCCTTAGCAGGGATCTAGTCCAGGATGGGAAAGGCCTGGAGAAACCTGACTGAATTCCAGTCTCTTAGATTCCCGTTCATTTTCCCCACTGCATTGTTCATGTGGAACATAACTATGGTCTTCTCTATTCTGTGTGTAAAAATTGTAGAAACAGTAATATTTCTTTGTTTTGTGACATCAGACACATCTAAAATACAATCATTAACCACCATGAGCTGAAAATTGAATGGAGATGTTGAACAGGGACATGACCACAATCCTTTTCCCCTACCATTTTATACCAAGGCTCTAGTCCCCTTAATAACCCAGGAATCGTTCGTAACATGAATTTTTGAGTCCAGAAGCAGTCGCTGCCCCTGACTTGGCAAGGATGACAGAGAACGCATGAAGACAGGAATGTCATGGTTGTGATCAGACAACTTTTCAGAGAGACAGGGCTGAGCGTCGAGGGGGAGAGGAAGAGGGTTTTGTTGTAAAAATGAGCAAGATGGTCTAGCTGGCCTTGAGAGCCTCACACTACTCACATGGGCTCGGCTACCTCACTCTCACATCGCTGGGTCTCTTCAGAGCCACACTCTGATCCAGTACTGCAGACGCCATACCGTCAGCTCCTCTGCTCCCGCTCTGCCCTGCTCCACTGTCTCCAAGGCAAACATGTGGCTGCCAGACTTGACCATCTTTTGCAGAGGACTTTGGTGAGGCAAATCAGCCAGTTAGGGACTTCCAGGATCAGTGAAAAGAAAATAGTATTCTTTTGCACATTGTAAATTCTAAACAATGAGTTCTCTTCTTGATGGACTGTCTTGTCCCACTGCCTCCAAACTCCTTGCCACTGCACCTTGTAGTCATCCATTGATACCAGCAGGGACTTGGCTCCAGGATGCCTGCGAGTGCCTGACTCAAATACTTTCAAATCCTCTGTATAAATTATCACAGCACTGGAATGTAACCTATGTACATCTACCCATATGCAGTAATGATATGTCTGAACAAAAACCTTGAAGATAGTTTCTGCTGGCTGTTTTTATTGTTAAAATAGCACACACACACACACACACACACACACACACAGCTACAAAGGTAATAATGATTTTGAAGAACATTAGAACATTTGAGAATACTAGAAGTGCTAAGGAAAGCTACACTACAGAAGAAGTATGTTTGTGGTTCCACTTCAGTAGGATCCCAGCTGTAGGGCTCCACATCTGATGATGAGTGACTCCCTTTAATGTGAACTGAGCAGGCACAGCTTTACTAACAGGGTTTCTGCAGGATGTCCTCTCCCTCTACCACTTCTGCCTGCAGGAATAGGAAGATTCCTTTCCCCTTTAAAACCTCAGCCCTTGGGCCTTCCAAATGGAATTATCTGTGTTTTGATTAACCGGGCCCACCCCCCACCCCCTGAGTTAAAATGTTGGTTTTGATAAGGGACAGTAAAATGAAAGAGAAACTGCTGACATAATATTTTGGTTTCCAAACCCACTTCCACATTCTGCTGTCCTTCTCAGGCCCGTACATGACTGTGGTTTCTGTATTTACACCAGAATCCTGGAGGGAAAGGTGCAGTTAATCCCGCCTTACAATGAAGTTTGCCTCTGAGCTCTGAGCAAATCTCTGCAGAGCCTCTTTTGTGTGCACTGGTATGGTTTACCTCCTTCTGAAAGCCCAGGACAGTGTGATGAATAAATGGTTTGGCTTCATCCTGTGAGAGGGAAGACATAGTAGCAATGGTGTCCAAGAGGGTTCAGAATAGAAGTTCCCAACCTCTCATTCTTCATGAATATGAGCATCCTTCCGACAACAGAAATAGGAAGGAAACTGGAACCTGAGTAGCAACTGCACCTCTCCCAGCACCTACTCTCTGACATTTGCTCTTTTAATAAACAAATATTTTTACTCTTTGAGAGTTCCATACATTTGTACAAAGTGGATTGACCTCATCCATCCCTATCTGCCTCTAGCCCAGTCCCCCTCCCAACATCATGTCCTCTTAAAAAAATAATCTCAGTGATTATTTCTCTCTCTCTTTTAAAAGTATAGAACAGAGTTTATTCAGAGTCAAGAGGGTAGTAGAGACAGAGAAGGAGAGAGAGAGAGAGAGAGAGAGAGAGAGAGAGAGAGAGAGAGAGAGGAGAAAAAAGGAAGGGAAGGGAGGGAGGGGAGGGGAAGAGGAAGGGAGGGAAGGGAAGGGAAGGGAAGGGAAGGGAAGGGAAGGGAAGGGAAGGGAAGGGAAGAGAAGAGAAGAGAAGAGAAGAGAAGAGAAGAGAAGAGAAGAGAAGAGAAGAGAAGAGAAGAGAAGAGAAGAGAAGAGAAGAGAAAAGTAGAGGAGTAGAGGCCAGCCATGAGCACGTGGAGAGAGAGCAGGGGTCGGGGGAAGGGAAAACAAGAGTTAAGAGGGCAAGAGAACAAGAGAGAGAAACAAGAGTGACAGTTATTCTTATAGTCTGAGGAAGACTAAATTCTAGATGGCTTTCTCAGTATGACCATTCCGCGAACAAAGAAACTCTACATATGTGCTAGAGCCAGGTGTGATGCCTCATGGCTGTAGTCTCAGGAACACAAAAGACTGAGGCAGGATTGCTTAAGCCAAGGAGTTCAAGACTAGCCCAAGCAGCCAACACAGAAAGACCTTGTCTCAAAAATGTTTTTTTTTTGTTGTTGTTGTTGTTACAACAACAAAAAGAGCAGACCCAAAACTTGTTTGAAAGTAAAATAAATAGGGGCTGAAGGTACAGGTCAGCTGTAGAGTTCCTTTCCAGCATTCTTGGTCCCTTGGCTCCATTCCCAGTACCACAAGGGGCAGGGATTAAGTAAATAAATAAAATGATCAAAAGAAAATAAGGATTATATGTGTGTTTTCTCTGAGTTTTTTTTTCTCTAAAGAAGCTAGAATTGCTTTCTATTTTCTACGTTTTAAGGTAAAAAGAATATAGCAAGTGATCTGTCTGTAGATGACCAAACCTCTAAGGACTGAGTATCATGTTGCTCCCAAAACAGGACACCTACTGTGGATGGAAAGAAAACATGCGTGTTCACAGCAACATGACACCCATCTACGTGGTTTGTAGAGTTACGGCCGCCAGGACCCCTGATAAGATTAGCGTTTCCTGACCTATGGCCAGTTTTGCATGGCATTCCTGGTCTGTTTACTCTCAATGCTTCCCACAAGTTTGTTTTGAAACGTTTCTCGGCTCCTAATGTGACAGTCACAGTGAGACAGGCCCGGGGGGCGGGGTGTGTGTGTGTGAGGATTCTTTCATGGTGCCAGTACACTATACCTGGGACATAAGACGGTTATTTTCTTCAAATTTAGTTGAGTCCTAAGGATGACTGTGGATCTGGGTCCTAAGGAATGCTACACTGTCCTATACTGAGTTCCCATCTTCAGGGCCTTTTATCCACTACTTTCCCTAAAGGCTATTACAAGCATGTTTTAGAAGCCTCTCATGTCTAGCCTTGTCAAGTGCCACGCACTTAAGAGGAGAAAATGTCTGTCTATCCAAAAATCAAGAGTGACCGATGAAGGGGAACGGGATCACAACCTGTGAGTCACCGAGAGGGCTCCATCTGCTGAGAAGCGAGACGGAAGTGTCTGCATTACAATGATCCACCTTGTAAAGTTTCTGTTTTGACCAACTCTTCGTCATCCTGATCTTGTCATAGGACCAAGGAAACAGCTATTAAAATGGATATCACTATACAAGCCTGGGGAGCAGTCACATTGGTAGTTGCTGCATGCCTAAGAAAATGAATGACGGAACAACACACTGACTTAGGCCCAGGTACGGCAGACATTCGGGAGGTATGCAGAGACAACAGTGATTGGTCAGTGTTCTGGGGACATAAAGGACAGAACACACAAAAGATAACCATTCAGACAGCAGCAGAGACCTCTTGCTTTTATTTAAAATGTATTTGCTTGTGAGATATGGTCTTGCTATGTCTTTAGGATGGCCTCCAATTCAAGATCCCCCTGCCTCAGCCTCCAAAGTGTTAGAATGTCTGGCACGTGTCATCACACACATCAGTCACTTGTACTCTTTTTGTTACTTGTGACATCTATAGCAGGGGCCACTGAGCCCCTTTCACCTCTGACAGATGCTGAAACATTAATATCCCTTTACTCAGAGACACATGCTGACAGAAGGCTAGGGCTGATGCTGTGGACAACGAAGAGGTGAGGGTCATCCTTAAGGACTGAGTTTAAGGGGCACGTTAAAGATCTGTGTACTCTCAGAAATAAATACTAATTGCTTGCCAGTCACCTTGCTGTTTGGTGGAGGTGGGGGAGGGCATCCTGGGGTTTGACTTCCAATGCAAACCAGAGCCTCTCCCTTTTCAAATGCAAGTTGCCACTGTGTAAATAGCGTATGGGCACCTATCCCAAGCTGCACAATGTCCCCGAGTCACAGCTGCTTTAGGGTGACAGGAGCTGCAGGTCAGTTAGCTTTGAGCCTAGAAGGCCCCTGAATTCACTCTGGGCTGTTACATGTTAATTCTCCAGTTTCTGTTACATTAACAGAGGCATGTGGTGTTACTCGATAGCTCTTGGCTTGGCAAACCTCAGCAAAATCCAGATTCTTCTGTTTCTGTCTCAGTCTCCCATTTCATTACGCTCACCTGACACCTTCCTGTTCTTAGCTGACTTCAAGTCACCTCACAAAAGGTGTTAGTTGGTAAAGGTGGTTGTGCCCTATTGTACCTGTTATGAACTCACAGAAACCCAAGCCGGATGTCCAAACGAAGGTATTTGAGGCAGCAGGGCAGGAAAGGCTGGTATGAGCATGTGTGTGTGGTTTTTCTGTTTGCTTGTTTTGTTTTGTTTTGTTTTGTGTTTGTGTATGAGTATGTATGTGTGTGTGTTTTGTGAAGGTATTTTCATGGAAGGTGTATGTATGTGGTTACAGAGGACAGAGGTGTCGGATCTTTGAGAGCTGAAGATACAGCTGGTTCTTAGCTGCTGTATGGGTGATGGGAACCAAACTCAGGTCCTACAGAAATCCAGCGTGTGCTCTTAGTTGCCGGCCTCTCTTTCTCTCTACCTTCCTGATTTTGTTTTAAGGAAATCTCAAACTTTTGTGTCACAGAGAAAAAGTTTAAGCTTGGAGAAGCTGTTGAGAAGTTTTTATAATGGTCTGAAGAGAAGCAATGGAAGCTAATTAATACTGGGTGAGTGGTAGGAAACGTAGCTGAGGACAGAGCCAGATTGAGCAGGGACAAGAAAGCCAGCCAGCATTGTGTGAGGAAAGAGAGAAATCAAGGGTGTCTCTGTGCTGTGACCTCATCTAGTGCGTAAATAATGACTCTGATGAAAAAGGTGTCATCACAGATGAGTCTGGAGGGACAGGAGTTCTGCTGTGGGCATATTAAATTTGAGATGCCTATTGGACATGCAGATGGAGCGTTCAGGAAGGCAGACGGCAGGAACATCTGAGCTTAGCCAGCAGCCAGGGCTGAAGCCCTCCGCTGGGAATCAGTTCTAACGGACAGTCTACAACACGTAGCTGGGCAGGGCTCAGGGTTGAGTCATGCCAGAGGATCTTCCAGTAAGAGGAGGGCAGAGGATAAGGAGGAAGGGAGGCAGCAAGAGGGTCAGGAGAGAGTCCCGGGAGCCCTGACTGAGAACGTGTGATGGTGGTCACTGTCATAGGCCAAGGATGCCCTCTCTGCACCACCAAATTAGAAAGATGGGAGAATGACTAACTGTGGTCCTGTGGCTGCCATCTCCTGAGGAGAAAGCTAGGAAGGGGTCCACTCTCTTTTCCCATCTACCACTGTACCCCTTCCCCCATGTCTGAAAGCACCAAGAAGGGAACTCCTCTAATGTAGACAATGTGAAGTTTTTTGATCGGCAAGCACTAAAAGATATGACGTTTCAGACCAAATTCCACCCAGGAGAGTCCCCAATGCCTTGGCCCCTTTCTGCCTTCTGGTTGTCATTCAGAGGGAGTTAAAGCACAGACCTGGCACCTCCACAGAGATATGTGGTTTTTATTAGCAGGAGATAAACTTCATGTCAACAGGCCTCTGCTTTATTCATCCGCCCCCCCCCCCCAATCTGGCTAACGTGATAAAGTTAGAATTACCCATGGGCACAAGATAGAGACCTCTCAGTTTCTACAGTTAGGGAGCAAGATTAAAAAGAAAGCTGTAAACCTCACTAATGGACGTGATGTGGTTATATCTATGACATTTCTCACTGTGAGAGTTCCCAGGGTAGCTGGGGAAATGTAGTCTACACATGGGCCCAAGAGCTGTTTTCTAAGAAAGAGCAGAGACAGGGAGAAGAACCTGTCTAGGTTGTTCTCTATCGATGAGTACAGGTGTTTTGAGACATTTTCATTTTAATTTTCATGTATGTATGTATATATGTATGTATGCATGTATATGTATGTATGCATCCATGTATATGTGTGTGGGGGGGGGGGTGTTTGTCTATGTGGAGGACAGAGGAGGATGCTAAATTCTGCTCTGTTGTTATCCACCATATTCTCTTAAAACAGGACTTCCCACTGGACCTGGACTTAAACTAGTGGCCCTCTAGCCCCCCTGCTACCTACCTTTCTGTTTCTGTCCCCACAATGTGCTGAGGTTACAGGTGCATTTTTATGTGGGTATTTGAACTAGGTCCTGACTTTTCTTTTCTTTTTATTTTGCAAGAGCTCCTGCCTTTCCGGTGTCACCTCTCCAGCCCCTTAGACACAGTTTTAAGTGTGGCAACTGTTTCAGAGCCTGTGACAATAGCTATCATATTAATTAGATCCAGGACCCTTGAGTCACAGAAAGGAGAGAGGAGAAGTTTACACTTCAGATAGCCAATGAAAAAATTCTAAGAGCAAAATTACAGATATTTATGAAAGTCCCTTTATTATTCTAAGTAAATCCAAACTTTGTGAAATAGGGGTAGCATTGGGCCAGAGCCAAGCTGTCCCTCCAGAGAGACAGTTTGTGTCTACTTAGGAAGAGAGGGAGTGGTGGGTGGCTGCCGGGGCTCAGGGAATCACAGACACCCATGAGGCCAGACACTGTCATGGTTATTTCAAAGTCAGAGGGAAGGAACAAAACCATCCTCCAATTTTCAATGCATTTTTGCAAACATGATCTCACAGAGCATTGGAGCAGAAAAAAATTTGAAGTATGACTTTTGTTACTTCCTAAGTAAAGACTAGGACAGAAGAGGTGGCCTGGATTGTACAAATCCCTCAGGATATGTGTGCCTTTCCCAGCTTTCTCAGCTATACTCCTGATAGGCCTGATAGCTCCTGACTGGGGGCAGTTGTCAGTCATTGCAGTCGTTTCCACTGCTTTGACTTCTTAGGAATGGAGGTGGTGCCCCGAGCAGCCACCGGGTTGAGGCCCAGGGCATTTCCCATGAACTAGTCCAACGCAGCCAGTTTCTGCCAATCAGAATTTGTCAGAGCTTACTTCATAGCAGTAACTAAATGGTCTGGTGTTTCTGTAACCAAATCAATGCATTAAGAACAGGACCCTTTTCCTGCAATTCTCTCTAACATCCTGAATCTGTTCTTAGAAGCAGATAAAAGGCAGTAGAAACTCTGGCCCCAGTAAGGCCAATTTATATGCACTGCAAAACAATCCAGTATGCCTGTCAACCCTGCTCCGACCAGTCCCAATCCCAGTATCACTATGGGATGAGACGGGTAGCAGACTTGCTCAGTACTGTTATTAGCCAGAGCCAGTCTCTTCACCTCTTGTCTAGTGATTTTTTTTTTCTGTAATAGAACCATTCTCCTTGTACATTTTGTTTGGGGATTTTTTTTGTAGTTGGGTTAATTGGAACCTTTCCCCATTAGTTATTATAAAATATACATATATATATATATATATATATTTTTACAATGCTAGGGACCAAGCCCAGAACATGTCCTAGGGGAGGTGCTCTACCACTGAGCTTCACACTCCTGGTCCCGGTCGAGTGTACCTGACATGCATTTTTCACTGGACCTTTCTAACCATAGGTTTTAGTGACATTAGGAAAACGGTGAAACTTCTGAAGCAGGAAAGAATTTTGTTTTAAGTGTAATGATAATTATAATAAAAACAAACGCTAAATAAAATTCCAATCATGTGCTGAGGTAGCCTATACCATCTTACTGAATTCTAAAATCAAGTCTGGTACAATTCTTATCTGTTGTGCGCCGTCCCCGTCCAGCGGGAATAAGACACAAGACAAACAGGTTTCTTCCCCAACGGTTTACTCAGGAACTTGATGCACTTACAGCTTAGCAGAGCATGATGGCAAATGGCAACTGGCCCCACCGCGAGCAGCCTATTTATATCCTGTCCTGGCCAATCACCGAGCTGCCTCGTGGCTCTCGCGTGACTACACCAGGTATTCTCGCGTGACTACACCAGGTGTTCTCAGGCTCAAGATCAAACAGCTGACACTGCCTAATGCCAATTTAAGAGTCGTTTATGCCAGAACAGCTGAATCGGTCGATGCCGTCTTTAAAGAGCGGTTGAATGGCTCCCTACACTTATCCTTCTTTTACAAATGAGGAAGTGGCTTTCAAAAGGTGAAGGTACTTGCCCAGGCACACAGTGTGTCCGTGCCAGTTCACACAAAAGGTGAAGGCACGCAGTGTGTTCGCGCCAGTTCACACCATCCACCGTGCATGCCATACTATTTCTCTGAGGACACTAATCAAAACCAATTCCTCCTTGGTTTATCTGCATTATTACCCATTTTTAAAAGATGTATTTTATGTTCAACTATGTGTGTGGTGGATGGTATGTGCATATGAATGCAGGGGGTCCAAGGATTCAGAAGAGATTGTCAGGTTTCTTGGGCATGAAATTATAGTCAGTTGTGGGCTGCTAGTAACTAAACCCAGATCCTCTGTAAGATGGCTCAAGGAATTAAAATCTCTCTTTTCTCACCTAAAGTAGGAAGATTCAAGACTGGGTCTATCATTTAATGGAATCTATCACAAAGATATTTGCCTGTTCATATTTATTGCTGCTTTATTTTCAATAGCCAGAGAATGGAAATAACCTAGATGTCTACCAACTGATGAGTGGATAATTAAAATATTGCCTATTTACATAATTGTACATTATTCAGCTATTAAGAAAAATGAAATTATGAAATTTTCATGTAAACAGGTGTACCTGGAAACTATCATTCTGAGCTAGAAAACTCAGACACAGAAAGGCAAATGTCACGTATTTTCTCATATAATGATGTTAGCTTTGAACCTTTAGATATGTGTGTTTCATTTGAAAAACCCACAGAGGTTGGAAAATGAATAAGGAGCTATGGGGATAGCTCTTAGGAGAGGGGAGAGAGAATGACGTGATACAGAGAGGAAAGAGGATGTGGAGCAGGAAGAGTTAAGTGGAGGTGGGTGAGAAAAAGAGAGCTAGGGAGGAATGCTGACTTTAAAAGCTATCTGAAAGGGGCTGGAGAGACGGCTAAGAGGTTGCTGGCTCTTCCAGTAAGTCCTGAGTTCAAGTCCCAACAACTACATGGTTGCTCACAACCATTTGTAACGAGATCTGATGTCCTCTTCTCATGTGTGAAGACAGCTTCAATGTACTCATATATTTTAAATAAATAATATTTTAAAACTTTCTGAAAAAGTAATATGGAAATTTAATACTGTAGAAGCTTCCTAAATATATGCATATATATATATGCACATACACATATCCGTATATAAAAAGAATATAAATGGAATTACCCTATAACAGAGACAATACCCTTACTGTTCACTCCTGATCAGCAAGTAGAAAGCCCACTAGGTTTGAAGTTGCTAGCAAGTAGACCCCCCAAAACCAAAGCATATCCATTGCTATTCTGTTAATTGCCCTCCAGAACCTGCTGAAAATTGTACACAGTTGAGTTAATGAACATGGAGAAATCAAGATGGTACTAACTTTGAAGTGTTATCTATGCTGGCTAGCTTCCTTTCAGAGTGCTGTAAGATGTTATAAACACTACCACAGAAGAATTCTAATCATCATCCTCACTGGCTCTGGACCCTGGGAGCTACGGTAGTGACTGGCCAGGCAAGGCACTTCTACTGGTGCTATAATGGAATCAATATTACGGGAGTAACCAACCACTTTCTGATTCTATTAAAATATCTACCAGAGATAGTTGGGAAACATAAATTAGATTAGATAAACTTTCGAAATAAAAGGACACAAAATTGGAAGAGTGGAGTGGTGAGGATAGATCTTGGAAGAGTTTAGGGATAAATATGATCAGTTTCATACATTGTATAAAATTCTAAAAGAATTAATAAAAAAATTACTTTTTACAAAGGACTGGCCCACAGTCCTGCAGATCTAAAGGTGCAGGATCTCCATGACACAGGGCAACAGCAAGACATCCAAGAAGAGTCCTGGAGGAGTATTGATATTGTAAAGTCCAATATTGATAATGTAGAGGAAGACAGAGGCAGCAAACTGGACCAACAACCCATTGCAATGAACATTTGCAAGCAGAGAGATGTGGGCAAAGATGTCTCTTATGAGAGACACCATGACACATTACAGCTTCCGCATGAGTTTTTTTCCTTTTATGGGGGAGGTTGCAAGGGTGGAAAGTGGGAATGAGGGGATGGGGAGATGAGGAAAATTGGGGCACATGATGTGAAAATCACAAAGAATCAATAAAAAGTTAAATAAAAAAGTACTAGTCCAATGTGTCTCAAATCATGCATATATGAAAGTGTGTTATAAGAGCCTGTTTTCTAAGATAAGAACACATTAGGCAAGGGACACATGTCTGGGTAGAAAACAGTTCATTTCACACTAAATGTCCCTACATGGCTCAACCAATTTACCCCAGATTTTAAATGGTAGACTGCTAGGAATTGGCAGAGTGCACACATACTGCACAAACAGGCACATACCCATATGTTTTTATATTAGCGAGCTTTTGCTGCCTTGATTTGTATTCATTTACAGTCTCTGTTTTTATATATGGCACATGGGAGATATATGGAATCAGAAACGGGGCTGACTAATTATTCCATATAATCTTCACATTTCCCTATGTGCCTGCTCTAGCATACACTGCATCTGCATATAAAATAGGTTGTATCTTTTGATTAAACTATCGACTTCTCTTATTACTCATTAAGGAAAATAGAAAATATTTCTAAGGCGGAAACTCAGCAACCTAAATTCAGGCCTGCGATTTATTTAAAAGATACACTTAAAATCAGCCACTAAGAGACAGCGAACTCAAGTAAGCCCTTCCCAGGGTTTGAGCTTGCTGTTCACAGTGCTGCCGTTTTGTGGTTTTGGAGACAGGGCCTCACTCCAGTCCAGACTGATCCAGAGCGGTGTAACTCCTTCTGGCACTGAACTCATGGTGATTCCCCTGCCTTGGTCTCCCAAGTGATGAGCCAAGGTGCCTGGCTTGGTTGTTGATTTTTAAAGCATTTTGTTTTCCCTCACCTAGGTCAGGGAATACTATGAGAATGTTTAAGAAGGGTAATGCTGAAGCCTGGCGGTGGTGGCACATGCCTTTAATCTCAGCACTTGGGAGGCAGAGGCAGGTGGATTTCTGAGTTCGAAGCCAGCCTGGTCTACAAAGTGAGTTCCAGGACAGCCAGGGCTATATAGAGAAACCCTGTCTCCAAACAAACAAACAAACAAACAAAGGTAATGCTGGAAAAAGAACTGGTTAAGAAGGAGGAAATGAAGCCTGAGTTAGCCAGGCTCCCTGACTGTGCCTGTATACATCTGTATTCAGACACCCTTGGTCTGAGCTGGCAGCCCGTTTCCATGCAGTACCTGGGAAGGAGGGACCTTAGCAGCAGGTGGAATTCCAGGAATAAGGATCTCGACACAGGAAACACACAGCAAGCGTTTCAGTTGGGTGATCTTGGCTTGCAGCCACAAACTAACGCAGGCAAACTGTCCACTGCTGCCCCGGACAGAGGCCCACAGTTGTATATTGTTCTTGTGGTTTGCTTTGAATTATTGTTTGATATTCAGAAGAGTTGCAAAGATAGAGCATAGCGCCCCTGTGGATGCACCCTTCTGAGTTTCCCCGAGTCTAGTACTTCATAGGACACTGGCTGTTTACCAAAACAGAAATTAACATGGAGATATACCAGAACATTATGAATTAAAATACAGGCTTGATTTGTGTTCTATCTTTTTTTCTCTCACTAATTCTTTTTTTTCTTTTCCAGGAACCAATCCAGAATACAAACATAATGGAGTTCTAATCATTTTATTTCCTTGCTCAAAAACTGGCTCTCAGCGCTAACCAAAGCAAATGCTATTTGGTACTTGATATTTTTAGTGTTGTCTGCAAACATTCACCAACACATCCCCTAAAATATTAGCTAAGCCAAATTGGACATACATCATTCTCTCAATCAAGACTGACCTTTCCTACACCCACCCTTTAGCTTCTGTGGCTGCTACAACTTGAAGCACCTCCCACAGCTCTCCAGAGCCCTAGCCCATTTTTAGGTCTTATATATGATGTTTTCATTTTAAGGAAAGATTCTTGGCTCCTCAGAAGTGAGAGCACTTTCTCACTAAGAGTCTCTGCTCACCCCACACAGAGGGATGCACCATCATGGGTCACTAAAGTAGAGCAAACAGGCTAAGGCTAGGCCATGGTGTGCAAGAAGAATAAGGGAACATACATCTCTAATGGTAGGCATGGCAGTGAATTGAAAAAGAAACGTCATACTCTTAGACCCTAGTAGAACTCAAGGGCTAAGACAATGAGCTCATTGATTATGAGATACATTGAAATTTTATCAGAAGATAATAAGTGTTGAGTACCCCTTATCCAGAATTTCTGGGACCAGACATATATCAAGTTTTAAGACTTTTTTCAGATTTAGAAACACACACACACACACACACACACACACACACACACACACACACACACACATCTAGGAGATGGAGTTCAAATCTAATGTGAAACAAATACCATATACATGTGTGTATGTGCGTGCACGTGTGTATACATGATAATCTCATATAATATTTTCCAACAATCTTATCCATGAACTGAAGTTTAATGGTGGTATGGAATTTTCTACCTGTGGTGTCTTATTAACACTATAAAAACTTCATACTTGTGCCTAGTGAAATAACTCAGTGGCTAACGGCATTTGCTCCTAAGGCTGCTGACTAAATGAAATTCAGTTTTTAAGAATCCACATGATGGAGTGAAAGAACTGACTCCCACAGGGTGTCCCATGATCTCCCCAAATATGAATCATGAAACAAGTCCCCATCCTTATATAAATCTAATAATTTTTAGAGTTTCATATTTTAGTGTGTTTTGGCACATGCACATTCAGAAGGCTTGGGCAGGAGAGCCATGCTTTGGAAGGCCATCGGAACTGTATAGTACCTCACCACCAAAACGAAAAGTGTGGATTTATTTATATTTAGAGTGTTCAGTACAGGGATGCTTAAGCTGTATAAAAACAACCAGTTACATTACTTAAGCAGGAGGAGATCCTACGTCCACTAACCCACCCTGTTTACAGAAGAACTTAACTATCTCTAAACATTATTTTGTGTTTTATACATTTTCTCACTTTTTTTTAATCATATTTAAGATTTGATTATTTTGGTAATATACATTTAGAAGAAAAACAGGTATCACTGACTGTGCAACTCCTTTGCAGTTTCACAAACCTATATTTATATTCACATAAGTACCATCAATTAATTATAAAAACACAATAAATGTAACCACCCAAACTGAAAAGCAAACTCCAGTGTATCCAGCAGTGTTTACAAATCCAGACAGTGAAAGAATAAACCAAACCAAACCATAAATCCCACTGCAGCAGCACTGATGCTCTTTAATTCTTCAACTGAAAAGACGCCCGGTGCGCTCTCTTCATTCATTTAACTAAAGCATTAAGTTAGCAAATCTATGGAGCAAAACCTGGGCAGTAGAGAGGAGAAATGTCCGTCTTCCCTCGGATCAGAAGTCTCCAGAAAGCTTCTTTACCCTCACAGTGAACGAGCTCTGAAACTCAGACCTAAATGTGACACACTTTACTATGCTTAACAGTTCATATAAGGTTGTTGGAGATTCAAGGCTAGGGAAATTATGCAAAGAAATGTACAGTTAAGAAGATAGGGTCATTAAAAGAGAGCCCTGTTTTTCCAAACCTTTAGTATCTTGCACACTCTGTCCATTCTTTCTTACAAAGACAAAGCAAAAGTTTGTCTAAAATCGGTTACTAAGAACCCTGTCTTTGTGACTTGCAGTTTATTTCACATCCAATACATCTCTCAAATAAAATGTAAACATGAACTAACTTTAAATCCACTGACCTGATATTTCTTGCCTTCTGTGATACAGTCTATATAGGACCTCAAAAGTAACTATACAGAAAAACTTCATTTCATTTGCAAACTTAGAAATGTCTCCAGACTTTATAAGCAGAACAAATATCTCTGTATAACATCAAGGCTGTTCTTTACCCCTTCCCTCTCACCCCTTGAAAACCATCACTTAAAGGGACCATATAGAGATTAAGTCATACATAGAACAAAGCGCTCACATACCTCGTACGTATACTCATATTCTTGAGTAGGGGACAAGTAAACTAAGTGGTGCATTTAGTTTACAGAAGGACCTACAGGCACAGGTCCTCTGCTACAGTGACACGTGGACCTACAGGCACAGGTCCTCTGCTACAGTGACACGTGATATTTTTATAGCAAACTGTAAATATTCTACATCTTTAAGAAGAGTACTCCCAAACAGTTGTCAACTCCAGTGCTCACCCACAGCCTTGGCTACTGGCTAGAACACGCTCCAAGGAAGGTATCCCTGACCACTCTGACTGGCTTTTGCACAGTGAAGCTGAACACCTCCCTCCCAGGGAGAGCATGCTAGAACCTTCTGCAGACTCTTGTCTTCAAAATTCATTTAAAGTAGGTCATGCGGGGCAAACCAGAGCTTCCTCTACAATCCGAAGGGCATGGGGTCCTAGTTTTGTTTCCTACAAAGAAAGCAGGTTACCAAATCTCATCTAAGACCTTATGCGGTGCCAATAAAGCTTGTGACAAGGCAGCTCTGATATATTCACTAGAGGGATTCGGCCTGCAAAGGGTTACTTTCCTCTTGTGTCTGTCTGTAGCTCTCCTGCCTTTCCGCCACTCTCCCTTAAGCTAACCCCACCCTGACTTCTCTTTTACATTAAAAAAAATTTTTTTTAAACAAACAAGCCTTGGCTTGATTCTCAAAAACCTGCATCTGTGAATATTCAAGACCCATTAATTAGCAAGGTGGGTGACTTGGGACTGACTCAAGACACTGGAAGGACTTCTTCGGAGGTCTTCATAAGGAGGAGAACCTAGCCCAACCCAGTGCAGCTTCTGAGAGCTGAGCCCAGGGTGGTATGGCCACCAGCCACATTACTCACTGGGGATATTGAGTCATGTGCATTTATAAGGGGGTGGGCACAGAACACGGAACCTTCCTAATGATGCCGCTAAGCCTGAGAATAGTGGCTCCCTTGCCGATTCTAGGTTTGGCATTCAAGATTCATCTTCAGGACACCTGGCCCTTATTTATTACCTAAACTTTCTGCCATCACCTCTTGGAGTGCAACACTCACAAATTCCCAAACAAGAACCTTTGCTGTTTCATTATAAGCTTAAGGTGAGAGGGCAGCAAATGAGAGACCTTCTTATGCTTAGAAGGTTAGACCTCCGGAATCGTCACTGGTGGGATGACATGGGTGTGGGATTCTTGTGTCCTTATGTGTACGAAGTGCTCTTTGTTTAAGTCTCTAAATTCCAGTCTAAAAGTTAACCCCAAATGTTAAATCATTCTTACATTCCAGACTTTCTACCAGATACCTCAGCATCGCTTTCCACGCAGACTTTACAAGAAGACAGAAAATAATTATCTTCACTCTCCACCTCTGTTTGCCCAGACTTATCAGTTCAAGCCAATCCTCCCCACACTAAACCTTTGCCAAATTTCTTCCTTAACAAAAGCAGAAGAAAAAAAAATGTCGATCTTATTTCTCTGCCCTCCTTTTCTTTATAAAGTCCCTAAATATATTTTTAAAGTTTCATTTAAACTGGGGCATTTGGTAAGTTGATAGTTATAGCATTGCTCACAGCTGTGGGAAAACTGACATAAAAAATAACCAGCTCAGAAAAATGGCCCATGCACAACATCTTTGAGTTTTTATGTTTTATTAGCAATTTGGACTCATTACTGTTTGGGGGAGGAAGGAAGGGAGGGAGATGTTTCTGCAAGTTGTTTCTTTAATGCATTAAGCAGAGTTTTCCAACCAAGTTTAATCCAGCACTGCCCAGCCCCTGTAACATGACTGAAGGGATCTAGGCAGTGCTGGACACAGGCCCGGCTCTTCCTCCCCACAAGTCCTCCACCACCCACTTCCCTTCACCAAAACCCACTACCTATTTGCTAGGCACTCCGTGCTTCATGAAGCTTCCACGGGAGAATGAGATAACCTTCTTGGCACAACCTGCATGCTCTCTGATCTTACTCAGGTTCTGTTCTTCTCTTGGTTCTTTGGGCAAATCTGGGATCACCATTTGGCTCCCACTCCGGCATTGGCAGCATGGCTTTGAATTATCGAGACCAGGATGAGCCTGAGGTCACAGATGTCTCCCAAGCAATACCTAACCAGGCCTTTCTTTCTTCAGAACCTTCATTATTTGTACCTGTCTGTGATTTGGTTGGTGGGAGAGTAAACTGTCTCCAAAATTCTTTTCTTCCTGGTACTGTTCTGTCGTAATAAACTCCCACTGGCAAGTAGTGTGCACTCTGTTAAGGAAAGGCATCAGTAAATGATAGCCTTTGCTGTATCTTTGGAACACGAAAATTATATTCTTGGGCAGAAAGAGCCCCCTATGATATACCTCAGGAAAATAATCAACATGTTTGAGGAAATGCTAACTACATAGAAATCACTTCTTCCATTGCTGCCCTTCCCTGGGCACACATGGACCACAGTGTAAAGCTAGCAGACACAAGACTTAGAAGATTCAACAGGAAAAATCCATCTGACTCAAGCCCTCAGCCTTGTAGGGAAGGGGAAGCAGGGAAGGCAGAGAGACAAGAACTCCTGGTGATACTTCCACCTTTCTCATTAGCAAACCTTTAGTCCTATAAGGAACTGAAAGTGAAAAGATACAAAACTTTGAAAATATTGAATGTTATGAGAAGGGTTATGTTACCTCAGTGTTCCTCGGTGTGAGGCACAAATGAGAGAGAGATAAGAATATAAACTTCACCTCTCTCCTCAGCTTCTTTGTCTCTTTTCGTCGACTAAGCTATGGTGCAAAGATAGAAATAGGACTCCTAATGAGCACCCGGGTGGCTCAGCTCAATGGCTTTCTATGAGGACACCTCTCTGGTCCAGAGGGCCAGCAGCAGCAGCAGCAGCAGCCGCCGCCGCCACCAGATACATCCCCTGAGCCACACTGGTATCTGTGAGGCAGATTCCTGGTGAAAATGGGGTCTAGGTGTCTGTACCTAGGAGATTTTCATGCTATGTTTGAGAAGGCTCATACTCTCTTTCAAAAGAATCTAGCCTGTAGATGGGAAGGGACAGAAGTAAAATAAAAGACAGTACTAGAAACAGGAAAGTAGCAGCAGTGACAAGGACATTTGGGAATAAAGACAAAGTGTAGAGGAGCACTAGGGTCCAAGCCAACAGGAGACGTGCATAGAGGTGCATATGTGAATGAGGGAATGCAGACACAAGCAGTCCGTCCACCTATCACCGACCATCACTAGGAACATTGAAGAAAAACAAACACAAAACAGCTTGGGGAAAGAAATCTTACGGCCATGGGAAAGGGGGCTTTTCTGTCTCTGAGACTTCAGAGAGTTTCCCTGGCAACTGTGACTGTGATGGACTCTTAGCCTAAAGTTCATATTTCCCTCCCCTTGTCGTAGAGAAACCTCTAACCTGTGCTCACACAAGAGACATGTCCGCTAGGTAGCATCTTGTTCACTCTGTTGACACACAGAAGAAGGAGGTGTGTTTGTGGGAGGTAAAACCTCTTGTCTTTCCACTGGACCAATAAACCTCCCTACATCCTTCTCTCCAACTGTAAGCATGAGTGTTGGACATGGAACTTAGAAAGCAAAGGCATTCTTGTCCCTCCACGATCCTCCTCTGAGAGGCTCAGAGACAGACGCTGTCCAGGCAAGAGCTCCAGAGAAGCTTCCTCACACCACTCTGCCATCTAAGCCATCCCACCATTCCAGGTCATCTCTAAGTGTAGGTGTAGGGTAGGGTAGTAAGGTGGTAGTGGTAGTGTGGAGGAGGGCTCAGCCTCTACAGATGTGTGCTTAAATCAACCTTTAGAGAGAGAGGTGACAAGCCAGCTTTATGGTCTGGCCCCCAAAGACTTACTGCGGAGAGCAAAAATCAACAGCCTTGCGCTGAACAGGTTTAAGCTGGCCAAGTTTAACCACTGCCATTTCCTGCCTGGGCGAGCACGAGTGCTCTTAACCCACACCGTGTTTGGAACTCCAGGAGGTGGCATAAAATCCAGAGCTGCGGTGAAGCTACCTGGTGTGGGCACTTACCCTGAGAGCTTTAGGTACTCTGAAGTCCCTGTCCCTAAAAGTCCAGGCGTCTTCAATATCTTATCCAAACCACTTTACTGTTTGTTTTGTCTTGTTTCCCCCTCACCTTTTAAATCAGGATTAGTGGCCAACCATGAATGGCAAAGTACCATGCCAGCCCCTTTGATTGGGAAAGCAGTAGCCTGGCTTTCTTTTCCCCCATGTTCCCTTTGTCCTGATTCTGTGACTATGCAGTGTTCTCTGTGAGTCCAGGCCGTTGGAAGTGCAGCATATTGTCCTGCTGTTCACTGGGGGACAGCCACCTTGTCCCTGGGGGCTGGTATGCACTGCACAGGCTTGGTATGAAACTCCCTCATAGGAAACGGGTCCAAACAAAAGAACTATGTTTCCCTTTTACATGATTTTGCTGCCCTAGAACAGCATGTCCGCTTCCTTCACAGCTGGCCTGCTTGCCTGTGGCAGGAAAAACACTTGTCATTTATGATGTTTATAATTTGTGTGCAACGTTCATAGTAAACCTCTGTTATAGCTCCCTTCAAAATAATGCCTGTCAAACTTCCCGAGGACAGGGCAAACCCCCTCCCCCCATACAGGCAGTGAACAAACGGAAAACTTTCTAGAAAGCCAGACCCTAAAAATCCAACCAACTGTCCCTGACTTAAAAGTAAAACTTAGAAAATGCCAGAGCTTTCCTGAATCCTGTGACTGTGTTTCAATAATGACAGGGAGTTTTATTTATAAGGCTTAGTCTCTAAGCCTGGAAAATAACACACACCAGCAGGTATGCAAATAGGCCAAAGAAAACATGATGCATTGAAAATATGTTGCTGTTGTGCAGTAGGTGGGAGGAGGGCTATGGTTTCTCGTTTGACATCTGGACATTGACACTGAGATCTATGGAAGTCAGAGGGTAGGAGGCTAGGTGGGAGGGAGAAAGAGATTTGTGGGGAAATCTTTACTCCCTCTTATTGTTAAGTTCAACAAACCTGAGCAGCTAGCAGCAGTGAAGCCGGAAGCCCGAAAGAGTCCTGGTAGGCTTGGTGGGATGGGGGAGGCCTGAGGGAGTGAGATGGGTGGGGAGGCTGGGCTGGGCTGAGCATGTGACATCTGAGCTTCGCTTGGAGGCTGGGGAAACCACTTCACATGTAGGACGTAGGGGGATCCTGTCTCCTGCCAGCCCACTCTGGGAAGAAGCTTAGAGAATGGATGCGGGGAAGGATTCAGGATAGTACAATTGAGGCCAGCCTGGGCTACATGAGGAGTGGGGAAGGAGAAGGAAGAGGAAAAAACCAAGGAGACGGGAAGAAAAACAGAAAGGAAGATAGTAAGTACACAGGAAAAGGCAAAGCCAGTCAGGGGGCTGACATGGCTGGAATGTTCAGGGTCTGAAAGTATTGGAAGATGGTGGAGGGAGTGTTCTATGCAGAGAGAATATGGGCACAGTAAACTGAGGCTAGACTGGAAAAGCCCAGAAGGCAATGCCAGCTCTTCCCAGAGTAGACGACAGGGAAGGGTAATTTAAGGATATCCCATAGAATATTAACATAAGAATGGAAAGAAGAGGACAGGTAAGAGAAGGAGAAAAAGGAGGAGAAATAATTCTATATGTTAGTAAGGTAAGGAAGCACTATATTCAACACAGTATGTTGGTTTCCTTCCTTCCTTCCTTCCTTCCTTCCTTCCTTCCTTCCTTCCTTCCTTCCTTCCTTCCTTCCTTCCTCCCTGCTCCCTCTTTTAAAGAAATTAACCCTTTATCTCCACAACTGTGTGGAAGATGCTGGATGATAGAGTGTATTCCTGTTGGTAATTTTCTCTTCCCTTGAATGGTGGTTTATATCTTCTTTCCTAAGTAGAGTGTGGGCTCCAAGAGAGTGAGCACTCATTGTTTTGTGTACACATCTTTGCATAGCAGAATACCTAACATGTAGTAAGTTCTCAGAAAAACTGTTTTATGAATAAATGACAGCGTGGCTGGGGAAAGAATTAAAGGTTCAAAATAACTACTTTAGTGTTTTCAAGGACAAGTGTTCCTTTGTTTTCTGGAAAATAATGCTGCTGGCAGTGGAGAAGTTCAGGGTCATTCTGAATCCTATAGTTTTCATTTTTCATTGGTAACTTGTAATTTTGTTTTCCTTCTTCTAGATGCTTCTAGAATGTTGTCTTTGTTTCTGTAGATAAGCTATAAGCCATAATAGCTAAGCCATTTTGTGCATAGCCTCTTCTTGTTATTATCGTTGGGATAAAAATGTAATACACACTGAAAATGGGAGATGCCAATAATCTCAACTATTTTGAGTTCATACAGTTCTGTAGTGGGTTTTTGTCCCAAGGCAACCCCTTCCTTTATAATGCTAAGGATTGGAGTATGACAACCGAGGGGGATGGGGCCGCTTCTATTTGTGCCCTGGGTAACAATTTCCTATATGATTTCTCTTCTGCTCTAATTAATCTTCCAGAATTGTCTCAAAATTTCAGATCTAGTACTAGATACATAGTGCCATTTCCCAATCTATTACACACACACACACACACACACACACACACACACACACATACACACACCTGCCTTTACTTCCAAGGGAAGCAGAGAAGGGATCTTGGCATGTCGGCTGGTTTGCCATCTTGAACCATAGAGTATTTGTACTTCATTCTCGTGTTTTAAACTCATAGACTAGAAGTATAAAATGCATGCTGAAATTTAATTAAGCTTAATCTAATTCACATCGAAACAGATTGCGTGTGTGTTTAAATTAGGAGGTAGTTTAAAAAGTAAAAATAATTGCAAAATATGTGGACATAAAATATTGTTTGTTTATAAAACTCAGTCTCTAGCTCCTTCTGCCAAAAGGTACTGTAACGATTAGCAATGAAATGCCACTCAGGGGCTTTGGTTCCCTGCATGCAATGGCTGTCTGGCCGCTGCCCTGCATTGTGGTGTCCTGAGAGGACAGGAGAAGTCTGGTGAAGGAAGAGCACCCTGCGCCTAACACCAGCCATTCATCCATTCCTGGAGAGCATGGGTGCTCTGCTGCCTTGTTAGAAGTTTGGTTTGTTCCCCTTTGCTCAAAATATCCTATCAGGCTGGCCATGTAGCTCCACCACCACCCCTGTCTTCTGAAGTGCCACGGGAACCAGTTCCAGCTGCAGAGGGTGAGTTTGCAGATCTCAATAATTGCCTGCAAAGGCTTTACTCAGGCGTGCCTAATAAACAGGAAAATCCCATCCGCCCAGCACTCTTTTTTGAGTAGGTTGTTTAAAACATCGACTCCCATCCATGTCCGTGAAAGGAGTGAGTCAGTAGGTCAGCGCTCTGCAGCCAAGAACCAAACAAACCATTTGTTCTCATTTTGCAGATCTCCTCAACGTGAGGACCTGTGATAAATCTTGACACATGTATCATCTTTAGAGCCCAGATTCAAAGGTGGGGGGGAGGCCTGGCCAATAAAAGGGCTGATGAAGAAAAAAAAACCTCAAAAAACAGGCAACCATGGAGCTTAGCTCCATGCTGTTTCCCCCTCAACAGGAGGCAGCTGCACTCCTCACAGTACTGGGCTGTTGGGTTGCAGCTGTCAGCCCTTTGTTGATCCCCCTCCCCAAAATGGAGACTCTACATGGCCTTCCGGTCACCCCTGGCTTTAATCAGCTCTGAGTCTGAGAACACCAGGCTGCATCCTCTTGGGACAGCCACTCAGCCAGCTCTGGGCAAGCTGTCTATTTGATAGTGTCTCTCGTGTTTCTGGAACCTGAGTGCGGATATGCATTGTTCCCAGATGCCTGGGCTCCCAGAGCAGCTGCAAACAGGGGCTTCTCTTGCAAGGATGATAACTGCTGTATGTATATCCCTTCAGAGTCTAAGCACCTCCTGCCTGCCTGCCTGCCTGCTTGCAACTCCAAATAGAGTCAACCTCACAAAGCCTTTGAAATAAAACAAACACTAATCAGTTCACATGCACGCCATAATTGTGTTTCTTTCTGGTTCCAGGCAGTTGGTCCTAAAATGAATTTTACTACCTCAACTTTGAAAAATTTTACCCCTGTGTTTGAAAAACAAAAGCCTGGGTCATGATACAGGAGAAATGATCATAAGACAAACAAAAACAATTAGATACTTGTGGTGGTTTGAATAGGCACAACCCTCCCAGCGCCCAAGGATTCATGTGTTTGAATGCTTGGCCATAGGGAGCAGCACTATAAGGAGGTGTGGCCACACCTCCTACACACACTTAGAGAAAGTGAGTCACTATGGAGGTGGGGCTTTGAGATCTTAAATGTTTAGAATACGCCCAGTGTGAAACCTATCAAGTCTCCTCCTTGCTGCCTTTGGATCAAGAGGTAGAACTCTCGGCTCCTCCAGCACCATGTCTGCCTGGTCTCTGCCATGTTTCCCACCATGATGATGATGATGGACTGAACCTCGGAAGTGTAAGCCATCCTCAAATAAATGTTTTCCTTTATAAGCGTTGCCTTGGTCATGGTGTCTCTTCACAGCGGATGAAACCCAAACTAAGATAATACTTAACTCTATCATTCATCTGAAGTTAGAATTTTCTGAAGTGAGCCATTTCTTCCTCCATTATTACATTTATTTATAGCACATGCTATACATTAAGGACAGCAGTAGGCTGGGGAGAGCTCAGTGGGTTAAACGCTTATTGTGTAAGTATGATCACCCAAGTGCAGGCCCTAGCACCCACGTGACATCTGGCACTGTGGAGTGTGTTTAGAAGCTTAGACTTGCAAGGACAGAGACAGACAGGCCTCAGGGACTTGGTGGCCAGATAGTCCAGCCCAAAGAACAGTTGTGTGTTTAGTGAAAGGAGGTCATGTCTCAAAAATGAAGGTGTCAAGCTATGGAGGGAGGCACTCAACTTCGACTTCTAGCATCCACATACATGTGAGTCTATGCATGCATCCTCATACCAAACACAAACGCAATAAAAAGAGAAAGGAAAAAAGGTGCAGAATAAATGATGTGCAGATCACAGATGAGGGAGTAGACCCAGCAGCGACTATGTAAGCAGTTGAGAAATGAACAGTCCATTCCCTCATTTGCTCAGTCAGGGCCCTCTGTATGAAAAGGGATTTGAATGTGCAAACCACAGTCAGGACAACACTTGAGACTGTTTCCAGAGATGGGTTCGTGGCTCGATGCTAATGAGCAGAGCTGGTGTGCATCTGAGTAACTGGCTTCACAAAGGAGATTCAATGACCAGAAGGCAGAGATTCAGAGCAATTTCTCTTTTGAAGCCACACCAAGGGGTGTGGTAGTGGTGGGGTGGTGGTAGTGAGGAGGAAGAGTACAGACACAGGGCAGGGGAGGGGGCTGGGACCACTAGGGAGAAATGCAGCCTTAACACCACTGCCAGAGCTTGTTACAGTGAGCCCTGGCGTGGTCCTTGAATCCCTCTTGACCTGATAGGTTATATTTTGAAACCTATTTTCCAGAGATATTCCTTTGAAAGTTTAAACTTGTCGCCTGCTTCTCCAAACTATACCAAGAGAACCTTTTCACCACCATAACCAGTATACACTTAGTCCTTTCATACAAATGGCAGGTGTGAGTATGGCTTTTGGTGCCATACAGATGGATAAATGTGTTCTCAGAAGGGATTATGTGTGTCTGGGATCCGGTCTGCACAGAAAAGTATTCCATTATTTGAAATGCTCGCTCTTGAACAAGCCCCTCCCTCTTGTTTTCTGACCTTCACAATGGCCTTGTTTGTATCCTTGGGTTGACTACTACTGTCAGATATTTAAAACAAAACAAAACAAAATAAAACAAAACAAAACAGAACAGAACAAAAGCCAGGCATGGGGTACAAGGTCAGTCAATTGCTTTGGTATAGTTGGGGAGAAGTGCACTGTAAACAATCACTCTGGACTAAATGCTGTGGCTCCTATGGTAAGGGAAGGCATACCCTTAGGTGGGCAGATGCTCATTCCTTGGAGGGTCCTCCTGGTTACCCACCCCTTGGCTCCTTCTTGCAGCCAGAGAACATGATCAGAAGCTCCTTTGAGGACTCAAGTGAAAATTCAACACTATACCCAACTCGCTGTGGTAGGATAGTACTTCCCACTGTATACTGTGGATCCAGGCCCTGGCTGTTTATCCACCAAGCTGTCATGGGAATCATTGCAGGGGAAATAGCTCAGGGAAAAGGATGAGGTGCAGAGGAATGGGAATGATGGACTTTGGGTGTTAAGGAAGCCACACATGGTGATGCTGCAGGAAGCTAACTGGCTGGCCAGGGTACCTTTGACTTTGGAAATGATGAATTCCAAGCTCATGACACTCGGTTTTATTTTTAAAATAGGTACAATGATGAATGATGGACTTAATACTCAATAGGAAGCAACTCATTTTTGACACTGTAAGTTTAGCCAACTCCCCATGGCTGAGGCCAAGGGCCCTAGAGAAGAATCTATTGCCACCACTCTCCAAAAGCTGGAGAGTGGAGAGTGCATTCTGAGTACTTACTCTCATCCCCCCAGGCAAGTACAGTTCCCACTGCTCACCAGAGCTTTGCTTTTACACCATGGAGACCACTCTCAATCGACATCTCCACAATACAGCTCCTAAGCTAAGACCCAGGGAACGTCGCAGAAAAGGGAGTAGAGAGATTCTAAGAGCCGGAAGATGAAGACGTCTTCTGAGAGATAGTGTCTTCTTATAACAGGCAAGCTGCACACATGAAATCTCAGTAGCACAGCTGCCTAAACAAGACCTGGGCAATGACAACAGTAGATGTGCCAAAGTGCAAAGGGAAATCTCACAAGGCTCCGCCCCTAGATGAAGAACGATAGGCAGTTAGTGACTGCTAAGAGGGGGAGGACTCAGTCTTCCCCGGTGATGACCCCTCTAATTGGCTTTCCAGTAGCAAGTGGCCTGCCCTAAATACATATACATAGGCGACACTATGGATCCTGCAGGTTGCACTGAGGGGGGGGAGAGAGAGAGAGAGAGAGAGAGAGAGAGAGAGAGAGAATTAAACAAAAGAGGTAGAAAGACATAATAAATTATAATTTACCCATTAAAAGGGGCACAATGATTATCGTACCAAACTTTCTCTTGCCTTCTCCTTTTTTAACATTTTCTGTTTCTATTTTTAGCTGAAAAAAATTTAAATATAATTTGTGTTCAATTCGAGGCTTGCTTTTATTAATAATTCCTTTTTGGTATTCTCATGAGTAAATGTTTAATTTCTATGTGACCACCCGCAGAGGGACACAGTGGGCTGTTTTAGATAAATACCCGAACATATTTCTATAGCTTCCTTTATTCAATGGAAATATCAATTAACTTAGTTTCCGACACTAAAAACATTTTTAGAATGTGTTAATACACTGTTGGTTTACTGGGGCTCACTTGAAGCCAGGCTGTTACTGTGTCTATGGTCTTTGCACAAAGCTGGGTGGTTGAGGACATCTAGAGCTCCCAAACAGCACTGAGTGCAGGACAAAGATCCAAAGGGAGAACTCATGGACTCAGCTCCAAATACGGTTATCACAAAAATGAAAAGCACACACATCACTGAAGCATGGGCTCTTTTTACTAAGATTGTTATTTATTATTATTTAATAATAATAATAATAATAATTGTGTGTGTGTGTGTGTGAGAGAGAGAGAGAGAGAGAGAGAGAGAGAGAGAGACAGACAGACAGACAGACAGACAGACAGACAGACAGACTTATGAGACCATGTCTGTCCTGTAGATGACAGAAAAGGACATCAGATATCAAGTCCCATGGAGCTAGAGTTACAGGCAACTGTGTGTGCCTCAGACTAAGACTGGGACTTGCACTTGGGTTTTCTGGGATAGCAAGAAGTGCTCCTAACTCTCCAGTCATCTCTCCATGTCCAACTCTTTTCTATGTTAAAGATGGAGATGGTTTATCAAGTGTAATGCGTGCACATGTACATGTCTAGTAGGTTTGACAGTCTGCCAGTAATTCCAAAGGAGAAGGCGGAGACAATGGCTCCCTGCAACAAATGGGCTAGCTAGACTGGTCCCATTGGCAAGCTCTGGATTCACCTGAGAAACCTTGCCTCAACAAATAAGTTAGGGAGCTATCATGGAAGACTCCTGGCATCAGCCATGAGGTTCCACATGTATGCTCACAAATACACAGACACAGACACAGACACAGACACAGACACACACACACAGACACACACACACACACACACACACACACACACAGGCACACACACACACATAATTTACCCTCTTAATCATTTCAAATGTTCAAGTTAACAGAAACCTTTCCACTTCTTTTGACCGAAAGCCTTTTTGTTATGACCTCTCAGACAGGCAAAATATTTACAGAGTAATATAATAAAAACTTGTGTGGCCACCACTCAAACTCAATCAACAAAATGTTACCAACAAGAAATCCTCCGATGTCTCTCCTTTTGACGCCACCTCCATCCACTGTGCTTACACTGGAGACAGTAAAACCCAGTGACCTTTTAGTTCAAGATGGTATTGCTTCTGAACTATCTCATCTCCTCAGATCATTCCTCGTCCCAATTCTACAAAGTACAAGATGAAGTAAAAAGGAACTGTCAGAGGAAAAGGAACTGTCTGGGTCAGCAAATGCCTCATTTGCAGGGTCCTCTCGCCTGTGACAACTTCCAGTCTATGATGCTGTTGTGTTCTGACAATTCATAATATATTTATAAGCACTCCACAATACGTAATAAATCACGGTGTATTGATTTAAACAATGCCATTTGCAAGCCTCAAAGTGCTGTACTGTGTTACACACATAGAGGAGTTGAATCAGTTTGCCAGCCACTGACAGGGAGACACATCTCTGTGAGGGGCCCTGGTTAGTCAGGTAGTGTCAGCAAAATGCAATACACTGAAGCCTGCTGTCGGGGAGTGAGTTTGCATGGATGCATTAGAGCCTTGGCTAATTGTTTGGGGGACTATGTGTGATAAGAAGGCTTTTAACAGTCAGGAAGAGAGAAAATCTTTGATTTGTGCAAATCTGTCCTCTTATTAGAGGATTCCTGTATCTCTAATTTTACAATAGTAGTGCCATTGGAAATGAAAAACAGGATTCAGTGCAGTAAAGGCAAACAAAGAGAAAAAAATCCACAAGCCTCTACCACAGACTCTAGTGGAAGAAAACTGTTTCATTCAGATGTATTTGGGTTCAACAGATATTCAGATGGTCAGAGATGGGAATTTTAAAACTCTGCCTAAAGGCAATTGTCTGCTAGAGCCAGTTACACCAACTGTGAAAGATCTTATTTCTCTCTCTCTCTCTCCCTCCCCCCGGACTGTTCACCCCCCCCCCCGTTTGTGTGTACATGTATGTGTACATATGTGTGTACATGTGTTTACATATGTGTACATGTGTGTGTACATGTGTGTATGTGTGTACATGCCCTACCACTCGTCTAACCTACAAGCAGTTACTGAACTGTCGGTGACTTGCAATGGACTAAGATTGGTGCACTCACACATGACACTGAACAAACACTGAAGATCAAGCTTCGCCTCCTGCTGTCCCCCAGAAGTTGGCTTTATAACAGACACACCCTTAGCAGGATAGTCTCTGCAGGTGACTCTAATCTTTCTTTAAATCACTTTCCTCACACACAGTACTGATCGCATAAGGACATTTTCATGCAAGTTGATGGTCTACACTGAGCATGTCCTTTCTCCCGTATTGAGTCTGCTTCTTCATCGGACACAGAATTGTCTTTTGAACAGATAACGGTGTGGGGAAATGTTACTGTAGCAACAGGTAAAGGTGAAGACTGTATTTAGCATGCTCTCCCAAAGAGTGGAAATGCATATTTTCCCAAAGTGTTGGATGTGTAAGAAGTAACTTAAATGTATAATGAATGCTTTCCACCACGCTCAATCAGGCTCAGTAAGGCAGCACTCCTCTTCAAGAAGGAAGCCTGAAAGGGCATGGCGTCAAGCTCTGACACATCTCAGAACTGTTTCTCTTCCCAAGAAACACAGGTACCTCAAAAGCCCACCATCCAATGATGCTTCAAGGGGCAAAAGAACACAAACACTTATAAAATGTGTTCACAAATACAGCTGGTCTACTTTTAGACCAGCAAGCACAGTTTAACTAATTAGAGAAGCCATGGCAGACACGAGTCATTGCTGAAGACACACCTTCATCTTCTGATGGGAAGGGATGTTTTCTGTCCAGTGTTGACATTTTATATGGAAATACTCCAAGGTAATCACTCCAACTCCTGGCCAAACCAAACACAACTTCTGATTCCCCTTCCTAATCTCACTTCTTCTGAATTTTAGTTTCACTCATGTCTGGGGATACACAGCCCTGGGGCATCCATGTGTGAAGATTTTCATAGAGAGAAGAAACAAGATCAAACTCGGAACAGCCATCAGCAAGATTTTTCTTTAACCTCTGAACATGTATGCAAAGACATCTGGATACCAACCATGTTCTCTTGAAGTAGATTTTTGTTCTTGTATTTAAAAGACAGCAAAAGATGCAACAGCAGATTTGGGTCATATTCTAGTGATCCATTGTAACCAACCCTCTAGAAATCATCACATAACCCCAAACAGACTAGAAACTGTCACATAACCCCAAAGGAGTTCATTCCCAGGTGTATGTGTGTGGTTTAAGAGTTATGTAATGACAGCTTAGTCACTGTCTAACCTGTATTGAGATACCCTGCATGTACTCTCATGCCAACAACATTACTGCAAGAGATTATGTAAACCCATTTCACAGATAGAGAAACTAAGGTTCAAAGATGGTAGAAGGACCACACAGAAAGTTTAGGAGACAGAGTTCGGACTGGTGCCTACCTTGCTCCCACTGTAGTGCATGACACAACTATAAGCCTTTCTGAGTTAGATCATACAACCATACAACGTTCTCCCATTTATACCTCCTCTCTATATGCACTCATAATTCTGGGATTTTGTTCATTTGAGTCACTAAAAAATTAGGTAACTGACTCTATTTCTTTGAAGCCATATATGAATCATTGTTCACACCACAGTTTTATAGCAATTAAACCACAAGAGTGTTTGTGTTATGAGTGACATTATGAATTAAAATGCTGTTACTATTTTACCTGCAGCTACCAATACTAGTATTTCTGAGGTGAAGTTTTGCTACATACTTGGTCTGGAACTTCAGAACTTCCTGCCTCAGCCACCCCGTGCCCAGCTCCCCAGGCCCCTCCCATAGGGATTACCTCTGTTCTATACCCATGCTGCTACAACATTGACAGGATGCTTTTCTGGGACACTTGGAAATGTATTTAAGGGAATCCCCCATTTCCCTCTCCTCAACTTGCTTTGTGCTATTTCTGACCTTGTCCACTGTCAACGCTAACTTCAAATGTGCTCTAGGCACTATTACTTTCAATAACAATGACCTGGAACTGGTTACGGCATGCTGTTAAAAGATGCAATATAGGTTAGTTTTCTAAGATGGGCAAATGAACTTTTTCAACTACTTGAATAAATATTAATAAACAAGCAGTAGCACGCGCCTTCTATCCACATGCTGTCCTTAGAGTTCTATTCTTCTTTCTCCACCATGGCCAGCTTTGGAAGGCTGCCACAGCCAAAAATAACCTGCAAAGGGAATTTTGTGACCACTAATCAGGGCATTTCGCTTTTCTAGGACACAGAATCTTGCCATCTTTTTGCACATGCAGAGAACACACCAGAACATTTTATATACTGTGCCAACATCCCATTGTCAAAGACAATTAAATTCACTGTTGGATTTCCCTGTTAGAGCAAGGCAATTGAATATGAGATCTACAGAGCCATCTGCTCCTCGATGCGGTTTTCCGTATAGGTGGGTTTATTGGTAGAGTTTGACATTGTATTCTTTTGTTATTAAGAAAGAAGTATAGATTCTAGAATCTTCTGAATTGGATTGCACCATTGAGCAGAACAACCTTCTAATGATTTGCTTCTTACTAATCTTCACATTCATCTTCAATAATGAAAACATGTAAATAAGTTGACTCTTAGTGGCCTGGTATATGGTGCTTCAGAATTCCAGATGTGGAATCTTAGACTCTCTGGTCTGTGTCATCAGCTATGTCCTGGCCAAAGAAACCAGTTCAGGCCACAAAATGACGTGTGAACAGAAATGGCCATGGGACTGATTTGACCAAGGCAAACAGTACTTCTCAAGAAGATAACTAACTAACAAATGAGAAACTGAACAGATTAGCTGGGCTCTGGTCTCACAAGCAGAAACAATATGTTGAAAAAAATTAATTAAAATTGCTGAACAAATAAAGGGAAAGCCTCCTTCCAAAGAATCTAAGTTTGTAGATGCAAGAGAACCATTCAAGTCAGCATGGACGCACAGGTGTCTAATAGACACCCTTGCCCTGATCATGGAGTCTTCAAGAGTTTTAAGTGGACAACGCATCTTCAGCATCTTGCATGGCCCACTTACTCAGAGCTGGACCTTCATAGGTGTACACAGCTAAAAGTGGGAACACATGGGGACAGTATCCGGAGAAAGTGGCTTTAACATTCTGAGTGACAGGACTGTTATTTTAAAAAGTGGTCAGGTGGGTTTTTCCTAATGGAATGCCCTCTGCAACTTAGAAAACATTAGGTTTTCTAGTGATTACTAGCTAGTTTCATGCCTTCATCACAATTCTGCTAATACATGGGGAGCAATAATGGAAGGGTAACTAACTTGTCTCAGGACATAATGTTTCCGATTCATCAAATGATTATCAATGAGCTACAGAAGATGTGAGTTATGACTTATTTCTCAGAGATGAAAATGTACTGGAAGGATGACAGTACCACATGAGAAGGACAATGCCCCCTTTCTGACACTGACTGACACACACCACGCGGGCTGAGTACCTGATGGTTTCAGGGTGACCTACATTATGTGTGAACCACCTCCAAGGTCAGGATTCAGTAGCCATGAGCAGTGCTTATGGTTTAAGGTGTTTATCTTTACAGGCCATGTGTCCTCTACTGCACTACCCCACTCGATACTGTGGAAACCAACTCAGCAATTGTCATAGCTGTGCTCCAATAAGACATTACTTGTAGACACTTACATTTGAACTTATGTCACTTTTCCATGCCATACAATAATAGTAATCCCAGTAAGGTAAGAGGGCCCCAGATACAATGTCAGCTGGGATATATTGAGGGTGAGATCTTCCAAATAAAGCAAATACAGTAAATCATGATGATGATGATGATGATGATGATGATGATGATGGTGATGATTTGTTTTCAATCATTTAAAAAAATGTAAAAATTATGACTAGGTGCTTGGCCAGGCAAAAACACCTGTAACAGCAGCAATAGGGAAGCAGAGGCAGGAAAGTCTTAAATTTAGGAACATCATGGCCCCACTTGGAAGATTATATCTGAAAAACACACCACCACCACCAACGACTCAAAATAAAACAAAAGAGGCAGCTAGATCAATTTACCAGATTCAGACCTTTTGGTAACTTTTGTTTGTTTGTTTGAAATATTACTTATAACCAAGGGTAATGGGAATTCAACTGCCTGCTTTGTGTATAGCTGTCCTTCAGCAACAATGAAGACCATATAGCCTTACAGGTTGCTCCCTGAAAGAGCAGTGCTAGCTTCCCCTCCCAACAGCAGAAAGCCAGCTCTTTGCTCTGCTAGTTGAACAGCCAGATGTTACTGATGCTGCTTGCCGGCCAGCAACATTTTCCTTCCTATCTGAAAGCAAGGAAGCTGTATTGGTGCATCAGAAGCATTTAAAGCCTAGCCGTGATTAGAAAGACAGCAAGGGAGAGGGACTCCAGGAAGCCACTGGCTCCCTTTTGTTTTGATTTAAGGGAGAAAAAAAAAAACACCCAACTATATTATGAAAGCACACAGTGACATTTTAGGTAGTTTTGTTTTATTTTGTTTGCTTTCTCTTTGAAATAAAGTCTTAATTTACCTCGTGAGTCCTATGGGATAAGTAAGAGCCACGAAGTCTGCCTAATAATTCTTTTAGAATATTTTAGATTATCTATCATCTATCTATCTATCTATCTATCTATCTATCTATCTATCTATCTATCTATCATCTATCTATCTATCTATCTATCTATCTATCTATCTATCTATCTATTCATCTATATATCCATGTATTATGCACACGTGTTTACCTGTATGCACATTGTATCACCTGGGTGTCTGATGACTGTGGTGGTCAGAAGAGGGCATCAGATCCCCTGCAATAGTTATGGATGGCTGTGAGCGACTACGTAGGTGCTGGGAAATGAACCCAGATCCATTGTAAGAACAAGTGCTCTTCACCTCTGAGCCCTCCCCATGGCCCCTGACTAGCAGTTCTTGATAATCAAACATCTAGTCATATTTTTTTCAAGGCCTTTATCATACTATCCCTCTTATCCCTCCCAAAGTCCATCACTGAGGGCAATGTGATACTTTTCACTAAGCCAGAGCTCTACTTTGTAGGCTAAGTCAGATGTTTTCCCTCTGAGATTGCATACTGTGAAATTTTCTTCAAATGAAATAATATCAAGAGGAATCAGAAATGTTGATGCTAATCTGTGGTCTGTCCTCAACATTAATCTTTGTAATACAATCAGCATGACCTTTGATAAGGACAACATCTATGCCTGACCAGCTCTCTCACAGGGCACAGACATAATTACCCTCTGTTCAATGCATTTTATATTAAACATAGCAAACCCTGATAACCTATGACTTCCAGGATCAGTATCATCTTTCTTTGTAAGGTAACTCTTAAACATTAAAAAACAACAAAACAATATCTTTTTAGGTTATAAAAAAAAAATTCCAATGTCAGGTACGGAATACCTCCATTCAAGTCACTGGTGAGGGAGGCTGGTTTTTTGCACTATGACCAGTGCATAGTCGGTGTGTTCCTTTCACCAGTGAAGAGACGGGAGCATCATCTAATCCATTAATGATACCACTGACCTGGACTAAAATCCAGGAAGAAGGCCTTGGGGTTTATGTAAGCTAACTCCAGGACCAAGAAGTGGGAGTAGGTGGGTAGGGGAGCAGGGCAGGAGTAGGGTATAGGGGACTTTTGGGGATAGCATTTGAAATGTAAATGAAGAAAATATCTAATTAAATTTTTTTAAAAAATAACCACTTGGAGTAAGGTGAATGAAATCTCAATTAAAATTTTAATTTATATTTCTTAAAAAAAAAAAAGTGTTCTGCCAGGCAAACTTTGCTCTTTTCGGGGACCTGAAACATAAAGTCTCTATCATCTCACATGGTTACCTTGACATGCTCAAGGAGACTGCAGCCCTGGAGCATCGTGGAAGATGTGCCTGAAGTTCTGCTCTTCCACTTCCCCTTGATTATCTTGGCATTTGCTCATGGCAAAAGAAGGCTGAGAAGATGTCTCATGAAAGAAGGCCTGCCTAACTCCCACCCAGAGAGAAAGATGATCAACAGCCCAAGAGGATCTAGAGAGACTTCATACTAGCAACTGGTCCACAAAATGACAAATTGAGAAAGACCAAGAAACAGGATGGTGCACTTTCATCCCAGCCTGAAGGCTTCAAGCCAGAAGATCAGTAGCATAAGGGTGTGGCTGAGCCCCAAGCTGGAGAACTAAGAACATGATACTCTAAGGCTGGAATGATGGGTGCTCCAACCCACGTGGGCAAGCTTACCCTCCCGCAGCCTCTGTGTTCTATCTGGGCCTTTGATGGATTGGATGCTGCTCCCTGTCATTGGTGGAGGAATCCTGATTCAGCCTGCTAATGTAAGTGCTAACTTCCTCCAGAAGCAGGCATACACCTAGAAGTGGTGCTTTACCAGCTGTGGGTCTGCCTTAGCCCAAGCAGTTAAACATATAAAATGAACCTACACCCTGGGAAAGATTTTTTTCTTCAAATAAATGAAACTTCCTTGATGTTTGATTACTTCCTGGTATAGCCACCACCAGACTCTGTTCTCCCACTTCTCAGTAATAATGGCGGTTGAGTCTGCCAAGTAGTTATGGATATGAGTAACTATTCTGTTTTTCCTCTGTACATCCAGATTTTATAATCTATACAACTCAGTTGCTTGCAAAACTCCAGCGCATCCATTCTAGAGATCCAGACATCACAAAGTTGCTGAAGTCACACCCAGCATCATAGCCCATGGACAACCACTGGCATCCAGAATCCATAAGCAAACCGCACATGTTATCTGGTTTTCAGAAAGGGGGCAAACCCCACCAGCAAGACGGTTGTCATCTCATCCCGTTATCCAGTAGATTGAGATTCCAAGATCAGGCTACAATCTTCTCTTTTGTAAAGATCAAAGGGTAATTAGGATCTCATCCTGGTAGCAATTATAATATAAAGGGACCCACAGTTTGTAGGATAAGATGAAGAGATTATTCTTAAAGCCACCAACAGTGTTCACTCACTCCAGGGCAGGCAGTCATGAGACTAGAAGCATAATTGGAACAGGAAGGCCCTATCTATAAGAAACTGGGGCACCCCCTCCTTCTGAAGGCGGCGTGGGTCACAGCAGCTGGCAGTGGTCTCATCTAGTCTCACAATCTCTGGTCTAATCAGCGTAAGCACTCCCCGGTTTATGCCAAGTATGATCGCTGTGCTAAGTGATCACCACACTTGAGGAAGAGAAATCAGGAAAAACTGCCAGGAACTGGCCTGGGTGGGACCGAAGCTGGTCTGTAGAAAACAAAACTATTATCGAGGGTCAGCAGGAACTTTTCATTTTAATGCGTTAGTGATTTAGATACACTTCAATCCTTCTGGATTATATCTATCATTTGTTCTAATCATCCCTAATACCTGCCAATAAAGTCTACAAGTTGAAACACACCTTTTATTCTTTGAATCCCACCCCTTTCCCGAGGTTCTTTCATCATGAGATACTTTGTTTCCTGGTTGGCATCAGGATAGATATTAGAAGTTTGAGAAACAGTTATGTTTTCAAATTAAATTTGTATTTTTGCCCTCATGGAAGGCAGATTTTCTGATAAATCCTACCCCTCCTTCCCAACGGGCTCACTCCAAAGCAATCTGATAGCCCCATTAGAAGACCTAGAACTCATCTTTCCTCTGGTGCTACTCTGGAGAGTCTGAGGGAAAGGCCTTCATGGAAGGGTATCTTAGAAAAGATATTGAACTGTTGTTCAGCCCAAATACCACAGAAGTCCATTCCCTATGATGTCCTCATCTGCAGGCACCAATACAGTGAAGGGCAGAGCTGCCATCTTGCACAGACTTGTCTCCAGCTGAATTAGTGACCTTGGTAGTGATAAAGTCCAACAACTCTTAAATTGAAACACAGAAAGAGGTTCTCAATAGGCTGTGAAGTATACACTTCTCTTCTCTGTCATTGTGGACACACAGACACAGAGTGTAAGAACCCACTTCCTAAGGCCACACCATTTTGTTCTCTTCTCTGTCATTCTGGACACACAGACACAGAGTGTAAGAACCCACTTCCTAAGGCTACACCATTTTGTTCAGTTGAGAGAGAACATGTGCTGTGTGTAAGGCAGAGACTCTGAGAAGGAGCACGACCACAGGTCACTTGGGGATTGGTGGACACTAAGAGTCAATGGAAAATAAGACATTCTTCTCTCACCCGTTTGGAATGGGAGAGGAGTGCCAGACACACAGACACCTAGAAATTCAACCCAGATGCTCCAGCCATTTAGTGACCTTGGATGAGTATGCCTAATCTTAGCCTGACAGGTTCCCTTGGGAATTTGCAAGCATTTAAAAAATTTTCCAGGAAGGCTAGTTCCAGGGCTCAGAACTGTGAGTCTGCTGATTGGGCTTTTAGAAGCATTCACAACATTAAGTGGAAAGAAAAATGTTCTAGAGTCTCTGAGTTCAATGCAGGTGCTGTAGTCAGCCCTTTAGATGCTGGACATTAGGAACTTAATCTTGAGAAAACAATCTTTTCAGTCTCCAGAGTTCCGGTGCCATCCGAGTGCTATGGCACATTTGTAGGATTGGTGGTGTAAGAGGGGTTACACCCATTTCACAGTACTCAGTACTGTGTCAACCTCAGAGACTAATGCTAAAATCATCCTTCCTCCTTCCAGGCTCTTGTAGGACTGGAACAAATCTATACACTCTGGAACCATCAAGACTTGCTTGTTACTACCTTCCTCAACCACGCTAGCTGTTACATGGTCACATTCATACCTGCCCAGTTTTTATTCAGATTGCCTCCAAACTCCACAGAGTGTGTGAGCCAGCTCAGACACTTTCTTACCAGGATTGACTTGTGGCTAATCTATGAGCCCTCCAGTAGAACATTTTCCATGGATGGAATGAAGTTCACATCTGTGTATGTAATAGCAGCACAGTGGGTCTTGCCCCATGCGGCCCGGCAAGATCCCTGCCGAACACTAACAAGCTGGTTGGCAGACCATATTAAAACCCTCCCACGCAGAAAAGGCCTTTGTGTGTGAAACAGAAAGCAATGTTCAGCTTGAGCTATTTTTAAAAAATGGAATAAAATGAAGTTGGTAAATGCATGATTCTGTTAAGCTAAATGGTTGGGTTGGTAACAGCTTCTCGTTTTCTGTGTTTTAATTATGTCACCTGGGACTGGGACGAAGGGTTGGGGCGGGGCAGAGAGATTTTAAAGGCTTGTTTGCTTTCTGTCCCCACCTTTACTGCTGTTGAACTTAAAAAAAAATCTCCACAGGCAAAAATTCTTTGCATTGCCAATAAAATAGTTCCCCCTGGTTTTTATCAGCATAGGTCCCACAAGGAACTGACAGCGGTTTATGTCAATGAACAAGACTTATTGTTTTCAGATTTATTTTTCATAGCACAAAAAACTTATTTCACGATGAACTTTAAACATGGAAACAAAGAACAATGAAGACTCTAGTTTGTGACTCCAGCACAATCGTTGGGTTGAGGAAAGGCCATCTTGTACCCAGCTAGCTATTGGTGAGGGAATTTACTAATTCTGTCACTCTCGTGCCTTGCTTCATGTGACATGGACATGCACACACACACAGGATAACAGAGCATAGATGCTTTCCCCCTCCCTACTGGGTAGATGTGTTTGCATGTGTGTATTTCTGGTTTCTATGGACTAGCTACTAATGGGGTGGGGGACTGAAGGTCAGAGACACAGAATGGAAGAATAAAGGAGAAAACACAAAGGAGGCAGTAGGCTAGCCCACGGGGATAGGAATGAAAGGCGATGGCACTGAGCTGGGTTTATTAAAAAAAAAAAAAAGCTTTTTTTTTTTTATTGTGGCTTATCATTTCATTTCTTGTAGAGAAATGCTATGGCAGGAAATGAAGAGCCATGCTCAGATCATATTTGGAAATTTGGGATCTCGTTTTGTTTCTCTCTACCAGAAAGGAGTGCCTGCCCTTCTTTACCAGTGCAATTGATGTCTGAGGCCAAGTCTCTCAGCAGAGTAGATAGGATGCAGGACGGTGGCTTGGTTCCGAGCATGGCGACGACAAAGGTGTGCTGGGAGTGGTGGTCAGGCATTAGAGCTCTTCAGGCCCACCGTTTGCTTTTCTCAACAATGACCTTTCCAAGAAGGTTCAACTGGAACAGGGAATTCTCCCAGCCCCCTCTCCTCTTTCCTCCTCACCCTTTCTTTTCCTGTCCCAGGATGCTACTGTGACTGTCAACAGATCAGACTGGAATCTTTAGGGAGGGAGGGGAAGTGCCTCTGGGCATGTCTGTAAGGGGTCTCAACAGTAGCAGAATTGTGGTCTTAAGACGCACCCTAAATGAAGCAGCAGCATTCCAGGGCCTGGGAGAAGAACTGAGCAACAGTGAGGGGGTGAGCTGAGCATGAACAGTCCACACTCTCTGCTCCTGTTTGCAGATCCATCACTCCAACCAGCATGTGTCCCCTGCTACAATGGATGTGTCCTAGGACTATAAACGACACCAACCACTATGTGTCCCCTGCTACAATGGATGTGTCCTAGGACTATAAACGACACCAACCACCGTGTGTCCCCTGCTACAATGGGTGTGTCCTAGGACTATAAACTAAACCAACCACCGTGTGTCCCCTGCTACAATGGATGTGTCCTAGGACTATAAATGACACCAACCACCGTGTGTCCCCTGCTACAATGGATGTGTCCTAGGACTATAAACCACACCAACCACCGTGTGTCCCCTGCTACAATGGGTGTGTCCTAGGACTATAAACGACATACACTTGGTCTTCCTTAAGTTGCTTTTGTCAGCTATTTTGGCACACAGATGAAGTAAGTAATGATATATGTCTCTTTTCTTTCTCTCCCATTTCTTTTCTTCCTTTCCTTTCCCCTCCTCTTTCTCCATTTCCTTCTTCCCTTAGAGACTTAACCTACTCCCTGTGTATGCTAAACCCAAACTTTTCCACCGAGTCACACCCACTGCCTAGGCTCAACATTCCTTGATTTCCCCCTTGAAATCGCAGTCCTGCCTTTCACAACTCAACCATGGTTCCCACAGAGGGTCACCTAATGGGGGCTTACTTATAACCCTTCCACTCATTTCCAGATTTCTACCCTATACTGTTTAACCACCTTGTCCTAGGTTTTGTGAGACCTGTCAGGGACAGATAACCTAATCTTTTCTAGGGTTCTAAGTATTGTCGACTGGAGACTGCCCTCTCTCAGGAATATTGAAGATCCTCTGCAGGTTGTCAGGAGCGGGACCTACGCCTTTGAGTGCACATCCCTAACTTCATGGAGAGCTGGTTAGGAGGAGCGTTCTTAGGGTGACACTTGTCAACCATTTGGAGAAACAAGTGTTCGGAGTGGGACCTCAACACAGCTGTTTCATGGATTGCGAGTTGAGGGAAGCTGTAAAATGTAAAAGGACTCAGTGAGTCTTCGGGGAGAAATAAATCCTACCCAGGGCTCTACTGCAACAGCGGATGAACTAAAGGTAAAGACAGCCTTCTCCTGATGCGCCAGGCATGTGTGGCTCTAGGGAGCCAGGTAGGAACGGCCATTGTAAAGAAGGTAAGACAGGAGCGGCACACCCTTGCAGGAGGTGCGGAAGTTTGAAAACGATGTGCAGTTACACCCCCTATTTTAAGGCTCATTTTGTAATGAATTGTATTTATGGAACTTAGCATATGAAAGCTGTTTCCATAGCTTTCCCCCCATGGTGACCATAAAAGCAACTGCTGTTCCCAGTCAATTTTCTTCCTTTATCTGTCTTGTCACAAGTATCCATTTGATGGAAATAATAGAAAAGGACATTTTATCCCAGTGATAAAATGAACGGCCAAGCATCTGCAGTTTTGGTTCATGGCTGTTGGCACTCTTACTTTGACATTGCTGTTCTCTGAAAGACATTCTGTCAGCTTTTAACCATTATCACCGTATTCATGGTCTCCTCCGAGACCATGAATGAAGCTGAACTATGATGTAAGTAAGTGTTATCAATGAACTCGAGCATAAAAAACGTGGAACCTGCATATAACATCATTGCGTGAAAGGATGTTAATCGCGTCCTTATGGGTGTGTGTGTGTGTGTGTGTGTGTGTGTGTGTGTGTGTGAACCATTGTGTTTATGCAAACGTGGGTTTACAGACCAGTGACACAACCAGGAGGGTGTGCCTGTGGACTTGGGCAGGACTTAGTGGCAGATAGTTTAACTCCACAGTAGTAGTTCTGGCTTCAGCCTGAAATACTTTTAGTGCTTAAGAAACCTTGTTTACAACACTTTTGTGTGTTCTCATTAAAACTAGGTAGAGAACTGCTTTTTCCTTCAATAGCAGATGAGATGCCTGCCCTGAAATACTTTGTAGTCTGTCCCTAAAATAAAGTTTGGTGAGGTCTTTGAGCCCATGTCTGATGTCCATTATTTAAGCTTCATTATTTAAGTTCCAGCAAGAAGCCATGTATTAAGGGATGATGGACATCTTTATTGCTAACCATTCAAGTGCTTTGAAAAACTGAAATATGCACCTTTTGCTGAATTTAAATATATTGTTCAATGCTATTTTTTGACATAAAGATCAATATGACTAAAATGCTTAATTTCTACTGCAGAGCAAAGGCATGTATGCTGACCTCCAGTACAGAACATTTGCTTTAAGAAATTTTGTGTTGTTGCGTTCTGATTAGTTCTAAGATAAAGCCATACTTACACCAGAACACCAGACTTCTTCTATATACTGCCGAGAGGCAAGCAAGGGTAAGATCAATGCCAATAAACGTATCCAACCGTAGTTGGTTATTAAGCAATATTCGAACCGTTATGCTTGATCCTGACTATTTAATCAGTGCAGAGGAACAAACGCCAGGAAGTTGCATGAAGCATAGCATGAGGCTATGGCGCAGGGTGTGGGCACTGAACGTGCCTGCTCACTGTACTCCTTATGGAACTTAAAAAAGAATCATGGCTGCAGATAAGTTTGACCTGATGACTTTCCTCTCATATAATTAATAATCAAAGGGATATTCTTTACTTCTCAGGGAGAGACCTGAAAAGTAGTTTTTATTCATGTTCTAATCAACATTTTAGTAAATATATTCTAATAAAAACATCAAAAAAGAAAAAGACAAAATGAGGGCAGGCTCAGAGTCTAGGTCTAAACTCAATTTTATGTACTATAGTAAAAATAATGAATTTTATTTTAAATTAACTTAATTTTATTTTAAACTTTTTCCTACTAGCTTCTTCTTATTTATGTAAATAATAAACATCACTTGTGATAGGTAGACTGTAATTACAATGAAAACTTACCACAGCCTTATTATAGATTTTTCAGGTTTTGTTTTCTGCTTTATAGTGGGAATTGGGGAAAGAAAACTTCAAGGGCTGGAGAGATGGCTAAGCAGTTGCTGCTCTTCCAGAGAAGCTGGGTTCAGTTCCCAGCATCCACATGATGGCTCACAAGCATCTGATGTTCCAGTTACAGGGGATCTGATGCCCTCTTCTGGCCTCTATGAGCATTGCATATACATGGTGCACAAATACACATGTAGGCAAAACACTCATACATATAAATGTTTTGGGCTTCGTTTTTTATATAAAAACACCAGTAAATTTTCTCATTGGGGATTTTCATATGTTACATTGGCCAATTTCTAATCTGAAGATAGATCACATTATCACTTGATAGAGAAGCTACAATGTCAATTGTATTTTCTCATGTTTAACATTAAGCAACTGGCTCTCTCTCTCTCTCTCTCTCTCTCTCTCTCTCTGAGTGTGTGTGTATGTGTGTGTGCGCGCGCACTTGTGTCTTTTTTACAATAGTAATATGAATTAAGCCTGGAACCATGACATCATGAACAAGGTTACAGTGGCTATAATATATTATAGGTTGTCAATCCATATCTTTGCTAGTATGTCTCACAAGAACCCTTTTACTGAGTCTATACAAGCCAAAAAAATATTGGAAAAGTCTAAGACATACCATTAATTAAACATCATAAATCAATAGTTTCACCCAAAGATGAAATTCTCATAGTGACAGAGGCAAATAATGAAATGCCTTAAAGGTGTGTATTAATTCACAAAAGATTTGATACAACTTGATAATTGAATGATCATTCAGTGCTGAGCTCTCAACTGTGTCAAGCTTCTTATTTCCAGATCTGGAGTCTGCTACTCTTGCATGTGTAAGATATGCACTAAGAGTGGGGGAAAAAAACCCATGGTACTTTAAAGTTCAAACTCAAAAGGACTCATCACCCAGAGAAAAGGTGATGAGGGCTTGAACAAGGACAGGTATTATAGAGAGGAAGAGGAAAAGAAAACTATAGACTTTCCAAGGTGATAAACAATATACAGAACACAGTCAGTGAGGTTATAGGACATAATTGAAAGTGAAAAGCTAAATATGAGTGTGGCCATTTATCCCAAAACAACAGCATACAACAGGCAGACATAATGTCTGTTATTATGGAATTTATAGTCTAGGAAAAGGGACCATAAGCAAATAACTATAGAAACAAGTTATTTTCCTTTAGAAGACGTAAGTGCTCCACAGGAAGAAAGGGCTGCTACTGTGTGGTGCCTCCTCTGCTGAGTCAGGAGTTCTGAGGAAGAAGCAAGGTTGAGGAAGTCACTGGTGGCACAGGGTGCAGAATGCTCCCCAGTCCTTTCCTAGGCAATGAAGGTTACATTGGGAAATCCTCTGAACACAGTCCAGCCGGGGAGGACTGTATGCCCGCTCTGTAGGCCTATATCTTCCCAGCTCCCAGCAGACAGGCTCTGACATGGCCTCTGGGAGGATGCCATAAGCAAACACCATAATCAGGGTGTTTGAACACAACTTGTGTGTTACTGCACGTCATTTGCTTTTCTCAAGTAAAGAGCCTTGTGTGATTATATCAACACTGAAAAATATTGAGATCCAAAAGTAAAAGAAGAAAGAGCATGTTAAACCGAGGAAACAGCAAAGAGGAAGACGGAACAGACACATCTGAGCTTCCAGCCAGCTCTGCAACGCTGTGATCTTACTGCTCAATGGTGATTTGTTGGTTTTGTTTGTCACCTTTGGCATACTCAGTTGACAGGTTGCTGGACAAGCTTTGCTTATCTCTTTAGAAAGCTTGGCACACAGCTCCAAGCTGCATGGACATGGCATGGCTTGGGGACACTTTAGAATTGCCAGGTGGACTGCCAAGTGTTCGGAGAGAGCATTGCCATTTGGCATAGATGGATCTGGAATGTGACTGTGCATGAATGAATGGATTTCCCACTGCAAACCGCGTGAACGAACGAACGCGTTTCTAAAAGTTTACCGCAGAGATCCTATCTAGTAAGAAGCTGAAGTGGGTAGGTTTAAAGACACAAAACCCTTAAGCCAGAATAAATACAGATAAACCACAGACTTCTCAGGAGGCACAGTGGTAATCTGAAGGAACAACATGGCTGATTAAAATAGAGAGTCTAGCTTTCCATCTGGGCAGTCACAGTCAGAAGGTGACTGAAGTTAGGATTTCTGTTGCTGTGATGAAACCATGAGCAAAAGCAAGCTGGGGAGGGGAGCATCAGGACAGGAACTCAAACAAAGCAGGATCCTAGAGGTAGGAGCTGATGCAGAGGCCATGGAGGAGTGCAGCATACTGGCTTGCCCCTCATAGCTTGCTCAGTCTGCTTTATCTTTTATAGAACTCAGGACCACCAGGCCAGGGATGGCCCCACCCACAACAGGCTGGGCCCCACCCACAACAGGCTGGGCCCTCTCCCATCAATCAACAGGTGAGAAAATGCCCTCCAGCCTTTCCTTATGGTGACATTTTCTCAATCGAGATTCCCTCCTTTCAGATAACTCCAGCTTGTGTCAAGCTGACAAAGCTAACTGGCCCAGGTTGGTGACCCATTCTTTGGGATGACCAAAAAGACAGAAATATCAAGACTTGTCTACTGACTTAGGTACATAGCAAGTGCTTCCTAGCATCTGGTGACCAGTTAGTGACCAAGAAATGTCAGGTATTTCTCCTACTATCTCTCCTGCCTCCTTCAAAACCATGGATCCCTCCTCAACACAGAGGAGAGAGTATGAAATGGGATCAGTGAGTGTAAGGTAGAGTACATAGAAAATATACAAGACAAAACAAAAACTTACTGACCTGAGAAATCATTATTACAATTTGATTGATTGATTGATTGATTGATTGATTGTAGGTAAATACATTCCTAACTGGCGTAGAGCTCAGTGGTGAAGAGCCTTTTTCTTCTAGGAAAGGATATGGTAATATTGACAAGAATCATACAAGAAGTGGAATTCTGAATTAAAGAAGTATATTAGGCATCTAGACAAACACTCTGAAAGGAAAGTGGTCCAAAATAAGAGAGTCAGGTGAGAACACAGTGGAGTAGACAGGTCATTAGGCCATCAATCCATGGAGAGATGGAACCAGTTCATAGAAGCCCCACATGTAAGTTGGGAGAATCAGTTCTGCAACTGAGGCCGAAAGACAGGATACACAAGGCAAGACTCCCCAGGACCTGCAGCAGCCAGGCAGTGGGGAATTCAAGACTCCCCAGGACCTGCAGCAGCCAGGCAGTGGGGAATTGAAGCCATCTGAAATAGGCAAGAAAACTTAATTAAAATGGATTTTACTGATATATAACCCAGAATCACTTTTAAAATAAAAGTATCAAAATGATATAGAAATATATAATTTCAATGTTTTCATTTCATAAAGTATTGTATTGTAACCACTGTATTGAAAATAAAAGTATCCAAAAATTACAGATGTATTCTGACAACAAAAAACAAAAAACACTTTATTTGTTTCCTGAACCTGCATATATCTGATCAAGTGGTCTAAAAGTAAAAAAGAAAAGAGTTTCCTTTTTTTTTTTTTTTTTTTTTTTTTTTGGTTTTTCAAGACAGGGTTTCTCTGTATAGCTCTGGCTGTCCTGGAACTCACTTTGTAGACCAGGCTGGCCTCGGACTCAGAAATCCGCCTGCCTCTGCCTCCCGAGTGCTGGGATTAAAGGCGTGTGCCACCACGCCTGGCTAAGAAAGGGTTTCTTAAAAGGAAACTTCTGTAGACTTGCAGGCTGCTGACCACTGTCCAGGAGTGGGGCCAGATGGGAGATCTGTGCTTAAATGACATTTGTGTGAAAACTTGGTGCAAAGCTAGAATAAGAAACACCGAGATCACACATATAATAACAGGATCAACCTCTGAGAAAAACATGTCTCTGAAATGTTCTCAGTCATCTTTCTCCACTCTTTGTCTAGGCATCTTACTGATCAAAGTGCCAGGAAGACAGGCTCATTGAGTTTTCTCTTTATACTTTCTTCAAGAGGCAGAGTCCTGGTTACCTGACTTGCAGCTCTGGCCTTATTTTTATAGGCAGAGCGATAGCACATGAACAGGAGTCGGCAGCAAGATGGTGATCATGAGATCTGAGAACATGTGACCGAAGTGTGAGGCCAGAGAGACTCAGAGTCATTTCCCTCCAGGTGATGACTTTGGAGAAGCCCACAAGGCCCTGGTATGCCTCTGCTCTTATCCTCTGCTTTGGGTCCCCCCCCCCAACACTGGCAGTTCCACAGCTGACTGTGCTCAAAGTGGTCACACTTCAAAAGGACAACAAGGAAGTTCTAGACCACCTTTATCAACCTGCCTGGCTCACTCTGTGTAGAGTGGTAGGGCATTTATTGATAGAAGAGATGTGTTCTCTGCTTTATTCTGGGGTGTTTTCTGAGGTGGGGGAAACCTCTAATGATTGAGAGCCCTGAACTAGAGAATATTCACAGTGCCAGATTTTTCTCCACTTTCATACACATAAGCATAGGCACACATACGTGTGTGTGACCAAGTCCTCGAGTCAAGCCCCTCATGTTTCATTGTGAAAGAGTTTTGTTTGTTTATTTGGTTGGTTTTGATTGGTTGCCAACATTTCTTTTGGGATAGAGCTATGGCACAAAGAATGTCAATATAGAGGGTAAAGATGCACTTTCTAGAGTTAGCAAGTCAGAGATTGAATCCTAATACTGGCATTTGTTTGTTGTTAGCCCAAGACATATTATTTGACTTTTCTGTGCCTTGGTCAGTTGATCTACCTGTTTTAATCCATTTTTATGTAGTTTTAATTAAAAGCTTAGGTCAGCATAAAATGCATTTTGCTTTACACTGAAATTTAATGTGAGTGCTGCATCACACCGCACCTTGGCTTATTAATCAGAAAATCTATGCCTGTGTCATGTACTTCCCAAAAGGATTAAGTGAGTTAGCATGTCTAAAGGACTTAGAGTACCTGGACCATGATGAAAGGGATAGAAAAGCTAACTTTCACTATGTATGGAAACATTCCTCATTTGATCACTGAGTGCTCATTATACAACAGATATCATCTTACCAACTGAAGATGCAGAACAGGACAAGAGAGTGCTTTAGACTTATCGTACCTATCTAGTAATAGAGAAGGTTGATCAGATGATAAACACACACATGAAAACTATACACTATCATTTCATAAATCATGAATACTGTGGGAGAAAGCAGGAACAAGTGATGTCATAGAGAGCGAGATAAATGGCTACTAACTTAAATGGGAAAGGAAGAGTCCGGGGAGCTGGGATGGCAAATGTGGAAACGAGGAAAAGCCTACTTCCTGGCAGAGGAAGAACATAGTGTTATGTGCCACTGAAACCAACTACCTCTCCTTTCCATATCCCCCATGGCCTGAGCTGTCATTAGGTGAGCAGCTAGGAGCCATTGAAAGGCCATGGTTAACGTGGGGGATCATTACCCAGCCTCTTTATCCCACCATGGTTGTTTTCAAGGAGAGTCAGCAAATTATCTAAAGAACAAAATATTTGAAACAGAAGCTCACAGACAGTCACCCTAGATGAAGACAGGACAACATCCAACTGCCTCCCTCATCTAATACGTCCTCCTGGCCCCAACCAGGCAGGTCAGACTCCAGCCACACATGTCCTGTCATCAGTTGACTTCAGGAAGTTTTTTGAAATTGTTGCCCAATCTGCAAGGACAGGAGGTAGAGGAGATGGAAAGGGGAAAGAAGGAGGAAGTTCTGTGCTTTGGTAGTTGTCGGAAATCATGGAAAATACTACTGATATGTTTGTTCAGTCCAGACACCCAAACTTCTGCTGTATGGGAGGGGGATAAAGGCTCTTATCTTGTGGAAATGGAGCACATCACTGCATTGAGATGTATGTCTTGACTCGATGGGAAGAATGTGGTCTAATCTGTGCTTTGCAAGTATCCAGTGTTGTTTTTCAATGTGCACTAGACAGTCTCATGTGGGCTTGGCTTTTTTTTTTTTTGTTTATACTGTGACTTCTACACATACATGGTAAGCTCCTACTTGATGTTGTTTTACAGCTGGAAAGGCATTCCCAGCCTGAAATTCTCCTTGGTCTTCACCTGACAGGTGTTTCCTCACCTTGCTCGCTCAATCTCCTTGGAGAGGCCATTCCTGGTCACACTTAGCTACACACTCTACAAAAGGCAACTACTCAAATCTATCTATCTATCTATCTATCTATCTATCTATCTATCTATCTATCTATCTATCTATCTATCTATCTATAATTAACATTCAGCTAGTAATTTGCCAAGAGCACCTGGCACATTAAAGATGCTCAGACTTTAGTGAATGTATGAGGATCTACAAACCAAGTCTGGGAGGTCGACATTCATCTAAGCAAAGAGACTGAATCTTATGAGATTGAGTCTTGCTCAAAGGGTCCAACAGCAGGTGTCAGTAGGGATTCTGAGTAAGCAGTTTTGATGCTTGGCTTCTAACGATTTTTTACAAATACTATAAGGAAGGCCACCCACTCCCTGTTAAGAGAGACCTGGAGTTTCTATGTATCCCAATGGTGGTGAATGGGGAAGAGGCACATGAAAGCACATACCACTTAAAAGCTAAGGTCTCTGAAACGATGCCACAAGGAAGAAGCCATTATCCAAGATGCACTCAGGTTGATCAAGGTTGAAAAGTTTCTACATATCTCTATATACCATTCATTGTAACCATCACCATCATTATTTTCATCATTAGTTATTATTATTTTGAGACAGGGATTTGCTATAGAGCCTGGGCTAATCTGAAATTCATAATACTCCTACCTCAGAAATGTTGGAATTACAGACACACTGTGCCTGAACCTCACTGGTGATAATTGTGGCAGCTGAAATCATCTGTTTTAGGGGAAGAGCTCTGGGTTCTAACCCCACCCCAAACACGTCTGCATTATGTAATTTACCAATCTGAGCAATTTACTAATGTATGTGCCTACTTTTCTCATCCTTGCCATGCATGGATCACAGTGCTAATTTACTATACCCACTCTTCTTGGAACTCAAGATGAATTCTCAATAAATAAATGTTGGGTAACTAGTGAAAGAACCTATTAGCATCCCTTCTGGGGAAAAGAGTCTCTGCTCCTGGTATGGTGACCAAGGTGGGAAATATTGCAGGTTGAGAATATATGCAGGAGTTTTGGGGGACTCTTAACTACACCACTGATCTTTATATGAAAACATCTTCAATGATTATAATTTCCTAGCTACAACCTAGAGTCCCACCCATTGCCAGCTTCTCTTTACCAGGTGTCCTTGTGTGGGATGGTTTTTAAGGAGTGGCATTTTTTTTCTCAACCCTTCTCAGCATCAGTATTCCCAGCATGATACCCAAAGATGCTCTGTGTCAAATAAAAATGGGAAATGGTTGCTTTATTCCAGTGCCTAGTTTAAATAGCCATGAGCTTTCCAAAAAAAAGTACAGACTTAAAAATCCAATAAATTGCATTGTGCTATAGATTTCCCATTGACTTCAAAATTGCCATAGGAATAGATACTTCATCAGCTGTTATCTGAGGTGAAAACATTTTGCTAAGTTTATAGATTTTTATGGCACCTGTGTGGCAATAATAATAATAATAATAGTAACCAAACTGGGTTGTTGTGTCATAAAAGGAGAAATTTCAAGGGAAATAAAAAGACATATCTTTTTGGAGAAGGGATAAGTGGGTTTAGTGTGAGTCAAGTGAGTAGGAAAGCATTATGGTTTAGATATACCAGAAGAAAACAAAAGGCTATAGAAACTGTGCTCCTGAAGTTTTCAAACACCCGAGAGCCCTCACATAAACAGGTGTGGGAGCTGGCGCGTGCACAGCATCATAGGGGGTGCTCAGTCCCCGCTCAGGCTCTTTGGGAAGTTGTCCACTACGTAGCCAGGTTGGCTTGTGAGAGCTCGTGGATTTGTTCCACCTTAAAAGCCCACATTTTGTTGCTGTGCCATAGAATTCTATCCTTCCAAATCTGTGCCCTTTAGTCTCTCACTGGTCAACAGTTCTGTGCTTAGAGGAGAATATTCAGTGTTGGTATTTCTATGACAGTGGAAAGCCAGCATGGTGAAGAGCCTTTACATGCTTATGATGTCTCTAACAAAGATTAACTGTTGCAACTTATTAACACTTTTCCTTATGGAAAACAAGACAGCTCTCCAGGATATCGTGATTAAAGACAATTAGACCTTTGGGAACAAGAACACAACTCCCAAGTAGCAAAGGTTACCTCAGAAGGAGACTCTATTGGCCTCCTGCTGAGGGCTGATGAGTTTACTGAAAGAAACAAGATCTCTCAGATCCCTGACTGTTCTGACTATCTTTTGGAGCCCCCAAACTCTTTTCTTGCCAGCCTGCCTGCTCACCCAGAGCTGCTGGCTGCCCCAGATCCTCTCTGCTCTGTCAATAGAGGTCAGAAAGAAGAATTTAGGGACTGACAGCAGCTAAACAGCTTGTCTGGCCTGCATGCAGGGTGTGTGACTCCAGAACAACTCTCCAAGGGAAGGGAGGAGGCAAAGAACAGGGAGATAAATTAGTCAACTGATGTTTCTGAAGGACCTGCCTCTGCACATCTATCATCAGCCTCTCTTTCTTTATCATACGCAGGCCCATCAATCCTAGGATTCTAATCTGTGTTGTGCACTTACTGTATGCTAAGTGTCACTAAGGAATTGACAAGCACTATCTCCTTTACTAGCTACAACAATCTGTAATTTTAATTCGTCAATTTTTTTTTTCAGACAAACAGAGGTACCATTTGGTCAGCATCAGAATGTATTCACAGTAAATTCTATTTAAACAGACAAGCTGATTCCTAAGTCAGGGCCGTTGCCACTGTCCTGGGAGAAGCAGGAAGAGAAAACATGAAGAAGATACATTTGGGATCTTAGCACGATTTTAAAAATTCATTTGTTTTTAATGCAGTTAAGCTGTCAACATCCAGTGTCTATCTAATGCTCTCTCTCCATCCCAGACTGTATTCTCCACAAGCCAGGGCTGATCTTCCTGCTTCTTAGCTCCAAATTCCTGGCTAGTGATAGATACCCAGCTAATGGTTGCTGGGTAAAGGAAGACAGCAGAGGACATGTCAACTGATTTTGCAGTAAACTTAGCAGAAAGTGAACTAAACGTGAGAGCAGGCAGCCCAGCTCCTCTGGTTCCTCCGGTGCTGCCGTTGAGTCTATGGCACCCCCCGCCCCTGCACGATGCCAGTTGCCTTCTCAACACTACAGTTCTCCAGTAGGTCCTGGTGCCACGTGCTCTCTAAACGTCTACTTTCCTCTACTCCAGCCATTGCAGCCACTGCAGATTCTAGCTCTAGCTGTCTCCTCCATTTCTCCCTTGCTTGAAGTACAAATTTCCTGTGCTACACCCTGGTATCTAGCCCTGACAGGGTCTGTTTGTTGTTCTTTGGTGAAAAAAGAAACATCTTTCGCAAGGTTTTGAAGGCCAGGGAAGGTGACAGATGCTAGCTCTCTGGGGAGAATCTGGTGCTCCATGGCCTTGGCTGCAACAGGCTTTAGGTAAATAAACAGGTAAGGTCAAGAGTCCTGTGCATGTGCTGTATCTGACTTGTGCACTCTAAGCACAGATGACAGAAGCCCGGGATCTCTGGTTTCCTTTACTGTCTTACAGGCATGAGAGTCACTTCCCTATATCTCTGAAAGATTGCAGTCACCTTTTTGACCAACACCACAGGTACATGAGAACCTGTCCATGAGTATGAGAGAGGGACCCTTCATTCTCCAGGGCTTTTCAGATCACCAGAAAGGACAGGATCACTGTGTCCTGTGACAGGAAGGCAGATCTGGGGTCCCCACATCCATTCTGCCATCTGAACTGTGAATAGTCCTGCAAGGCAGGTGCTACTGATTCATCATTTACAGATTAAGGTCTGGACTATTCCCCAAACTAGCACAGTGACCCCAGCCCTGCTTTTTCCTAAGCCACATACAAAGTTTGATGTCCAGAATACTGAAGGTGTGGCCAGCAGGGTTCCCAAAATGTTCTTCACTCTTTGCCTCCTTTGCCTAGGGCTGTAGATGAACTGAGTCATCTTAGCCATAAAAGACTTTGGCATAGGACGAACATGAACTTCACCTTCCTATTGGTCAGTGAGTGACCGTGGCAATATACCAAAAACTACTTTTCCACATTTTAAGAGACAACTCATGGGAACCAGAATTGGCCATTTCAATGGCTTTTACATATTTTTGAGCTAAGTCCTTTCTGGGTTTTGGTATTCGATTTTGAGCCAAAAGATGAATTTAGCCCAGTGTTCTCAGTGATGATCTCATGTACAAAAACTACTGATGTCCAAGCTCCACCCCAAAAGAATGATTCAGACATTCTGGAGATGGGTTTAAGTTCTCAAAGTGACAGCAGCAGGGACCAAGGCTGAAATCCTTTTCTAGCCGATGGTATGGCTTTGTCAAGTAACAAACTACAAGTTCAAGTTCCTTGAATGCTCAAGGTGATCTTACATTTTTTAGTCTCCAAACATTGGCTCTCAAAAACTCTGAGCTGATAGTATTAAGGCAACGGTGACATTCATTTCAGAACGAAGGCCAGCAGCCAGCATAAAAAAAAAAAAAAAAAAAGGAAGATAATATGGAAAAGCCAGATGCCCTGGCAGAAGGCCAGGGTGTGGCAGAGTGGACAAGTGTAGGTGCAGGAGAATATTAGGAAATTAGAAATTTTAATAACTTTGACCACTGAGGCTCCTGACCAGTCTCTGAATTGTGTCTAACTTATTGCAAATCCTGAGAGCAATAACAGATGAGGAGAGGAACTCCTGTCCTGGCATCCAGCTGCTTCTCATTTCTCAGGCTTAGGAACAGAAAGGAATTGAAGCCTCAGCCCCTCCCCTCCATCTGACTAAAAGCCCCCAATAACCTTCCTCTGGACACCAGGGGGAGCACGACGTGGCTTGGTTGTTTATCGGTCCTTTCTGTAGAGCATGGAGAAGGATAAACTCTTGCTTATTGCTTAGGGCTCTTGTATATGCTCAGAGGCTCTTCATTATCTCTCTGTTAAACGTCAGCAGTCTGTATGTCTCATTTAAGAGTAATAAAAGGCTCTTTAAAAGTAACAGGTGGATTAGGTTCTGTCACTCTATGGTTTGAAATGGAAATATGTACAAAAGTTCAAAATAACAATAACAACAACACACAAAACAAACAAAAAAGTGGTTCCTCTCTCCTCTTTCTCTCCTCCCTTTCCCTCTCTCCTTTGCCTCTCTCTCTCTTTCTCTCTCTCTCTCTCTCTCTCTCTCTCTCTCTCTCTCTCTCTTACATTACTAGGAATCAAATCCAGGGCTCACCACAAGCTAGACAATTGCTGTACTACAGAACTCCACCTCCACCCAACTTCCTAGATTTGGATGAAAGAAATTACACTTAGTACTTTATGTTCCTGTTTGTATACTGAGGATAGTCATAACAACAACACACCTTGTAGCATCTAGGCGAGGGTTGAAGAGTTAATGTGACAAGCCCAGAGAAAAGCTGAATATACAGCAATAGCCAGTGAGTTTAGCCACCTGAGTGGCTACTCCTCCAGAGCCTATCAGAAAAGTTTAATTGAAAGTTGTACTCTCCTATCCTATTCCAAATATTCACTATTACAATGCACCATGTGCCTCAAATTATAGAAATGATGGAGCCATTGTAGTGTGTGCCAAGAAGAGTCTACAAAGCAAAGATGCTGGACTTAGCCATAGTGGTCTACCATTAGAATACACAGAGAAGGTGAACCACACACCTCTGTAAGATAAAACGATATGCCCCTCAGTGTCTGAGCTCCTAGTGTGCCTGCGCTCTGAAGCTGAAAGGCTGTGATTAAAATCAAAGACATTATGCAAATTTCAGGCAAATAGATGACCCTAGAAAATATTGTTCTGAATGAGGGAACCCAGACCCAGAAAGACATTCATGGTATGTACTCACTTATAAGTGTATATCAGCCATAAAGTACAGGATAACCGTGCTGCAATACATAGCCCCAAAGAAGCTAAGCATCAAGGAGGTCCCAAGGGAGGATGCTTGGATAACACTCAGAAAGGGAAATAAAATAGACATCAGAGGTGAATGGAGAGAGGGAACTGGGCTGGAGAAGGAGTGGGGAGAGAAATGGAGGAAGGATCAGGTGTGGGGAGGAGGTTGAGAGGGCTGGGAAAGAGAATGGAAATCAGTGGAGGGGCATCTCTAGGATGAGAGCTGGGATAGGGAAGCTTTCAACAGTCTTGGGATGAGCCCAGCTGAGACTCCTAGCAGCAGGGGATATAGAGGCTGCCTCATATAGCTGGATGAGACTTCCAGTGGAGGAAGAGGGGAATCATCCCACCCACAAAACCTTCCACCCCAAATTTATCCTGCCTACAAGATGTGCAGGGATAAAGGTGGACTGGACCAGAGATCGAGGGAACAGCCAACCAGTGACTGGCCCAACTTGAGACCCGTCCCATTGGAGAAAGCCAACTACTGATACTATTAAAGATACTCTGATATGCTTGCAGACAGGAGCCTAGCATAGCTGTCTCCTGAGAAGCTTCATCCATCAGCTGATGGAAACAGATACAGAGACTCACAGCCAAACAATAGGCTGAGCTCAGAGAGTCTTGTGGAAAAGTGAGGAGAAAGATTGAGGAAGCTGGAGGTATTGCAAACAGCACAAGAAGACCAACAGAATAAACTAACCTGAGCCCATGGGGGCTCACAGAGACTGAAACACCAACCAAAGAATGTGCATGGGCTAGACCTAGGCCTCTTACACATATGTAGCAAATGTACAGCATGATCTCCATATGGGTCCTCTAACAAGGGGGCCAGGTTGTCTCTGACCCTGTTGCCTGTCATTGGACCCCCTTTCCTTAGCCGGACTGCCTTATCTGGCCTCAGTGGGAGAGGATGCACCTGATCCTGTTTTAACTTGATGTCCCAAGGTGGGGTAGTACCCAAGGGGGTCTCCCCTTCTCAGAGGAGAAAGGAAAATGAAGGGAAGGAGTTTGAGGGTGGACCTGGGAGCAGAGGAGGGGAGTTGAGATCAGGATGTAAAGTGAATTAATAAAGTAATGGGAAAAAAGGAGGAGGAGGACGTGGAGGAGGAGAAAATTGAGGAGGAGGAGATTGAGGAGGAAGAGAAGGAAGAGGAGAAAGGAGGAAGAGGAGAAGGAGGAGGAGGAGGAGGAGGAGGAGGAGGAGGAAATCTGGAATCTGCTGTCTTCCTCACAGCCTGTTCCCAGAAGGCTTAGGAAGGTAGGTGAAAGGACTCAAGGTGCTTTATGGTGACTTACATTCTGCTAGAGATTTATATAGCCCCATAGACCAATTCTAGTTATTTGCTAAAATAAATGTGCTTTCCTGATTTTGTAATTTTTGACTGAGGTAGATTAACCACTAAAATAGTGTGTCATTTTAATAAAAGCAACAGCCAATGAGGAAGACGCCAGCTGGTCCTCACCACCAGAAGACTGATGGCACAGTCGCCTGGAAGGAGGCCTGTGGAGGAAACACTGCTGAACCAGGCGTTCCCGAAGATGTGGGAGGACTCTGATCACACTTTTTTTTTCATCCTAGTACACATAGCTTTTCCCCCCTGTGGATCTTCAGCGAGGCCAGCCAGTTGCCTTGGCTGTATGGAATTCAGCAAGGAGAAATTCTGCATGACCAGCGGCCACACACTCACATCTGGCTGAGGTTTTGGCTGACTGCACTTTGGGATTTTTTTAACTCCAGCCACAAACATGGATCTCCTTCGTTTTTGACTATATAAGTCGACTGTGAGATCCTCGGGTAGGGTAACTTTTTTCCTAGTCCCCTCTGAGCTTACTAAACACTAAGAGTGCAGATAGGAGGCTGGCTTTCTTGCCCCTTGTACTTCTTGTAGTTGGAGGCACAAGATTCTGGCAAGAAATGGGGATGCCGGGGCATTCAGCGTATAAACCAGAGTGTACATCGTTTCCATTTTCTACATGTGTGGGATCATGGACCAATGCATCTAGTAGGGTTGCACAATGGTCAAAGCAAAAGCCTCAACCTGGAGTCACTCCAGCTTTTTACATGTTTGCCAGGTAACTCGGGCTTCCCTCTTACGCCTCATTTCCTCCTCTGTAAAATGGGATAATGATAGCCTGGATCTTCTAATGTAGTCATGGGAATCCAATGAAAAAGTGCTCATAAAATCCATTGTCCCGCGCTGTGCTATTCTCTTGAGTCTTCATGGCGATCTGATGAGGTGGACGCTCTTGTGCCCCATCAATTGATAGAGAGGCAAAGCTGGGACCATGTAGTCACCCCTACAGTCTCACGGACCCACGTGACATTATCTCCAGAAGCTAGGGGTGCGCAATGCGTCTGAATTGACCCTTCTGCTTATAGAATAGTGCCTGGGTTAGTTTTCTACTGCTGTGATAAGACACCATGACCAAAAGCTACCAGGGGAGGAAAGTGTTTTTATTTCAGTTTATAGTTCCAAATCACAGCCCATCACTGAAGGAATGTAAGGAGAGGCAGACACCTGGATGGAGGCAGGAACTGATGCAGAGGCCATGGATGGCTTGCTCCTACTGGCTAGTACAATGTGTACTTCCTTAGAAACCCCAGTACCAACTGCCCAGGGGACGCACCACTAACAATGGGCGGAGCCCTCCTACGTCAGTCACTAATTAAGAAATGTCCTCCAGCATGCCTACAGGCCAGTCTTCTGTTGGGTCAAATTGATAAACACAAACAAATTAAAAAAAAAAAAATCAACCAGTGCAGAGAGAAACACAACTAATAGAGATTAGGGGAACTGACTTAGAGTAAACGTGGGGGCTAGCGGAGGTATGAATAAAAAATTCCAACACAACAAAAAAGTTCTTCACACTTCACCCAATACTTCCAGTCTTAGCTCTTAATTCTTGCCAGGAAGCACAAAAAGCATATTATAAAGTAAAATGCCTCATTCCAACCCTAAAATAATTAAAATAACTGGGGTGAGACTGAAGTGGTGGGTCAAAGGACACACACAGACCCTCATTTTTCACAAAGCCTGTTAGTTTCCTATGCAAAAATGTTGATTTAAAAAAGATACTGAATTCAACCATTTTAAGCTATGAAACTCATCATTTATTAATCATTCATTAAATATCTGCTATCAAATCCCAATAGATAGTTTCCCAGCCAAGTAAACACTGGCTTTCCAAGGTTTAAACAGCAAGCTAGTTCACAGATTTTCAATTTTTCTTGCCTGTGTCTGATTTCCATCCCAAACAGACACTTTCAAAACTTGGAAATGTTAGGTCTCAAGCCCTGGACAAATGGCTAACTCAAGTGCCTATGTAACATATCAAAGTGGTTCTCCCACTATTCCTTAGTCCTTACCTGTTACAGGGGTATGGCTGGCATGACCTGTCCTTTACCCTAAACTTCTCCAGCCCAGGGGCTGGACTGCCCTTCTCCAAACTGCCCTTCCCTATATTATTTAGCCCTTTGGGTTTTCTGGCACATTTTTGATCTACCCTTTACCCTCCTGGTCTTTTGATCAGTGGCTCCTTTTCCTTCTCCCCTCCCCTTCTCCTGACAGGGCTTGGCTCAGGGTCAAGTTCACCCCAGACTCTCCCAGAGGTCTCTGCCTCTGGCTATACTCTCCCTTTTATCCATAATAAAGCTTCTCTTCCACTATACCTAGCCAGGTCCTTCCTTTTTTCTTTTTTTTTTTTTTCTTTCAGGAAATAAAATTAAAATTAAAATGCAGCTCTCCTTGGACTTAAGAATTCACTGACTAGAATGTGGAATATATTCCTTTGCTTATTTAACTGGCCTAAGTATTCATTTGCATTTACATTCACATTTTTTCTTTGTGTAAACATAAATGATCTGGATTAAATGCCTGCAGAGGGCAGCATGTCGTATCCAGGATCACTTCTAATTTTGATGACCGGCCTCACTGCCATCATTGTCATCGTCATGTCTGATGACTGGCCTTGCTGTCACCATCACCTCTGTCATTCTTATGGTGCTGGTATTCCCACATTCTCATCTTGGAGATATTTCTTTTTAAACATACATGTAGTTGTTGAGGTGGGAGTGGGCACAATTGTGTGTGTGTGTGTGTGTGTGTGTGTGTGTGTACATGCATGCCAGAATGTCCTTGTGGAGGTCAGGGGACAGTTTTAAGGAGCTGGTCCAAGGCTATCGGCCTGCATGCTCTGGGTGATTCATTTGTCTCCACCTCCTCTCTCACCATAGGAACGCTGGGACCACAGAGGCATGCCGGTACATCTTGGTCTTTACATGGGCTCTGGAACTCAAGCTTGGGTTATCAGGTTTGCACAGTGAACCCTCTTACCTGCTGAGCCATCAACCTTGGTCCCAATCTTACAAAGTTGTAAGGTAGACTCTAGTAACATAATCTTTAGTCTCGTTATGAATATTGACTCTTCATACATGTCTGATACATTATTTAATTCAAATTCAAAAGTCCTCTTATAAGCCCACAACAGCAAAGGTGCTGACATAGAGTTTTGTTGTCTTGCTATTAGGTAATTTATGAACTTTAACCTGCAGAGATGTCTCTGTAGCTTAGCCAGTGGCGAGGGAAACCAATGGAAGCAAAGCTCCTTGTCTAGATGTGTTCTCACTTGCACTAGTCTCTGCTCAGAAACAAACACTCCGTGGAATCTGTTTCTTTAAGATTCTAAAAATAAGTTGATCTGTAAGTGACTTTGCTGTAATACATACAGTGAGTCAGACAGAGGAGTAATAGCCATTTATAGAATGTGAACGGCACATTGGACTGGGGCAACCACTTAACCCTCACAAAGGGAAAAGTGGCCTTTCAGATGGTGCAGGGTTTGGTCTGTGACTCTTACTTCTAAAAGGAATCTTATTATAACTCTGGCTAAAAATATTGGACTATGTCCAGAGTCAACCACATGATCAAATCCTTTGATTAAAAAGAAGATTGTCATGAGAGTATATGTGTGCACGTCTATGGTCTGTGTGTGCATTGTCATATTCATATTCTGTACTGTGTGGTAATTTTATTTTTGGTTGGTTAGTTCGGCTTTGGTCAACTTGAAACAGCCTAGAGTTATCAGAGAGGAGAGAACCTCAACTAACAAAATGTCTTCATAAGATATGGCTGTAGGCTACCTGTCAGGCATTTTAATTAGTGATCGATGTGGAAGGACTCAGCCCATGGTGTGTGGTGCCACCCTCAGACTGATGGATTTTATAAGAAAGCAAAATGAGCAAGCCAGTAAGCAGCACTCCTTTATGGCCTCTGTATCAGTTCTGCCTGCTAGTTCTTTCCCTCTCTGAGTTTCTGCTCTGACGTCAATGACAGACTACAATGTGGGAGTGTAAGCCAAATAAACTCTTTCTTCCCCAACTTGCTTTTTGTCATGGTGTTTGATCACAGTAATGATAACCCTAACTAAGACTTATAAATATATATAGTCTGTGAAGTCAACCTCTAGATTTGAGGGTCCTGTGTAACTTTGGAACCACAGTTGAATGGTAGAGGGTGCCATCATACCACATGTGCACTTCCATGGCAAGCCTGTGTATTAAGGCATATATACCTTAAACATATATATCTTTTTGTAGTGCTGTGCATTGACCCTAGAGCCCCATCTCATTCCCTACATGTTCTGACAAGGAAGTAAATGACATTTTTAAAATAGGTATTAGACACTGACTTAGGATGGCTTTGTGTGAACACAAATGCATCATTTAACATCACTCACTTTTAGCTTCTTCTTCTATAAAATCGAAATAAATGCAGAGCCTGCTTCAAGAGGCTGAGGAGAGGATGAAGCAATACCGTACATGTGAAGTACCCAGGACTCATAAAAAACTGTTGGGAATGTCACTACCGTTCTTTTCTCCCTAGCAGTTATAGCATGGTGCAATTTCCTCTTTGCTCTTTTGTAGGACTTTGGATTTCATTGCATTTCTAGCATGTGCCTTCATAGTCTTGTAAATAGTTGCCTTAGAGGTCAAGTCTGGTGGCTAGATGTTGACAAAGTTTCCTTGCATGGCTGATAGAATGAATATTTTGAAGGGCATAAATGACTGAAGATGGAGAGGTGGGGGGAAGGAGGGGGAGGAAGAAGAAGAAGAAGAAGAAGAAGAAGAAGAAGAAGAAGAAGAAGAAGAAGAAGAAGAAGAAGAAGAAGAAGAAGAAGAAGAAGAAACACAAGAAAGCATTTTGTAAAAAAGAATTTGCCCCCTTCTCTCATGTGATCTTCATTTACAAACATGTCAGCTGTTGCCTGCACAAGTATCTCAAACCTGGTACACTTGGAAGCAATGCACTACCAGAACTATGACTTCATTTCAGTGTTACTTGATGACCATCTCCACTATGGTAATAAGATCTTTTTGGTCTTAGTACAATTCAAACCCACTTGAGATTTCCTAACCCTCTATTGGCTAACAAACTGGTTGTAAGTATTAGGAAATTCCCCCTGGGACTTGGGGACCTATTTTATTTGGAATATAGGATCTTCTTGAATTAAATCAATAAATCAGACAGTTGTGTTTCTTTTCATCTCAGGGGACATCTTGGCCTTAAAACACAAACTTGCACATTGGAATGCACATGTGGTATGATGACACCACTCTACTGCCCAGGTGTGGCTCCAGGGTCACATAGAACACTCAAATCTAGAGGTTGACTTCACAGTCCAGCGTAACACATTGTGTTACTCAAGGGGGTGAGATCATGTGCTGGCATGAATTTATCAGTCTTTTAAATGAATGAAGTTGAATTCAATCTGCTGACCTTGGACCAGAGGCTAGAGATATACAGGCAGCATGAAACAAAACAAGTCAAATTGGACAGGAGAAAACCACAGTGTGTGGGATTGCTTTGTTCAGAAGGTGACACTACTGAATTTAGTCTGTGAAGACCTTGTCACATGAGAATCTACAAATAACTATGACCTAAACACGAGAATGAGAGACAACCCATCTAGAAACAAATGGACACATTCCATTGTGGTTGTATAGTGTTTGAAATCTATTTTTGGTCAAAGGAATACTGTAAATGCTTTCCCTTCTACATAGCCATCATAACCCCAACTTTTTGGCTCTCAGTAGTTTTCAACAACTCTACATGCCAATTATATTTTTTTGCAAACAACCTTAGCTGGTAAACATTATTCAACCAGAGACATGGGATTCTCTTTGACCCTCTGAGTCCCCAAGACCAGCCAAGATTCACTTGGCCCTTGTGACTGATTCTTAGCTGTATATCATTAAAGGGTGCCCTGGATTCGCTACACAATTTGAAAGCCATTCACTTCTGAGGGCCCATGGGAAATGCTACCCATATTAGGCATGTGGAAATGTCTACATCATCCTGAATGATTTTGGAAGTAGAAATTTTAACACAACTTTTTGGATTAGAATTCCTTTCCAAATTTGGGCCTGGGCTTTAAGGTGAAAATCTTTTGGGGACTTCTTGTGAAATGTCAGTGCCAACAAACATTGCTGCGTTCTTCAGTGCCAGCTGGACCACAGACCTTCCCTTTCTTCATTACATTCTCTCCTGAAACAGCACTTGCATGGTGGAAGTTGTACTCCAAAGCTGAAGTTGGCTTATCATTAAATTCTGGAATTTGCCGAAGTTGTCCCCTTAACCCAAGAGAATTACTGATGCTAATTGGAAAGTCAAAATGGGAGGAGCTTTGGCCAGGTGTGGGAGGAAAATGGATATAGATGTTTGCTGAATGTATGATAAGGCCAGATTGACATTTATCTCAAAAGCGTCTTCTTCTGAGCTCCTTTATAAGATGAGAGAATCCACTCTGGAGAGAAAGGTGGTTCCTCATTAGACACCAGCTCTGTGTGAAGCAACTGGAGATGCTGAGGCATGGCTTTCAGCAGGCATGTCCTCATGGAGAAGGTGGACTCTAGAGCCATTTCTTTAGTGATAGAATTCCCCTTGAAGTACTGCTAGACACTTCAATGAAGTGGAGTGGGGCCAGGCAGGATTTATTCTTTAAGAAATAAAAGGGACTCCTTATGAGCCAGTTTCCTCATGAGATGTCATGGCAACAACCTCAACATGAAAGATGCAGCATACTCACTTTCCTAAGCACAGGCTTCATCTAATCCTACTACTGTACCACTAACTAAATCAGAGATGTGGCCCACTGGAAAATTACCTCCTTTTTGTTGTACTGGGGCTGAATATAGGGTTGGCCCTGTTAGACATGCACCACTAAGCTAGATCCCCAGTCCTGGTAATTTTTAGTTATTTCACTGATTGGTATGTTCAACTATACATTTGGCAGAAATAACCTAAGTATTTATTTAAAATATATAATAATATAAATAAAATCAACAGGCCCAAATCTCATACCAGGATCTACTTCTACTGATCAGGGTTTAGTTTAGGATGGAGGGTCCCTGGGGCTCTAGGTCTAGAGTTCACTGACACCATCCTAAACCTCATATTAGAACCAACTGTTGGGCAATTCATTTCATAACATATAGGGTCCTGTTAGTAACAAATTTAAATAAGTGTCTTTGTGACCATCTTAATAATGTCTTTTCTTTCTATCCAATTATTTCTTAATGGTTAATCTGTAATTTAAGTTTTACCAATAGGTCACTAAATGCTGCTTTAAACCCAACGTGGTTTTATCCATCTTAAACACTGATCAGATCTGTGAAGATGACCTGAAGAAGTATGAAGACTGCTTTCCTCTGCTCTTCTCTCCCCTCTTCCCCTCCCCTCCTCTTCTTTCCAATTCTGTCCCCTTGTTCCCTTGCTTCTCCCTTTTCTCCCTTTACCATCGCCCCTTTTCCTCCTCTCCTCTCCTCTCCTCTCCTCTCCTCTCCTCTCTTCTCCTCTTCCCTCAGAGGCTCATTATTTATTAAAAATGCCTAGGCTGTAAACTAGGCTTGTTCTCCAGTTAGAGATGGGTTTAACCTGTTCATACTATTCTATGAATGTCACATGGCTTAGTTACCTCTCCTCAACTTCAACCACTGACTTCTGCTGAGACTCTGGCCTCTCACTTTTCCCTAGAGTTCTTCTCTTCCTACTGGGATGTCCCACCTTTTAATCATGCTTGAGTTTATTGGCCATTAGCTTTTTATTGACAGGTGATGGTTTCACACAGTACACATGAGATTATCCCCCTACTTTCCTCCCTCCACTTCCCACTCTTTTCTTGTTTCTTTCTTGTGTTTAAAACTGGGATCAGGGGGACTGAAGCCCCATAGGAGGAATATCAATATGAACTAACCAGTATCCCCAGAGCTCCTTGGAACTAAAACACCTTTCAAAGAAAACACATGGTAGAGCTTGTGGTTCTAACTGAATATGTAGCAGAGGACGGCCTAGTCAGTCATCAAGGGGAGGAGAGGCCCTAGGTCCTGTGAAGGCTCTATACCCCAATATAGGAGAATGCCAGGACTGGGAATGGGAGTGGGTAGGTTGGGGAGCAGGGGGAGGGGGAGGGGATAGGGGATTTTCAGAGGGGAAACTAGGAAAGGGGATAATAGTTGAAATGTAAATAAAGAAAATATCTAATAAAAATATGAAACTGAAAAAATAAAATAAAATAAAAAATAAAATGAATAAAATAAAATTAGGATCAGACATCCCAGTTTGGGGGAATCAATTTTTAATCTAAAAAAGACTGGCTTCAAATATGGCATTTCATTACTCCTTCTAAACACCTGGGAAGCTGACTGCTACTGTTATTCTTCCCTTTTTTTTTCCAGGTAAAATAAAACCATGAGCAGCTAACTCCCTTGACCTGGGCCTCAGAGCAGAGCCCATATTTCATATTTTGACTGTAGACACTTGAAGAACCCACACTTCTTGAGATAAAAAGTATCACATGAAGAACATTTGTAAACAACAAAAATTTAGTTTCCTCAAATAATAATCTCTTCAAATCTTTGAAAGAAACCTAAAAAATTTAACTTACTCTGAATTTTCTAAAAAAATCTAAAGTTCTGCAAAAGATATATCCCACACCTCTTAGGTTACCTATATCTCTCCACAAGCTATCATCCTAACTTGTTATTTTGAAAATGGTCATTTGGTCTAGCCCAGTTTGGAATTACAGATATTACAGATACTTGATGAAAGAAAAAAAGAAAAAAAGAAAAAAAGAAAAAAAGAAAAAAAGAAAAAAAGAAAAAAAAAAAAAAAGCAAACCACAGACAAGCCTGTCTTGGGTTCCTGTTGGTAGTGATAATACATCATGACCAAAATCAGCCTTGGGAAGAAAGAACTTAGTTCATATTACAGCTTTTGGTCTCTCATCTAGGAAAGTCAGGGCAGGAACTCAAGACATGAGCTGTATTTGGGAACTGAGGCAGAGGACATGGAGCCATCCTGCTGATTGGCTTGCTTCTCATGACTTGCTTTGGTGGCTTGCTTACAGTATCCAGGACTATCTGCCACGGTAAGTCAGGCCCTCCTACAATCAGGTAAATGTCCCACTGGTCAATCTGGTGAGAGCATTTTCTCAATTAAGGTTTCCTTTTCTCAGATGATTATAGCTTGTGTCAAGTTGACAAGAAACTAGCCAGCACAATATCTTATCTTAAAAAAAAATAGTCCATGCAACAAACTTCAAAATAAAAACTTATAAAAATTTCAACATGAAATCTGTACTATTTTATATAGCTGAAGCTCAAAAAGATACTGCTGTTACTGTTTGCCAAACAAGCATTCCACCCACTTAGCTGCATTCCCAGGCTGGAAGTGTCATGTGTGTTCTCAGGATGCTTCTGATCCTTCCAGGGTAAATGCAGGGAGCCTAGATGTATGGGTGTTTTGACTGAAGAGGGAGGTGTCTTGTTCTGGTACGCAATGATGGGAGAGGTAGGAAGCAGGAAGGAAATAATTTTCTTTTGCGATTCTCAACATTTTTCATTACAGCAGACAGTGACACAGAAAGCATGTGTCTAGAAGAGGTATTCACAAGGGCATTCCTTGGATTTTCTACACACCCTCTCTTCTAAGTGATGGATAGGTTTGGGTCTTCTGTTCTAGACCCAAGCTGTGGACCCTTTAGGACAACCTTGAAGCTAGAGTGGCTGAGTTCAAATCCCATATCTATTATTTACTACCTGTGAAAGGCACAGTGGGGTTGAAAGAGTTGAAGGAGGAGGAGTTGGAGGAGGAGGAAGAGGAGGAGGGATAGGAGGAGGAGAGAGACAGAGACACAAAAAGACAGGGAGAGAATATGAATTAATTGTGGAGAGAGTAATGATATTATCCACCTCACAGAAGGATTTAGAGCCTTGACCAAGTTAAATTTAAAAGGTTTAGAACAGGCCTTGGCAACATGCCCAATGAGAGTAGCTATTTTTCATTATTTTAATGAACAAGCCCTTCTATTCCTTTATCTATAAAGTTAAAACAATAAACCTTCTAACAAGAATCAAATTAGATCTCATTTTTGAGTTCTACATAAGTCATAAAATCCTCTGCATGTAGCAAATGCCTGCTGAGGTCTTGGGAGGGGGTTGTAACGTTTGGATTATACTTGCCTTCCTGAGAGCAAAGAATTTCCTGTTTCTCATTAAGTCAGGACAGTCATTTATATGCAGCTATCTTGCCTAAGCCTACTGATAGCTTGTTACCCAAGAATCAAAGGGGTTGGCAGTGTTGTCTAGCAAGGAGTGGTGCTTACCCAAGGTCTTCTAGACCTCCAGGGGAGGCCTGCAGAGACTCTGCTTACTGGATAAGAGTCATGTCCCAGCCACCTGTGACAGTATCTGTGTATAGATCTAGAACTGGAGGCCTACCTGTCTTGCAGGATTACCTGGGCAGAGCCCACAGGTAGCCTGGAGCTCTAGAAATGGGACAACTGTTTGCTCTGTGGGTGGCTGTTGGGGAAGCCTCGGGCAGCACCAATCCTAACAGCAGAGCTGGATCTGATAGAGATGTAGATATGTTGACTCAGGACAAAAATGAAAATGAAATGGATTTTTTTTTCCAGTTTGAATATCATCACTGCTGATCAGGTCAGTAACACCGCAGTTAGTAGGGATGCAGGAAACTTTAAAAATATCTCCTCTTCCTTAGTTATGACCCAAACTCCTCTTCCTCCTCCTCCTCCTCATCATCATCATTATCATCAACATAACTAATGACATATGAACGGTTTCGTTCAGTCTTTAGGAAGACATGGTGCTACTTCAGACAGTTGTTCCCATCTCTGTCCCGCTCATGTCACACACCCAGCCTTTATTGCCCCTTTACTGAACTACACATTTTTTTTCACAGTCAACTTCATTGTCAATTCGGTCACTAAACTTCCCTTCCACACCCACCCTCTAATCCCTTCCATCCTAGGCTCAGAAACCAGCCCCTTGTTTATCCCAATGAAGGGCTAGTGAACTTGGGCAAACTATCCCTGTCCTCCGAGTGCATAAGCAACTGTCTCTGTCATCCTTGCTGACTCTGTCATCCTTCCTGTTGCTATGTCACCTCAGTCACATGTTGTCCAAAGGAGTCATTTGATAAATATTCATCAAGCGAATACATAAATATTTGTTGGTGATAATTAACTTGAACCGAGGACTTCGCGGCCCCCACGACAGGCTGGAGTCAGAAATGGAGCACTGCCCTCTTCTCTCCTCAGCCATTCCTCCCGAAAGGCCTTTACATAATATCAACTGCCAGGAACTGCTCCCAGCTCCCACTATTAAATCATTAAGCGATAGAGAAGCGGCAGCACCTTCTGGGGCTGAGAACAGGCTGAAACTGTGAGGAGGGGAAGCCCTCATTTGCTCGGAGGCTCAGAGGTGAGAACTGTAGGCTTTATTTTTGTGCTGTTTTTGTCACAAGCCAGTGTGACTAAATGGCAGACTTCTGAACCTTCTTTTCTCTTTCCGTCCTCACCTCAACCCCAGGGGCCCGGGCATGTTTTAATTCACACCCCCAAACTGGTATATAAGGCACAGAAATGAACCAGGATAGACATTTGTATATGTGTATTTTTGTCTGTGCATACCTGTCCATGTGTGTGCCCGTGCATGTGAAGGGTAAAGGATAGCCTCAGCCATCATTTGTCTCGATATGCCAATCACCTTGTTTATTGAAATAGGCCTCTCATTAGGATCTGGGGTTTAGCAATTGGGCTGGCAGGACATCAAGTCCCAGGGATCTGCCTATCTCTGCCTTCATGGCAAAGGAGGTGGTACCACACTTGTCTTGCATTGATTCTGGGGGTTCTGACTCAGGTCTTCATGGTTGCTTGGCAACTTCCCCAGCCCCAGGGTGTACTTTTCTTCTGTAAAACCATAACTGTCCTAAAACCAGATTCCAAGACACAGATGTGCATTTGCTGCTCATTTGGCACCTGACCAGGGATGGATGGCCTGTTCATTGGCTACAGTTTTTCTTTTAAATTTTATTATCAATTTTATTGTATTCATAATTACTTTTCTCTAGGTGTTTCTCTTGATGTATCTCCTTTTAGAAATGTTATTAAACATTGTCTATGCTGGCTCCATGTAGCCAAAAGACTTTTCATGGGGGCATTTCCAAACTTTGCCCAGGTGTGTGTTATCACACTGGTGGGCTTCAACACACAATTCCAGCGTTCTCACCATCCCTCCCTCTCCCAGGTCCGAATGTGAGGCTTATTGTAAACTAATTACTGTTTCAGTTAGACAATGATGGGCCCTGAGGAAAATGAAGGCACCCTTTCCATTTCCATTTAGAGAAGGTTCAAAGTTAAGAAACTTTGTTCTCAAATGTAAGGAAAGCTTCTCTTTTTAATTATTAAAAATGAAATCAATAAGAAGAGGGCAAAAAATATACCTGGAGATAAGAAAGTTTAGAAAAAACAGAGCTCTTGGTATGCAGAGGGCTGAGGGACTTTTTCCCAAGTTTGACAGGAAGCCCGCCTGTGTGAATGAAGTCTGAGTAGGCCAGGAGCATGGAGCCTGCTGGTGGTGGCGCTGCTATCTCATGGGAAAGCGTACAAACACACGTAGTCCAGGCCTCGTTTTCTAGTTATTGGAGACAATGAAATCTATGTCTTTGCATATCTTAACCAACCAGCCACAGGACATTCTGAAAACATACGTTTTTCTGGGTAATTAAAAAACCATTTCCCTACCACGTGATCAAATCCCAAATGGATAGCACAAATGTCTGTGCTCTGAGTGAGTTTTAAAATACTACTGGACCAGTTCCTAAGGCATGACGCTCCTGAAGCAGACTTTAACCTCCCACTGGCAAAAGGCCAATGTGGACTACAGGTTGGCCTGAAAGATACACTGGCTGACAGTTTCCAAAGATTATCTACAATCCACCATCACTCAGCCCCACGACAAATGACTGCAAAGGGGTACTTTACTAACACCGACCTTTGACAAGCACACTTCCCAAGACACCTAACACACCTGTATAGACACTTACTGCAAATACTGGCACACGTGGCATGACATATCAAACACAGTAGTTCCCAAATCAGATTCAGGTTTGGTAAAGGCCAGTGTTAGGGGAGAAAAACCACAGTAAATCGAATGATACTGAAACTCCCCGAAGCTTGTCATTCAAAAACTGCTACTCCAAGGCGGCAAGTATTCTTCACTCAGAGGACAAAGAGTTGAAATGATATTCCTGTCTAGGTGCAGTGACTGAATGATCTGATACTTATGAGTCACCACAAGCCCTTTGTCTAGAGGACAGGATTCAGCCCTGTACAACGGAAAGGCCAATTCAAGTTATGCTTCACAGTGACCCCATTTGGTTCCCTACCCTACTGCGTCTGGAGCAAGGTTATGGAACTCGGATGACCAGCCTTTAGTTTCACAACAGGCATGCTACAGTCAACCTGAGAAATTATTAGAGAGTCACATACCTGCAAATAAAACTCATTTTTGAAGTGGAAAATGTATATAAAAGTATATGTAATATATACATATAACACACACACACACACACAGACACACACACACACACACACACACACACACACACACACACATTGTGTTATTTGGTTGAAATAAGTAAACAGCACAAAAAGTTAAAATAGCGTGGTGCCCACTATGTATTAGTGCCATGCTGAGGTTTGGAAATCTATTTTCTTTGTGACTCCAATGGTCAGGTCTACATTTACCCAATAGGACAGTCTCCCATGGATATCTAAGCTGAGCTAGGGTCCACTGTACAACTCCTGCAGAGAAATAGTGTGTGAAAAGAGTGTTGCTTTGCCAATAATGACTGCACTGGGGAATGAACTAAAATGGCCAAAGTTTTCAATTTGTCTTTAAGAAGAAGGGTTAAGTACAAAAATCCCTTTAAACAATAATGGGATTTATGTGTGAAACATTACCCTCTTTGAACATGTTTAGAAAGTGGCTCTCCTTTTTCCCCTCCGACTAATAACAATTCAACATTATTTAACATAATCCTACCGACAGGTAATTTCTGACACAAAATTTATTACTGGCTTGCCCTCTGAGGGCAAGCTTCTCTATTAATGTTTCCTTTAAAGGGCTACAGCATACATTAGATTCTCAAACGGTTTCCCCATGTTTTCCTTGGAAACTTCTACTTTCTGTGGTATTTTACATTGCCCAACTCTCTGTTTTAACTGTATCCTTATACACACACACACACACACACACACACACACACACACACATTTCCATCAATGCCTGGGGAACACAGTCAGTGTTTAGCATTTTTTCTCAACTGTTATTGGGCTTAATCATAACTGGATAAACAGCAACACTAACATGTCATACACTGCAATGATTCTCCCCCCCCCCCCCCATCTCTAAGCGAGTACATGACTGACTGGGAAGGAAAGCTTGGCTTTAATACAAGCATGCTGGGAAATAAGAGAGCTGTAGGTTGCCTTTGTCATTGTCCAAATAGGGCTGGTGAGATGTGTAACTGGTGCCCTGATTGGTGCTCTGGGCCCTTCACCCTGCCAGGCACATGAGTCTGCTCAGAGCACATTTGCGATGCTGACTCATCCCGAGAGATGATCTTGTTCCTGGTGAGTCAGACTGAGGCTAGGTGTTTCCCTACCTGCACTTAACCAAACAAGGCCATCGCTATCTGAAGACTTACATCATCTGACCCCAAGAGAAACACGCACCATCTCTGCCTTTTCTGGAGCAGCTCTCCTGGCATCTTGAGCTTGTGGGTTAAGGTTGACATGTGGCATCTTTCCTTCGAGAGGGGTGTGGTCTAGATGGTTAGTAAAGTGGCAAAGTGGTATCAAGATAAAAGAAAGTAAAAAAAAGTGCCCTCATTAGTTAATATCTAGACCTGTGAGGTATGACAGATACGTGCACATTCACATATCTTTCCCCCAAGATACAGATCCATCCTATCACTGAAAAATCCCACACTCCCTCTGGGCCTCTCCACACTCTGCATCCATGTCATAAATAATGCCAACACGGCTTACACTGAAATCCACCCGTAAATTACTCCATGAACCACCGTATAATGTATTCTGAACACAATGATGAGGATTATTCCTGAGAAAAACTTGGGGTTCGCCAATATCATCAGAAGGTTGAGGGTGTTTCAGGGGAGAGCTTTGCCTTGTTTTGCCCTAGTGGGTAACCTGCTTCTGTGGAAAAATACATGAGGGGTACATTCTTTTTTTTCAATTTTTTATTATATATTTTCTTCATTTACATTTCAAATGCTATCTGGAAAGTCCCCTATACCCCCCCCCCACGCTCTCCTACCCATATGCTCCCACTTCTTGGCCCTGGCATTCCCTTGTACTGGGGCAAATAAAGTTTGCAAGACCAAGGGACCTCTCTTCCCATTGATGGCCGACTAGGCCATCTTCTGCTACATATGCAGCTAGAGACACGAGCTCTGGGGGTACTGGTTAGTTCATATTGTTGTTCCACCTAGAGGGTAGCAGACCCCTTCAGCTCCTTGGGTATTTTCTCTAGCTCCTCCATTGGGGGCCCCGTGTTCCATCCAATAGATGACAATGAGCACCCACTTCTGTGTTTGCCAGGCACTGGCAGAGCCTCACAAGAGATAGCTGTATCAGGGTCCTGTCAGCAAAATCTTTCTGGTGTATGCAATAGTGTCTGGGTTTGGTGGCTGTATATGGGATGGATCACCGGGTGGGGCAGTCTCTGGATGGTCTTTCCTTCCATCTCAGCTCCAAACTTTGTCTCTGTAATTCAGGTATATTCTTAACTTCACACTCTTCCTCCGAGGTTAAGAAAAAGATGTGCCCCTGCTTACCACCAAGTCCAGGGGAAAGTCCTATTTCTCAGCCTCAGTGAACTATACACAAAAGGAAGCTTAAGATGCATGCTGGCAACCGGGCGTGGTGGCACATGCCTTTAATCCCAGCACTCAGGAGGCAGAGGCAGGCGGATTTCTGAGTTTGAGGCCAGCCTGGTCTACAAAGTGAGTTCCAGGACAGCCAGAGCTACGCAGAGAAACCTGTCTCGAAAAACCAAAAAAAACCAAACCAAAACAAAAAAATGTATGCTGGCATTCTCTGCATCTCTCCCCCAACATCACACACACACACACACACACACACACACACACACACACACACACACACACACACACACACACACACACGAAGCAAACCAGAAATTGCCAAAATGGCCCAAGCTTCATAGTGGGCACTGAATTCCCAAGACCCAGTGGAAGCCTGATGTACAAATTCTCCATCCTGAACCTTATCTGAGGTCCCCCACACATTAGGGAAGGGTTAAATGCCTGGGTTCCTGGGCTCTGAGCAACTCAGCCATCCATTTTTCATTTGAAAGAATTTCTAAAGGCTGTATTCTTATCTTCAGGAGGCCCTGTAAATGCAGTTCTTGTGTTTTCGTTTGGTTTATTTAGCCTGGGGGATTCAAGGCCCTCTGTTTAGGCAGTAAATTTCCCCCTTTGTGTGAATGTATGTGGTTAATATACTTAAAAATCCATCAGGCAGGGCTAACAAAAATGCAGCCGCCTTTACACAGCAGCTTTTGGCAAGAATATAGTCACTCAGAATGACTGAGTAGTGCTTCTAATTGAATTGTGGTCACTAAGCTCAATACTATCAACGTGTGTAAAAGCCCAAGCCCGATACCCTGTGCGCACACACTTTTCCTACACCACCTTCTCTCACCCCTGGCCCAGCTGACACAGGCACACAGAAGAACCCCAGGTCGAACAGGAGGCAGGGCCAGAGCATAAACGTCCTATGAATGGTTGGCCCTGGGCCTGAGAGGGCCGTGCAGAAGACCTGGCAGCCGGGGGTCATAGTGACTGGAAGGCCACCGACTTGCAGTAAAAGGTCACCACAAGTCCTAAGTTACCTCTGGGAGGCTTCCAGGCCTTGGATGACCGCCATGTTGACATTTGCCTTTGAATCACATAGTCTAGCACTCTAGCCCTGGGAGTCCCCTTGCCTCCTGCTGTGAGAACTCAGTCTGTGGTTCATTTGCTGACCTTGTATGTTTCCTGCTGTGAAGCCCAGGGCTGCCTCCCTATCTTCCTCTTCTCTGCCAGCTGAGAGCTTCAGGCAGAAAGCAACACACACACACACACACACACACACACACACACACACACACACCTCTATAGCTGGGCAGCACTGCTCCAAAAGAGAAAGCGGCACCCCTTCAGCCTACCTCACAATCGGGGGTGACCTTAGCCTTTGAAGACTGAGCCTTTGAAGAGAAGCATGGATAGAAGAGAGGAGTAACCAGCCCTCCTCTACAGCTTCCTCTCAACTAAGGACAAAACAGAATTAAGCTAAGAATGCTGTAGGGAGGTTGTGCTTATCAGGTTTAGAGATAGCAAAGCGTTTTTCTATAGTCATTGTCTGAACCTGAGACATCCCATCCCTCCAGGTTCATGTTTTCAGCATTGCTCTCCTGTGTGTGTGTGTGTGTGTGTGTGTGTGTGTGTGTGTGTGTGTGTGTGTGTGTGTGTGTGTGTGTGTATGCTGTTTATGGAGGCTGTGGAACATTCAGAAGATGATGCCTACAGGGCAGAAGTCAGTTGCTGGGGTGAGCCTGTAAAAGTTGTGTATGAACTCTGACATTGGCCTCTGTCTGCTCCTTAGTCTGCTGTGATAGGAAGAGCCCCCATCACATTCTCCAGCTGCTATGGACTGTCCCTGCCAGGATGGACAGGAATCTTCTGGATCCATGAGCCAAGTAAGGATTGTTTTCTGTCAGAGACTATGGTCACATACACAGTTTAAAAGGAAACAATACTTGTATTCATTGAAGGGATTGGATTCGCTTAACAAATATTGTCCCGCCCAGGCCCTCAGTAAAAGTAGTAACAGAACAGTACAGTAAGTACCCCTTGCTCCACTGACCCTCTCCATATGTGATGTAAGGGGCAGAAAGAGAATTCTGGGATCGATTAACACCATTGAGCTATCCTAATGGAAATGGGCTCAAATGCTATTGGGCCTAGAAGCAGGTGTGGACAGGCTCAGAAACTCAACAAGACTGACAACTGTATGCTGTCCAGCAAAAATGGCTCCAAAGCAAAGATCAGATTGTCACACAGACTTAGGGCCTAGGAGGAACTAAAATAATGGATGTCATGCCTAAAGTATGTATATTTTATTCAAATTAATTGAACTCACACCTTACCCTTCATGAACTGCCATGCTACCTCAGATTGCTACTATTTCGCATATGTGTCTTGGTGCTGCACTGTGGGGAAAAAAGCTATTTAAAGTTGCTCCCTTATTATAGCTAGATATAGCATGATCTGTAAGTAGCTCATAGATTAAGGCCGATCATCGATAACTAATTACTACTGATTAATATTTGTGCCAATAATTATATTATTAGCCCATTAAATTTAGACCAGTTAAGAAGAAATATTGAGATCCTGTTTTTGTCATATTTGAGTCAGACAAGACTTATGCTTACAAGGAGCTGAGGTCCCCGTGTTAATGGTCACTGCCCTAGTATTGCTCACACATCAACATGTCAAACTGTCGAGATGCCCTGGATCCCAAGGCACTTCTGTACCAAGGCTTGGAAAAAAAAAAAAAAAAAAAGCAATGTTCTAGAAGGAGTAAACAATGAAATGTGATTTCCTACCATTGTTTTAAGGTCATTGATCCTTGACATTATGTCTGGGACCACAGCTTGTTTAATGTTCTGTGAGGGGAGGGAAGGGGGGTTATCCAGAGTGGCCAAGACCTGGATGACAGAATGCTGACCTCCAGGGCAGCCCTCGGATCAGCTAAACTTGCCTAGACCCAGTCATGGGCTAGTGAGCAGCTTCTGTTATGGATTAGCTCACTTCTGCAGCTCTTTCTCCACTTTTATACTAAAAAAAAAAAAAAAATCCTAAAAGGTAACTATAAAGCAAGTTTCTGAAGGAGTCTTTCTGGCTTTCACCATTGAAGTCTCCTCTTCACGTCTACTTCCACACCACTCATGCCAAACAATCACAACTTGAAGGACATCAAAGAGAAACCAATGAACATATGTGTTAAGGAACAATGCTCTTTGTCACCTTCTAAAAGGTAATAAAAGTACAAACGCAATG
>LR750500.1:180000-222500 GCA_902729485.2 Mus minutoides | reverse complement strand
GTCATGATAGAAAGCAAAAATCTCCCGGGCATATAAATTACTAGTTTTTATCTGCTACAAAATGAAAATGTTCTTCATCTTCTTAGGACCAGGCAGGGAAATTCTGATCTCTTTTGGACTCAGTCCTCTCTTTGTAAGCCAGTTTTGTGTTAGAACTCAAATTGAAGCGGGAGCGACACTCAGTGGTTAGAGCATGTTCTGTTCCTGGAGTTTGGTTACCAGCATGTACCTGGGTGGCCTAGCATTGCTTAGCTCTCCAGTTCCTGGGCGTCCAGCTACCTCTTCTGGCCTCTGAGGACTTCTGCACACATGTGGCACAGATGTACTCACACACGCATACACACATACTTTTTGTAAGACATAGAAGAACTCAAACTATCCAAATAACTCAGCTTTTTGTTTCCTGGTATCCTTCACGATCTCCCACGCAATTTTACTTTTTAAAATTTATAATGAGAAAAGGCTCAAATAATCCTGTGTTCTGAGAAATTCTTTGGGGTGGATTGTCTTACCAATAAAAGAAGGACAAAGTAAAAATATAACCAAAACAGGAGTCATTATTTAAGAGAAAAAAGGCTCGCTTCTTCTGAGTGAAGGCAGCACCAGGCACTGTTTGATACGTTGTCTTGCCTTATATTATCTTGTCCTGTAATAATGGAGACTACAAGTCCATTTAGTCAGCACTCAAAGGACCAGCAGCTACCTTCATGGACATTTGTCAAAGTCTATCTCACTCATGTAAGCAACAGATGGCAAAGCATAGCTCAAAATCTCACCATAGACACAGGTCCCCTTAACCATCTCTATCCAATATGATAGGAACAGAATTTATTACATGTCTTTGGTTCTAAGGGTATATTCTGAAGTAGTAAGGTCTAATAAGAAGAATACCAAGAAGAATTTTTGTTTTCTGAGACAGGGTTTCTCTGTATAGCCCTGGCTATCCTGGAACTCACTTTGTAGACCAGGCTGGCCTCAAACACAGAAACCCACCTGCCTCTGCCTCCCGAGTGCTGGGATTAAAGGTGTGCACCACCACGCCCAGCTAAGAAGAAAATCTTAATTAGCTTTTGATTATTCATTTCCTGGGAAGTGACTTTGAATCAACCATTGTCCTTCTAGAATGTGTTTCTCTGTATTTTTAAAGTGACGTTGAACAGGGATTTTTGAAAAAACAGAGCCCTCTACATGAAACAGATGAATGAAGTATGAACGTATTTGAGTACCATACAGTTGCAAAGGATTAGCATCCTTTCATGTATGCCCCTTACTAAAATACTACAAAGCTTAGCATATTCCTCCTTAAGTACCACCCTTAAATATATGAAGCAAGTCTTCTGAAAACACATTTCTGGTCAGTCTATGAAATTTATATCACTGTGAAAACATTTGTTACTGAATGATTCTATATGCATAGAAAAATCTTTCCCAGGCTTGCCTGGAACTCTCTAGGTACCCTAGCTTGGCCTCAATTTTCAGTGATCCTCCTGTCTCAGACTCCCAAGTACTGGGATCACAGGATGAGCCAAGAACCCTGACTTCCACAGTTTTCTAGATTAAGAGTGTAACTGGCTATGCCCCTATATGACTGGATAAAGTGTGAAGGCATAAAACCTACCAAGAATTGACACTGAATTTGAATCCTGACACAGGTTACATTATTTATATGAAATAAAATTTCCCTTGACATAGGGAAATGTACCAGGACACAAACAACTTTAAATTGATTGGTTTAGTATTGTACATTAACCACGTGGTTTTTACATTTTGGCAACAGTATAAATTTCTGCATGATAAGTCCTAATTGGCTTCTACTTGTGAAAAGATCAAACAAAATTGTTTTCCTGCCTGGGTATATTTTTGTTTACATTTTTTATTTGGAGATTTAGCTGCAGTGATGTTTTGAACACCATCTATAAAGTCTATTGTTTTCCAGATGGAAAAGCTGAATCCACAAACTCTAAGGTTGCTAAATAATTTCCTGGCTTTCTTTTTTGTCTTTTTTAATTTCTAGCATTGAGATTATAATATATCATTCCTCTCTTCTTTTCCTCCAAACCCTCCTATATACCTCTCTCTGCTCTCTTTCATGGCTTCTTTGTAAAATATTGTATAAATATATGCATATGTATATACATCTATATTCCTGCATATAACCTACTCACTCAGTATGGTATTACTTATATGAATATTTTGGGGGCTGACTGTTTGGTACTGGATAACCAGCTAGAGCAGTCTTCCTAGGGAGGATTATTTCTCCATCTCAGGGCATTTCTTAGTTGCCTATAATTCTTTGTGTTGTGTCTAGGCGTTCCCCAATCTGATTTAGCCTTTCTGTTGCCAAAACAGGCAATGTTCTTGTTCAGTTCACCCTTAAGAGCCATGTTGGTAAGACTTTATGGTTATAACTTCTGACATTGCTAGGAGAAACAATCTCACTCTCTGGCTCTGACCCTCTTTCTGCCTCTTCTTCTAAGATGATCCTTGAGCCTTAGGCACAAGAGTTATTTTGTAGTTGAATCCATTGGGACTGAGCTCCACAACTCTACATTTTGATTGGTTATGCTTTTCCGTAATGGTCTCTGTCTGGCACAAAGAGAAGATGCCTTGAAGAATTGTGAGAACTACTATTTATTTGTGAGTATAAAGAAAAACGTGTTTTGTTTTTAATGAGACAGTGCCTCATGTTGTCAAGTCAAGCCTGGAATTCCCCATGTAAGTAGCTGAGGCTATACTTAAATTTCAGAGCCTCCTGCCTCCTCTTCCCAAGTGCTTGGATTAGCAATGTGTACCACCAAACCCAGTTTTGCCAAATAGCTTTGATCTACTTTGCTCAATTCTGCAAGATCTCTACTGCCAGCGGAAGTTTCATGTATAAAAGTCCATCTTCCCCTTTCTGTCACCTCATGCTCTTGACATAGACAATAGCATAGACAATAGCACAAATTTCAGGAGAACTTGTTAGGGACCAAGTGCTTATCATTTACACCAGCCTACATTACTAATACCTTTGCAAGCAGTCTCCATTACTGTTGCATGGCAGAGGTGAGGAATCCGAGACCTAGGAAGGGTGCGACACCTTTCCTCTGGCCATAGAACTTCTGTGTTCAGGATCTACATGTGTGGGACTCACATTGGAGGCTGGACCCTTGACTCGTTGCTGTCACTGCTACCTTGTACCTCTCCGCTGTATGACCAGCTGCCAATGGGCCTTTTTGCTTACCATTCTCTCGCTGCTCCCTCGTCTCCTATTACTCCTGTGTGCATGACTTTCTGCTCTCCTTAGTGTCTCTAGATTATTGCCCTTTCCCAGTTAGGCACATGTAAATATGGGAACACTACATAGAGCCTTGGTCTCATTTCCCTCCACCACTGTCATCTAGGAAAAGGAGACATGAAGAGAGGTCAGAGAAAAGCTCTCTACCTGGGAGAGACCGACATGGCAACTATCTAGAAACTTCTCAGATGACTATCTTTAGGACTTCTCCCTTTTTCTCTCTCTGGTTCATTTTTCCCCTTATAAATGAACAGAGAGAAAGGAAGAAAGGAAGGAAGGAAGAAAGGAAGGAAGGAAGGAAGGAAGGAAGAAAGAAAGAAAGAAAGAAAGAAAGAAAGAAAGAAAGAAAGAAAGAAAGAAAGAAAACATGAAACTTATCGGCATCATTTCCAGAGCCCAGAGGCAGAAAACCAGCCACTGACATCTTGCTGTTAACTAAGTGTGTCTCACAGCTCCTTAAGAATAACACACACATAAAGGACCCTAGTGTGTCTGTGTATGCTCTTCGAGCATCCTTGGTAGCTCCCATCCTCATGGCTTTGGCTTTGATACCACTTGAATGGGGCTGTTGATATGTTCTCATTTTATCTTTCATTGGTCACGGAGGGAACACAGCCTTTCTAGCCCACTAGATTTTGGCTTTGAAAAAAGAAGCTTTGAAAGCCTTCCTGATGCAAGCTTCCTAGTACCTTTTTTTTTTCCCAGCCACTTGGGATGCTGAAGCAGGAGAATTGTATGTTCAAGGCCTGTCTGAACTAGAATGAGTTCAAAGACTTAGTTGAGACTACATCTCAAAGAATAAAGTCAACTGTGGGCTTAGGATAGAGCTCAGTGGTAGATTACTTGCCTAGTATCACGAAGCCCTAGGTTGGATTCCCAGTGCCCCCATCCCCCCATCCTGGCAGCCTACAAAACTTTGATCTCATCCATAAATTGTGCATTAGCCAGCTGTTCCTCCTCTTCCCACCCGTCCCTCCCATCCCTGAGTTCTCAGATAATTAAATTCAATGTGCCAGGGCTTTGCCTGCTACATTGTTTTCTCATAAAAGAGATCCAGGAAAGCCACGCTGAACATCTCTGCACACACAGAGTCGCTCAACAACCCCTGTGCATCATGTATCCATCTGCTGACATTCCCACTGCAAACTTCCAAGATCAATTAGGAAGCTCAGGGTGGAGTGAGTGTTAAGGAGAAAGCCTAAAGGGACAATGATGAAAGGATGATCTCAAGATACAGGGAAGTGAAGGTTTAGAACCAGAGGAGGGAAGGAAGGAAGGGGAGAGGTAACTCTCTTCACCCATTTCTACTCTATAATACAAGACCTAATGTACCTACCCTCAAAAGTGTGGCCACAGCTGTGTGTGTGTGTGTATGTGTGTGTGTGTGTGTGTGTGTGTGTGTGTGTGTGTGTGTGTGTGTGTATGTTGCATGGATGTGTTACATGTATAAATGTGTGGGTGGGGCATGACCCATACATGTGTGGGGAAGCCTATGGATGGCATTATGTGTCCTGCTCTCCTTGTCACTCTTCTGGTTTTTCCATTGACACAGAATGTCACTGAATCTGGAGATAGACTGGTGACCAGAAAGCCCAGGATCCTTCTATCACTGTCTTCCATAGTTCTGGGTTTCCAGGCATGCACTTGTCTATCTGGCTTTCTTATATGGGTGTTGGGGATTTGAACTTAGGCCCTCGTGCTTGAACAGTGAACATTTTTACCCACAGGGCCATTTCTTTTTAGTCACTTGCTTGTCAATCTCCTTTGAACTTTACAAGAAGTGGAAATGAAGTCATGGGTGACAGTTATGATAGAAGCAGGTCACATGAACAAAGGAGGACAGTGCTGCATTAAGGACTGCTGTGTAGCCAGGCTGGGTGGCACAGAGCGGTAAACACAACCACTTAGAATGCTGAGGCAGGAGAGTGGCATGCTCAAGGCTGGTTTGGGCCAAAGAGGGAGTTGAAAGGCAGACTTGACAACTTGATAAGATTGTGTTTCTCAATAAAAATATACAGTGCCTGTTGTGTGTTGCTCGGTGGATAAATGCTTGGTTGCTGTACTCAAAGCCCTGGGTTCAACCTCTAGCACAACAAAATGCCAAACCAAAAGAACATTGTGTAACCTGTCCAAGGACTCGGGCGTTCTTCACACTGTAATTCTCAGAGGAAGTACCTGCTGAAAGGAAGCAAGTGAGCAGCCAGGATTGGTTGGAAACCTTAAGAATCCAAGTTGTTCATTTATCGGCTAGAAAGAGATAGGCCCCTGATGATGGACAGGACTGCAGAGGCACACCATCATAAGTCACACCGGGGGCTGTCATCCCTGGCAGCTGTCCTTCAAAGGGAGGCTTCTGACTTAGGGGGATGGTCTGTGAAGGGCCTTCCCAATGTGCCTTTCCCCACTCTGATCCTGTAGACATCATGTCATTACAGATGATGTTGGCAAATATCATCTTCTAAAATTATCTATCATTTCCAGACTCTTTTTCAGAAAGAATTCTAATCAGTGGAGTAAAATACAAGTGTGGCACATATTGTTTTCTAGCTGTACTTTTATAAATAGCCTTATGTGACAAAGAAAATCCTCAACAAAATCAGAGCTAATTCTCTCCTTATGATATCTGCCTATATCTATCTATATCGAATAGATATCATATATCATCTATCACATAGTATACAGCACATAGCATATATATATATATATACAGTTTGGAAAATGATCATTGTCCAACACAAGGCCTGCTAGCCTTCAACATGACTATGAGCCTCTCCACACATCTCACACCTGAGAAAACTTGTTAAGGTTTCGTGGGCATCAATCAGTCTGTCTTAGTTCTGGTTCCTTAGCTGCCATGATGGGAAATCAGTTTAGCCCAGAAGTAGCACTTTTCTGTCTTCACAGAACCCAAACACGGGAAACATGTGGCTGTGTCCAAGTCTGATTTGAGGAGGTGATTTCAAGAGTCCTTTTGTCCCTTTACCCCCAGTCAGAATCAATGTGGTATCAACTGTCAACTCCTTACAACCACAGAGAAAAGTTAAATTAATCAATCAAGCCTGGAAGGTCTATCACAAAGACTCTGCCAGAATTACAGCCTTGCTGAAGGTCAACACAACTGTACACCAGGAATACACCAGCAAGGACATCTGTCCAACAACAGCCTGTCTGACCCTGGCCACCCTCCACACTGACTCCTATAGCCATCAATAAAAGCTTTAGAAGAAACCACAAAACTCTATACTGTTTGCCCTTTGAAACTTCCCTTGTCTCAGTCTCCTTGAGGATATCTTTAGGTTACCATGGCACATACATTCCCATTGAAATGCTTGGAGAAGGTCCGTTATTTATATTGATATCCTGGAGACCATTCTAGCTCCCACTGAGTTTGGGAGTCATCCTCCAACAGCACAGGACAGGATCACCCCTGCTGTGGCTCACTCGGGGGCCAATACTAGGAGATGACAGAGGCTCTGGTGTTTAAAGAGAGACTAGTGCGCTTCTAAGACAGCACTGAGCACACCAGTTACTCATCCTCTTCAGTGTGGTCTGATATCAAACTGAAAAATAAGTCTTCAAATTGTCATGGGACTCTTCCTGCGATTGTGTGCATGAAATAAGATTTGTTTGGAAGTCGGATCCTCCAGATCCACCAAATTGCTCTGGGCATTTGCCTTGTTCTGAAATCAAATCCCTCCAAACATTTCCCAAGGGCACTGTTACCATTTCTTATTTGTAGAGATCACACTGGAAGTGAAATATCCTTTGGAGTCACTAAGGGTCAGCAGAAAATGACTGTGGAAGAAGACCCAGATGATGAACTGCCCATTTCTTGGATTGCTCCAGAGACAGTGTCTGCTCCTGGTGTTCTCTCAGAAAACAGTAACGGGGTCATGGAAGACCACAAGCAACTCGGAGCTATTGGGTCTTCCAGTTCCAAGATCGTCCTGTCAACATGGATTTTGTAGCTAGGAAGGAAAATTAAAAACACGGCTGAATCTGCCAAGGAGAGAGCAGAGCCAGTAATTTCTGAGTTTGCTTCCCCAAGGCTCAACTAGTCGTTAATTATCTCCTCTTGTAGTTAGGCTAGAACATCACACATTTTAGCTTTCACTCCAAATCAGAGGCTTGTTCCCAGTGCCGATTCGTCAGTGTGTTAGGATCAGTGCCACACTGTCCTGTCTTAGCCCTAAGTCATTAAACAACCTGAAATCATTTTGACCATCCAAAATTGCTATCACTTGCTAATAACAGTGCTACCAATGCTAATAATGAATGTATTCTTATCCTTGTAATAGACACCACACTAAATTTTTACATATATAATATCTCAACTACTTCTGAGGCTCACTATGGGAATTGTTTATCCTCACACTAGGGATGATGTAACCCAGGCATAGTGAAGGTAAGCATGCCCAAGGCCACATGGAAATTACTTGGTATGACCAGGGTTTGGACCCAGGTCTCTCTGGTCGCAAGGTCATGCTCTTACCAATTCAGGAGACTTCATTTGTAGAAAACAAGCAAACAAAACAACAACAACAACAAAACCAAACTTAGTTTCATTTGGACAGGAAGAAAGGAAGTCCGTTTTTCTTTCAATAATTTAATGTTCAGAGTAAGACATCACAGTGCTTCTCAGCATCTGTGACTCACTTTTCTGGACTGAGGAGTGCTGTTATGGAAAGAAGCTATGGTTTAGGTCATGCAGTATCATTAGATCATTCTAATGTATGCAGCACAATGCAAGAAATCTAGTCACTTGCCCTTTGGAGGAGTAGAGCACGTATTTGTCTGAGTTGGGACCTCTCTGACTTTGAAATTACACCCCTGTCTCAGATCTCTCTGGTTTGACTGCCCAAATATTTAGCCCAAGTGATTCTGAGATGCTCTCCTTCCTTGTGTTTCATTTGAAAGGGCAGCCATTCTTCTTCTGGGCTGCTGCTTTATATCCAAAGTCTCATTGAAAAATGTGCCATATCCTTCCAAGGGACAATATCTGGTCAAAAAGGCAGCCCCTTTGGGAGAGGACATGGAAATCCCTCTATTCATGTCCCCTGAACAGAGGGGCTTGCAATGTCATGATTTAGGAGGTCTTGGCTTAAGGCGCTGTGGTAGGCATGATAAAAGTGAGGCCAGGGATCGTATTTCCCAAGGAACCCAGAGCACCATACCAGAGGTGGGTGGGTGACATCTGTCTGCTCAGCTTGTGACGCCAGGCAACTTCAACAGGAGTGTCATGAAAACCAGGCTGGCCCCTCCAATTTCAAAAGCCCCAGCTCCTATCCACTTTGCTTTGATGGTGTGCAAAATGGGTCTGAAATGTGATCTCTAAATTATTCCCAAGGTTGCCGCTGCCAAAAGAAAGAGCCATAAGCCAGACCCTTCCACGTTCAATCTTCATCGCCAGCTTTGAAATTAAGACCACGCTGGTGGGAAGGACTGGGAAGTAGAATGTGGGAGGCCCTGTGCCTTCCAAATCTGGACTAATGTAACTTATCCCTAAAAGACAAGTATAGACACACAGGTAGGAGCTTATTGAACAAAGAATGATATATAAACAGAACTGCCTGAAGATTGAGGTACACCATAGGAGGGGAGGTAGCCTCTCTCTGTTTCTCTCTCTGTCTCTGTTTCTCTGTCTGTCTGTCTGTCTGTCTGTCTGTCTGTCTCTGTCTGTCTCTCTATCTTTCACACACACACACACACACACACACACACACACACACACAGGATCTACTCTGTGTGGATAATACTTTGTTCTCTGTGAGAACAATAAATAAGAAACGAAAGCCTAGACATGATTCCTGAGCTCAGAGCATGTCACTGAGCGAGTGGTGGCTATTGAGTATTGATTATTCATTCAGATACTCATAAAATCTCACAGAAGTAAGAAAGTTTTCTATGGGAATGTCATTAAGGCTTTTCTGAGATTATTTTAAAATCATGTGTATCATCTAATTCCGTGGCCTCACTATAACTTTACATGTGACCCTACATAGATGGTAGGCTTGGAGGAGTGCATGGACACTGGGTTCTGAGGCTTTGGGGTGGGAAAGTCGACAAATAAGCTATTCAAAGGCGAAATGTGGAAATGCTTGAAGGATACTGAGAGACTGTGGGATGTAAGGGCATCAATGGCAACTGAGGTTCTAGAACTTGTTGATACTCCAGTTCATAGACATTTGCGCCCTGACAAGCTGGGAACACTTAGTCTACCAACAGAAATTCACACTGGTAGCAGAGAAAACAGAATTAGGAGAAAGAAAAAAGTGGGGGTGAAAGGTCTAGGTCCTGTTCTTCAAAGAATAAAGGGCCTTATCCTAGTGGGATTTTTTTCCTTCTTTCCTCGCTCCCTCCCTCTCTTCTTCCTTCTCTCCCTTTCTTCTCCCCTCTCTCCATCCTTCTATCCCTCCCCTCTCTTCCTTCCTTCCTTCCTTCCTTCCTTTCTTCCTTTCTTCCTTTCTTTCTTTCTTTCTTTCTTTCTTTCTTTCTTTCTTTCTTTCTTTCTTTCTCTTTCTCTCTCTCTTACTTTATTTTGTTTGCTCTTTTATAAAATATGGTCTCACTTCAGGCTCAGTGTTAAACCCTATCTCAAATAATAAGGCAGAAGATAGATTGAGGACACCTGATGCCCATGTCTGCACACATATATAATGCACCACTCATGTTCACACAAACACACACACACACACACACACACACACACACACACACACACACAGAGAGAGAGAAAGAGAGAGAGAGAGAGAGAGAGAGAGAGAGACCCTATCCTTAATGCCTTGCTCCATCTCACACTGACTATTCAGCCATTCTCTCCTGAACGCCTACCAAGATCCAGGCATTCACTCAGTGTGCCCATAGTCTAGTTGGGTAACTGAAACTCTCAAAGGCAGCCAGGCATGCTGGAGAAGGAATCCACAGTGAGCCTGGGGGAATCAGGAGGGCTTGAAAACGTTGCTAGAGAACTGGCAGAAAGTCGACTAATAACTCAAGGAATGTTTAGGAGACAGGCAGCTTGTATTTTTCCAGGCCTTAAAGAGAGTTAAGTGGGCTGTAATCCTTGAAACCAGAGTTGAGAAGGGGGTAACTAAACTTCCCTGCCCTTCAAGTCGAACAGACATTATATTCATCAAGTGCTTAAGTCCACAGCCCCCTTCTCCCAGTAACGGAGCTGAGCTGTGAAAACAGTCACCTGGCTGAGATACTTTCACCAGCCGGCTTGTCCCCGAGGTCATGGAACAGAAACCAGCAACACATTTTGCCTTTTCATTTATAGTTGCTAATTTTAAGTTTCGTTTGGGGGCTCTAGTAAGTACCATCAGCACCTTCTCATCCTATAAAGGAAGAGGAAAGAAGATTCCCCATCCTCAGAGGGAGGAGGCGAGGTCAAGGCATGTCTGCCCTAGTCAGGCGGATGGACTTGGCTTTGTGTCCCAGAGTGACTGACAAGCTGCTTGGCTTCCCACTGCTAGGGAGGAACTGGCATTCAGGGACTCACCCAGCAAGGCCAATTGCCCATCCTGGCTGCTCTGCCTCCCGCTGCAAATATCGTTTCTTCCTGTCCTTTGCTTCCTTCCCACTTGGCAGGCTTCATGTCACTAATGGATCTGAAATGAATGGATCCTCTCTCCCTTCCTCTCTTGGACCTCTGACAATGTCAGCACATTCTGGGAAATTCAGCAGGCAGTTAGTTATCACCTGTGGCTCATCTCCCAGGCCTATACTGCTTTCTCCACACCCGCTGCTCCCCTAAACACCTAGAACTACGGCTTAGGGTACACATACAAAGCATGTTCATCATCTCCTCCTGAATGATTCAGACTTCCTCCACGTGTGGCCGGGACACACGCGGCATCTCCCTGAAGATATCTTCTATGGACATATAACATTTTGTTTAACCAGCATAGAATAACTATGGAGGGACACAGGAAAGGGACAAAATCTAGGTGTGGACATTATCGCAGTCCATTCTTTCTTGATAAAAGGCCAAAAAGAGGGTTGATGATGTTTGCTTCCATTATCTGCATTGGATTTGCCTTTAGGTTGCTTGGCTTGCTAGAAAGCCACATTGTGGCTAGCTATGCTGAAATTACTCATACCACACGGTTGACTGCCGAATTCTGGGGCAACAGAGATCATGACTTGTTACATGTTACCTATGTGACTTTGGGTAAGCAGCAACCTTTCATCTGTAAGGTAAAGATCATAATACCCCTGTTCTACAGATAAGAAAACTGGTAATTAGATTTTATACCTCATGCTGAATACACACAGGACAGCATGCTATACACAGGACACCTTACTCAGTCACTACCATTATCTGAGCCCCTTTTCACACACAGGGCAAGTCCAGGCTATGGCAGCATAGGAACCTCCAGTGGAATGAAGCTACCCCACCTCCCCAGCATTGAACTCTTGACCCCTGCAGGCTCAGTGCTCTACCACTGCCCACTGAGTTAGCCAGCCAGGCAGCCTTGGGGGTTGCCGGGTCGCTAACTACCCAGCTTTCTCTTCTAAAGGACTTCAACCCCTTTTGCTCTCCCTTCCAAAATCCCTTCAAGATTTAAGTATACCTTCTAAGTTAATCTGTTTCAAACATTTGCTTAAGAAATCAAAGAAGCAAAAGCGCCCTCTCCTTCACTCAAAGCTGAACATGGCGATACAGGTCTCTTTCCATGCTGGTTCTGCCTTCTATTCCCCATGAGTTCTTTGCAAGGAAAAAAAAAAACTATGTTGGCCACAGTTGCAATCAGCTTTAATTCATTCTTTATTGCTGCTCTGGTTTTCTGTTATTTGAGCTGGTTTAACTGTTAAAAGCGTTTCAAATGTTCACATGGTCTGCATTAGGTTACTGAATTAAAACAGGCACAGCCCACCAAATGTAGCTCTCTGAAATGCAAACCACATGAATTTGATTTCTTTGTGGTATAACTTTAATTGGGTTCAGAGGTCTCCGGGACTTACCTGTCTATCTGCTCTGTGATGACCTGATCTGATAAGAAAAACTTAAAGGGACGGAGGAACCAGAATGGCTTCAGTTCTAGTTTCTGAACAGGCACTCACCATTGGTTTGGGGGTTGTTGCTCTCCATCCAGCTACAACTCCACAAAATCAACTCAGTTGGAAATTGTAGGATCCTCCCTTGAGGCTTCTACACTTGTAGTCCTACTAAGTGATGGGCCCTCCCTTGGGGCTTCTTCACTTGCTTCCCCCCTCCACTAGCAAGTGTGTGGTAGGAACAGAGCATCCAGCTTACAAACACAAACTACTGGGAGATTGTGATGATAGTCTTAGAAATAGGGTCACATTGCCCTTAACTGCAGGGTCCCCACCCCTAGTCTCCTCAGCCAGATATCCTCATATTTTGAGTGTGAACAGTAAAGAAAGTTTCGAGCTCTTAGCTTTAAGGAGACTTTCAGCCCATGTCTTCTGCGTGCTATGCTCCTTTGAGAAGCTTCCATTTGGTCCTAAACTGAAGGTGGGCAGAAGCAGGGTGAGTTTCTAGGAAGAGCTAAACTTCCCCTTGAAGGTTTCAAAGAAATAGTCACATGACATAAGCACATCAACACATATCTTCTGAGTATTACCAACAGATATCACGCCAAGCTTCCCCAGAAGGGAAGAGGCGGGAAATCAACTGAACTGCAAAGATTCTATACTGAAGAAATGGCAGAGAGGAGGTTTAGAAGACTGCTAAGTTTTGAGCCTGGCTTCCTGACAAATGGCGTTAAGCCTCAGTGACAAACACCATTGTGATTTCAAGTCCCAAAGGGAGACCTGGAGGTGCATGAAGGAAGCATGACATCCTTTGGAATTGTTCTGGCTTTGCTAGCACCCTAGGAACACAGGTGGGATGTATGGTAGGGGGGTCTGTTGGCTAGAAATAGAAGTAGAAATTTGGTTTGCAACTAAACGGTGCTCATTTTCATTCAAACAATGGAGGAGAAGAAATTTTCTCTTCAAAGGTTCATTCACTGTACAAAAAGTTCACTTGGATGTTCTACAAAAATGTTGCAGTCTTTCTGAACTAGCTATGCCACAGAAACACACTCACTTCTAACCCCTCAGTGAGCTGGGACCTAACAATGATCAGGGCTAATGTAATGGCACCAGGTACTTACTGTGTGCCGGGGTTTATTCTGCCCATCGTCACATTAGTGTCCTAACCTTTGGTGGAAGTGCCATCTTCATTTTAACAAAGAACAGGACACCAAGTGACTAAGGAAAGCTTCCAAAAGGTCATGTGACTGGGTGTGCATTTAAGCTGTGTGAGGCCAATGCTGGTCGTGCTTACCAGTAGATATCGTTCTCTTACCATGGCCTCAGCAAAGGCAGATTAGGTAAGACACAGGAGACACAGATGGACAAGAGATGAGGGAATCTATCTTCAAGAGACAGACATGGCAGCTCTCAGGGCCTGTTATCTTCTTGTTCTACTCTATCTGGAACTGATACTATCGGGAAGGAGGGAAGCCATATCACTATTCACTACCTAAAGATGCTACCTTGGCATTTTGCTGAACCTTTTTTTATCTTTACAATTACTTGTTGGATAATGAGGGAATAGAAAGAAAATGCCATTCTATATTAAAAAGTGGTGTAAGATTGGTATATTTCATTCTTGGTCAAATTCACCATCACCAATGGAAGCAATATGAAACTATTGAACACTAATGGTCTATATGTTAAGGTAGTTGGAGTAAAGTTATTGATACCTGCAGCTAAAATGTTTGTTTCAATATTAATTTTTTTTGGTAGTACCTGAGACAGAACCCAGGGTATTATACTTTACCAGTGAATTGTATTCCTGTCCCTATGCACATTATATGAAAGAGCTCTGGTGGTTTGAGGGATACATAGATGATAACACAAATGAAATGTTCATTACAGAACATATGTAGTAAATGTGTAATTCTTCAAGCCTTCCTATATATTTTAAAGGTATAAGAGTTCAATTTCAAAGAGAGACTGTAAGGCCAATATTTTATTTCTTGGCTTCTGGTTTCCTGACCCATTTGAGTTATTTAGAAAACAGGACAGGTGGTAAGAAATTTCTTTGCTGGGAAAAAAGCCAGCATCAGCTAATAATTGCTTTGCCCCTTTCAAGGAAGACAGTGGCCTTGGGAACAACTCACTGACCATTTGTTATCATGCTTCCCAACCTCAGGAAACATTTTCATTCTGAGAGAAAACAAAAATTGAAACACCATCATATGGAAAGACAGGTCTTGTTCCATGAACTCACAGAAAGGGTGGCAACATTCCTGCTCAAGACAATGTCCAGTCATAGAAGGGAGAGGGGATTCTAAGAACCCGCCCTTCCATAAGGAACTTTAGACAGTTCTTGTCTGCAAGGAGAATGAGAATCATATTCTTCAACAGCGTAGCCACTGGTAAGTTAATTTTGCTCTAGTTAATAACCCTCAACCCATGCTCATGCAGACACCCCTAAGTAAGTGCAGCGAGCCTCAAACTGAAAAAGACACGAAAATAGGAAGGGAATGTTGGGAAGAAAAAGAGTGGGAGGGAGAGGATAGGATAGTAGTGATGAACCTAATCGAGGTACAGTGTGTGGTGTGTGTGTGTGTGTGTGTGTGTGTGTGTGTGTGTGTGTGTGTGTGGTGGGTATGTGGTGGGTATGTGTGTGTATGTGTGTAGTATGTGTGTCTCTTGGATATGTAGTGTGAGTGTGTGTGTGTGTGTGTGTGTGTGTGTGTGTGTGTGTGTGTATGTGTGGTGTGTGTATGTGTATGTGTAGTGGTTATGTGATGTATATGTGTGTGTGTATGTGTGTGGTATGTGTGTGTGTTGGATATGTGGTGTGAGTGTGTGTGTGTGTGTGTGTGTGTGTGGTGGGGTTGTGCATGGGGTATTTGTGTGGTGTGTATGTATGTGTGTGTGTGTGCGTGCGTAGTATGTGCACGTGATGTGCTGTGGTGTGGTGTGTGTGAGGGGGTAGAGAGAAAGGTAAGAAAGTACAATGATGATGAGCAGAAGACAGCAGACTTTTACATTATATATGGTGTCACGAGAGGAGGTGCATTTTAGCATTTGAACTGTTTATAGTACTTTTGGGTTTGAGAACATCAACTTGGAAGACTATAAGGAACAAGTAGCCTTAGGGGGGAAAATAGGTCCTTAGTTGTTTGTTGAATATTTCTAAAAGCTATTTTAAAATATCTTAGTACTGAGAATAAGCAACTAGTTATTACCACTATTCATCTTAGTGTTTAAATTAAGGACATGTCTCTAATTCTTTTATATCTATCTGTGTTACTTCTGCACCAATATAATCCTTCCATGTGAAACAGAGAATATGCCAGTTACATAAAAACCTAAGTATCACATAAGGGGGTTGGCTCCATCCTGAGCATGGAGTCACTTGGGGTGTCTGAGGCCAAATCAGGGTCTCAGGGGGTTCCTTCGCTTCAATCCAAGGTGGGTAGACTTATCCCTTCTTACAAGAACTTGGCCTTTACCTTGCTCTGGAGTCCGCAGCTCCTTGGGACATCCTTGGGTACTCAAACAAAGCTGGTAGAGCAAGGTGACAGAAAAAAATAGAAGAGAAGGCTAGGGAAGCCCTGTGTCCACAAAGGCGTTTCTGGTATGCAGAAAGCAGCAGTATTCTTCACTGAAGGGTAACAAGTGGGAGCCTGGGCTGAGCTGGCCCTGGTTTTATAACCTCTCCACACATGTGCACAGTCAGGGCTAAATTTAAAACCTATACCGTGAACCTTAGGAAAATAAACCACATTAAACATGCACAAATTGAAAATATTACACAAGAGATTTCACAGGAAATTGGTCCAAATTTAGCTTTGCTCTTTATGTATTTAAGCCTCTTATGCGTTGCTCAGAACTTTCTATCAGAATTCTAATTTTCCCTGCCCCCACCTCAGTCCCCTCCAGCTCTGCAATGGGCTGCTTAGTTTTACAAAACTTCTATTAGTATTATTTTTTAACTTTCAAAGAATCCTTCTGTACTTTTATCAAACAGTATGCTGGCTGATGAGTCATAGCATTAGTGGGAGGGGTGGGTGTCTCCATGAGAGGGACACACTAGTCCCCTAGATGGGTTGCCTCTCCCTTAACATAAGTGTGAACCTCTACAAGACATCCAGAACAGACAGATGTGACAGTTTCGGAAATCTCCTTTCTCTTAATATATAGCCATTGTGATAAATACCATCTCCATGGTTTATAGTCTCACGTTTCTTTCCTTTCTCCTATATGTTTCTTTTTGTTCTTAAGCTTAGCTTGTCTTTCTCTGAACACCCCCCCCACACACACACACACATACACACACACACTCTCCCTCTGGAGTGAAGTCTAGCATAGATAAATAAATAAACTACTCGGATGCTAAGGGTCTACCAACCCAGCTCTTACAATGACACACATCTTATCATGGCAGGTCACAGAGCCAGAGCTGGACCACCCTTTCCACCTCAGCTCTGGTTTTCTGCCATCAGTGGTGACTGTGGGGTGCTGCCAGGGCATGCCAGTCTGCAGCCCCAGGAGCTCAGCAGTTGCCAGGTGAGAAAGTGTGCCAAACTGAAGAGTGGTTTTAGGGAGGACAGACATACATGGCCTGAGGACATGCTGGGAGGTACCACTCTTTCCCAATTGTTGCAGCCAGCCAGGACTTGATTATTACTGGCGCTTTCTTACAAACCACTTTTCAGAGCCTTATTAAATTAGAGCTTGTTTTCTATTTAGATTGGAATTTTTAAAATGATTTTTGAAACCTGAAATTCATGGTGTGTGCCTGCTTCTCTTTACTATGCCAAAAAGAACACGGTCGATGGTAAATGTGATTACGTTTATCCTGGTCCCTTTCCTTCCCTCCGATAATTCTCTACTTCTTATGAGAATTACAAGGCTCAGGAAGAGGGAATAAGTCAGGCAAATGTGCAGTGCTAGACTGCAGTCAGAGAGCACAGCAGATACGGGGTGTCTGGGAGTCTGGAGAGCTGGCAGGGAAAATTACCCTATTGTAAGGAAACTTGCAAAAGGTTCCCTTATTCCTATGACTATATTCCTCTAGTTTTTACTTTAGAAAAATTGAAAGAACATCCTGGATCCCTGCCAGTGCTGTTGGCTAACCTGGGGAACAATCTGCCCCTCCTTTATCCACTGATAAGGGCAGGCATCCCATATACCCAGGGGTCTTGCACCAGGACTCCAAGAGGAACATGTGTTTGGACGACACCCAGGCAGAGTTCTGTCCAGAAGGGTGAGGGGCACAAGCCGAGTTGATGGTTTGGCGAGGAGAATTACTTCAATTTTCTGTTTAATTAAAAGTATTATGGAAATCAAGGTGACATCATGATCTGATGAGCCTATTAAGGATCCGAAAACTGCCAACGTCCTAAAGATAGGAACGCTCAAACCAGCCTACAAACAAGGATGCTGAGACAAGAAAAGCAATTTGTTTACATACCGTGGAAAAGTTAAGTAACTCTCCTGATTGCAAACATTTGTTTCCAAGTGTCAGGAGCACTACTAACGCGGAACTTGACATCCCCACCCTGTGAGCGACAGCCTTGCTAAGGCTGTGCCTCTTTGTTCCTAACACTAAGGCCTTCTCAGAGTCACTCTGGGGAGTATCTCCTGCTCCATTCACCTACCACACAATTCTGCTGGCAGTATGCTGCTGCTGCTGCTTTATGGATCTTCCAGCCTATTAGACTGCTTGGAGCATACAGATGCAATGGTGTTTTTCCCTAAAAATCACCTAGTCCTAGAAGGAGGTAGAAGGAGACTTTGAAAAGAACCAGGAAGAAACTACAGGATCAAAAAAAGCCGGGCGTGGTGGCGCACGCCTTTAATCCCAGCACTCGGGAGGCAGAGGCAGGTGGATTTCTGAGTTCGAGGCCAGCCTGGTCTACAAAGTGAGTTCCAGGACAGCCAGGGCTATACAGAGAAACCCTGTCTCGAAAAACCAAAAAAAAAAAAAAAAAAAAAGCAGTGTCACCACATAAGCTACTCCCCTTTTCAAGATGATGTGAGTGGGATATAGCAGTACCGCTGGGCACCCAGCCTGCAGGAGAACAGGGGGAAGGCCCGGTATAACCAACCTCTAAAAATTCCATTCAGTACTTGTAAAAAAAAAAATAACATAATTATACACATATGCACCTACAAATGCAGTCTTTCCTGGCCAAACATAAGCACACGCAGATTAAAATCAAAGCCCATCCTGGGCTGCCCTTCACAGCCATCTCTCATGGCCTCCCTTGTGACCAAGCAGTGAAGTATTCAAGACTGTATGACAGGGTTACTGCAAAATTCCAGAAGGCTCAGTTCAAAAACGCCCAACCTGTTTGAGATACTGACCTTCCCTCCTTTGCAAATTATAGGGCAGAGAGCTCAAGACACAACAAGCACGTACTTCAGCATGCAACTGTTAGCTCTTGTGGCCAAAGAACACGCGTGTAACAGTTAGCACCGTGGCCGAAGAACATGCGGCTGAAGAACCCCTCTTGCTCACCTCAGGGCAGGCTGTCTTCCACTGTGTGGATGTGCAGTCCTGAGAAAGCTGGGAATCTACTAAGTTCTTCTCTTAGAAGATGTCAACAGTGGCCCTTACTGGTTTGAACAGGCCTCCTCATTCCCTCCCATAGCCATGGAAACTCAAAGTGTGTCACCAAAGAGGTCCTGGCTACAGGACAGTCATTCTGTAGAATGTCGTCTTGTTCTGGCTCTTAGTTTGCCTTTTTATTTTTCCTCTTAATACTTTTATCCCCACATCTGTTATAGCTCAATAAAAGGAGAGTGGGGTGGTAGATCTTTTACCACAGTTCTCTTGCCAAGGTAGACAGCTCCATAAGCCATGGAGGCATGCGTATTAGTTCCTGAAGCTTCGCTAACATAACAAATTACCAGACTGGATGCCTTAGAAACAACAGCAATGTGTTTGGTTTGGGAGGCTAGAAGTCTGACATGGTGGTGCTGCCCAGCTTTTTCTTCTGGAGTTCTGAGGCAGAACATGTGTGTGCCTTAACCCTAGCCTTGAATATTCCCCCTAGTCCTCTGCATTCCAAGGTCTTCAACTGCACCAGCTCCGTGCCTGTCTGTGTAGTCACATGACACATCCCCTGTGATTCGGTTCCTCCGCCTCCACATAAGGTGTCCAGTTGTTGAATTTTGGACCCATCCAAGTCCACGTCTTAACCTGAATTACATCTTAAGTCAGGGGTCATTTTATATGTGCCAGGCATTAGAGTGTGTCTTCTGGAAGACTACCTCTCAGTCCGTAATCACACACATTCAATAGTCAAGATTCACAAACAAGCCAGTCTTGCCTCTGAGATGGCAACTCACTGAGCCCATGAACAAGCTAAGGGCTGTCCTGGGGTATGGTACAGTATAGGATGATTCTATGGAAGTGGCCAGACTATAGCTTTGGGGAAGGCCATACTGTTGGGGAAGCAAAACTCTAGAGAAAGAGGAAATGGTACTGAAATACTGGAGGATTAAATCAAAACTGAGACAGAGGAGGCCCACAGAGAAGGCAGGATACAACACTCTCAGTCCAGGCCTTCCGCCCCCTCTGCCCAGCCACACTTCTCCTGCTGTCCTGACTCACAGGGTGAGGTGCAATGAGGCTCTCACTTTTGTGGTGACAGTAAGACGCACGGGTTCTGGTGGGATTTCTGTGTGTCTTCCCTCTGCTCTTTAGCACTCTCTACATGCTAAATGCTCTGGCTTGCACAGGCTTCCGGTCACTTTGGAAACCTTAGGTTTCTACTCCAAGTTCTTCCACTTTCCACAGGCGATGCATGTCTCATCACGGCTCCAGGAAAATGCTTGAGGATGGTGCCTGAGTCATGTTAACTGCAAACTCACACTTAACATTGGAATAGCAAGAGTGGGAGCGGGGGGGAAAAAACGCTCCAAATTCTGTACTTTTCAAACTATTTCTTTCTAGAGAACCCATTATTCCATGGAATTCTTCTAGGGAAAAAAATAACAACAACATTATCAAATGTGGATCTGCTGTGGTTGAAATGGGGTCTGGAACACAGGTGTCCCGCCTGCCTAGGCGCCCTCACGGCCTTTATCCTTGAGATCCCGAGCAGGTTAGATCATGTCCAGTTGAGCGGACATAAAGTGCCCATAGTCCAATTATCAAACTTAATGTTGTGGCATGTAGATATCACATTACAATATTCTGGAGTATACTTTTTTTTTAATGTTTATTCCCTTTTTTATTGTTGGTCTGTTTTTATTTAAATGAGAAAATTTTCTGTGTGACTGAGAAAACAAGAGTTTTCCTATCATCGGGTTATATTTGTGCCAGCCCGGCCCTCTTCTGTCTCTGGCTTTGCCAGTTAACTTGCCTTGAGCCCCTGACAGTACCCCGTGATTTGTTCTATCTGCTAAAACCCATGCGTCCACCTAATTTCAAAGACACTAACAATACCTTGAACCTCTTTTTTCACAGAACAAATGGAAGACAGGGCCTAAAATTAAGTCAATTAATAGAAAGAAATTTAATAAAGGAAAAAAAAATCAGACCCATCGCCATAAAAAAGCAATTTAAGAACTAGACTTTGGAAAACTCCCAGCTTTCTAGAGAAACCCTCATGAGAACATGAAGAGGAAGATACTTTCTATGCAAAGTCCTTAAAAACAAGCCCTTCTTGCTGCCAGGCCAAAGTGGATTCCATCCCACAAGACATTTGGGTTAAGTGGGAACTGACCAAGGACTGATCTGAACAATGCACACTCCCTGTGTTTATGAACAAAGGATTCTCCCTGTGATTACACCCTCAGAAGGCTACCGCTGTGAAGCAGCATATTCAGATTCTGTTTTATTAAGCCCCACGTTGATGGGGCCCCTGTCCCTTGACTTTGCCTTGTTCTAAATTCCTAGGACAAATGAAAAATGAAAAGGCAGCAACCCTATACTCCCATGAAACCTCACCTAAGAGCAGGCTTTGATGCTGCAGAGAGACCGCTGGGTTTCTGTTGCTGTCCTGAGCTGCTTGTCATCTTTTATGACAACCCAGATGGGAATGCCCCTCTGTAAGAGTTTCCCAGTTAAATCTTTTTTTCTATAAATAATACCCAGGGCCACAAATCCCTGGAAAGCGCCTTTCATTTGTTTCTTAGTTGTTCACTAAGGGGGACCGGTTAGCAAAGGGAAACAAGGGGAAAGGCTTCTTTTCAATGTCCAGGTCAGGACAGGCTGTTCACCTCCCTGCATATCTGATACCCTATGAACCAAGTCACCTCCCTCTTGGCTGGCTAGGAAGCATTTATCACACTGACGTGACACCTCCCCTGGTGACCCTGGTCTTCTCTGACCACAGGAGCAGCAGCAGCTTGGCAGACGAGAACGGATGGACTGTTTGGGTGTTTGTAGAGACAGAACTGACAATCAGTCATGTGGGGGCTGAGATGCCAATACAGACATTCGGCAGTTCTTCCTGGAGCTCTTGGAGCAGAAAGTGTCTATCTGGTTTAGCTACTTGATCTAACAACCACCCACTTTGGGGAAAAAGAAGCTAAGGAGAGAGACCCTGCATATGCTGTTCCTTTTAGGCACCAATGACCTTGGGACAGGCTTGTCAAGGAACCCAGGAAGAGACTTGGAGAACCTTCATCTACAAGAATGGCTTGTCCTGATCCTTTTCCTTCTGTGTCTGGCCTCTGCTTTAGCAGGCACAGTGTCTGCTGTGAGCACTACATTGGTGAAGGAACACCAGACTAAGTTGGCCTTCATGATTCCCTGAGGAAGGCATGGGGGGGGGGGGCGTCTGTGCTCAGGCACGTCATGTAAGACAGTACAGGGAATGAGAAACTGTAAAGTATGTTCAGGCTATCGCATCTGTGGGCAAGTAGGCTAAGAAAAATTGCAGGTGAGGGCCAAATGTCTGTCTCAAAATTTTAAATGCACTAATAAACAGATAAGCAAGCGAATAGACAAGTAATGTTGTACATAATCCACCTTCACATAGGCTCTCTGATTTCTGTTTGTTGACTCCCTTCATTTTCCCTACATTTTGGACTAAGCCACTTCAGCTTATCCTCTCACTGAAGAGCCATTTTCTTATTTGTTCTTGAATTTTTAAATAAACGTGAAGGCTCCAAAAGAACTGAATTCACCTTCAAACTTAAGAAAAGCCAAGAATTTAGATATGCAGTCAAAGAGCTTCTGTGTGTTATTGGGCCTCCTTTGTACCAGTTCTGCATTCTTCGGCCACGGGGTAGGAAACCCAATGAAGTTGAACCAGGAGAAGGGTGTGGTGCAAACGTGTTCAAGCACTTGTGGGGGATTGTTCTGTCCTTTGTGTTCCATGGCTCCTGTGAGAAGCCTCAGTCTCGGGCAGGCTCCAAACTGCCAACTCAACGGGGCAAATAATAATTATTCCTAATGGCAATAGTAATTATGGAACGCAGTGCACCCGATATTAGGTGGGTTGTCTGCGGCTTGAGGTGGGGCACTCAAAGTTTCACACATTTTCTCTATAACTCTCTCTCCCTCTCTCTCTCTCTCTTTCTCTCTCTCTCTCACACACACATACACACACATACACACATACACACATGCATACATGCACATACATGCAGAGTAAGACAGATACAAAGAAAGAGAGGAAGAGAAAGAAGAGAAGAAGGAGAAAGAGGAAGAAGAGGAGGAAGAGGAAGAAGAAGAAAAGGAAGAAGAGGAGGAGAAGGAGGAGGACGAAGAAATCTCAACAGACACACTCTTATGGTTCTCTGCAAAGTACCTACCTACAGAACCAAGATAAATAAATACCATCTATATGCACAATAAAAGGAGATTGGGGTATATGTAATCTTTGATAGCCTATGTACACTTTTTTTTTTCCTTTTAGTTGAAAAGTCTCTAACTTCTCCAAGTCCAGCTTGTTTCTTGGAGAGAGAGGAGAAAACAGGAGGGAGGGAAGAGAGGTCGGATGGCTCTGGATGCATGCCCTTCCCTGCCCCATCTCCACATCCACCTCACTCTCCCCACAGACATCATAGCCTTCCATTGACAGCACATTCTGGCCCATTCTGCAGCGCAATTTGCTCCTTATTAAAAGTGGGTATCTTCATCTACATTGATGTCCCCTGTCCAGTTTTAACCATGGGCCGGTCACCACCTCTAGGATGCCAGCTTTAGCACTTCATCTTCCCACGGGCAAGTAATGTCAGGGTGTCAGAGAAATAAAAACTGAGCCCCTTTGAAAACAGTTTCTTTAGACAACAGGAAACTGTTCATATTTCCCAAAATATAAGCAAAGAAATCCTGAATCCACAGAGGCTATTTTTCTCCTTAAATCCATTGCCGTTATTCACCTTGTGAGAATGCGCATGTGCCATGACCCATGAGGCACAGAGAGCAGAGCGCTGGCAACCTCGGCCTCACACAGTCCCCACATGTTGGCCTCAGGGACTGAGTCACATGCCGGGCTTGATGTGGCAAGCGCCTGTGCCTCTGGTGCCCTGCTTTCCTCTTACAATCTTAGTCTTGCTTGTCACCTTGTGTCATGAAAAAAGAAAACTATACAAGAGCATTCACTACATGGGAAAACCCTTGCTCTTCAGAATACACTGGATACAGCTGGAAAATGCTTCAAGTGTTTTGAATAAGGCACCACAGCAGTCAAAGAGCCTAAATTATGTTCCAGTTAAACAACATATTAGAACATGTGTATATATACACATCCTTTTCATTTGGGTGCACCTGGACTATAAAAGCCTGCAGTCACCTTTAAGAGTGTTGGGTAGTTCAGTTTGGATTATTTTAAAGTCATTTTTTTTTCAGTGTTTTAGAGAGGCATGGTTTGGAATATGCACCTATAATGTTGTGGTTTTGTTTAATTTTGCCACTAAAAATATACTGTGGATTAACTTGAGGCAGAAGAATGATTTTAAAAGTAGAGTTTGGCTCCATTGACCTTACCAGTTCATCCAAATGGCCCCACCCTCTGTGATCCCAGTACTATGGAAACAGGGTGAGTCATTATCTCCATCTTCTCTTTAACACTCCCCTCACTGCTCTGCCGTCCAGGCTCTCTGAGCTGAGCACTGCCGGGGAAGGGAGAGGAAGAATCACCCGAATCACAGACTCTCCAGGAAGCTGAGTTTGGTGAGAGCCGTAGACCATCTGAACTCAAGGGTGTGTCCATATGTTGCCAAGAGCATGCCCAGAATAGAACCCAGGAACAAGTGGGAAAGGGAGGTCCACACAGTCAACAGGTCTTGTTTGGAAAGCCAGAAAGACCCGCCTCTAGACTCCACTGCTGGCTGGATAGCCCCAGCCTTTTCTCCATCTCCATAGCCACTCATTCGTTCCACACCAACTTCTATTACGTGGGAGTTGATGCACCCACTTTCCAGTTGAGTAAAGTGAGGCTCATAGACTCACTCACCTTGGGTCATCATCATAAGGAGCCAAAGCAGAGGCAAAGTTGGCCGCCTACTCTACCCTTTCCCCTTCCCCATTCCTCTCCTGGGAAGTGGTGGGCTGGGTCCTGCTGAGCCCCTTGATCATCTGGGCTGGATTAATTGAGGAAGGCCCATATTATAATTGAGCTTTACCATTTCGTGGGCTAAGGTGAGAGGGAGGGGGAGAGGGGGAGGGGGAGGGAGAGAGGGAGAGAGAGGGAGGGAGAGGGAGCTAGAGAGCTAGCTTATCATCAGCATTTGTTTGTTTTCCTCTCTCTGCCTCCTGACTGTGGGTAGGTGCCATGTGACAAGCTGCTGCCATGATTGCCACCCCCACAAAATGAACTCCAACATTTTTTGTCAAGCACCCTTCTTTAAGTTGCCCGTGTCAAAAACAGGAGAAAAGCAACTAATGGGGTCTGAGGGGAGAGCCTATGCATCAACGCATGCAGCACTGAGCGTCCAACCACCTCACCTTTATGATTAAATCAGTTATGAACACTAGTACCTTTGGGTCTAGGAAAGGAGGCTGGATTCTTCTGGCAAGTCCTGCCATTTCCCAGATTAAGAATGCAAGGGTAGAGTAGGCAGCCCAGCTTTACATCTGCTTCAGCTCATTCATAGGATAACCCAAGGAAAGTGAGCCTTACTTTACCCAACTGTAAAGTGGGTACAGTGATTCCCATATAATAGAGTTAGGTGTGGAATTAATGAGGGTCTATAGAGATGGAGATGATGCTGAGCCTATCCAGCCAGCAGTGGAGTCAGACACAGGTCTCCCTGGCTTTCCAAACAAGGCCTGTTGACTCCGTGGACCTCCCTTTCCCACTTGTTCCTGGATTCTGTTCTGGTCACGCTCTCTGTGACATATGGACATATCCTGGAATTCAAACACTCTATAGCTCTCACCAAACTCAGCTTCTGGAAAGCAAGCTAAAATCATAATAATCATAGTAAATTTGGGACAGGAAAGAGAGACATTGTGTAAGTAATTTGGAGCAGGGACTGGCTTTCTTAATTATGTGTTTGACTCCCTTCTTGTGTAGATGGAGGGACATGGCCTAGGGAAACTGAGATCTGAGATAAACAAACCCTTACATGGCAGACAGTGAATTGTCTGGACCTCACATCCTCGGAACGAATAGCTCTTAACTTACCCAGGAGAGCCCTCCTACCTAGCATCACTGAGATGGGCAAACTGTTTTCCCTGCCAATCTTCCTGATTGGCCTCACACACAGCAGCCTGTCAACATTTACTGTAGGCACAAAACGGTGCTCCCTGGCTACTTTCTTTGCAGCTGAGCCTCTCCTGTGTCTGCTTCAGACTACACAGGTGAGCAAATATGGAGACACTTTCCTGGAAGCTTAGGAGACAGGCCTCTGCTTTGCAGGTACACAAATCAGACTCTAAGCTTCGGGCTTCAATTCACTGTAGGGAATGGTGGTTCCCTTGTAAGCCAGGAAGGCCAGAGCTGAGCCACAAAGTGTCAGAGCCTTCAAAGACTACAGTCTTCCTTAATATGAGGTGTTTGACTCAGCGAGTCTCCAAGACATGAATCTAACTCTGCTTCCAAATACTTACAACATTCCTGGGTCTCTGTCCCTTAGAGTCCCCCAATGGAAGGAAGCAGCTGCTATCAGCTACAAATGCTCATCTATGTCTGCCCTGGGCCACCCAATAAGAAGATGAACACGCACTCTTATACGGTGACCCAGGCTGAGTCTCAGCCAGCTCCTGCATGCAGATGATTCTCTTCTTTCAGACACAGCCCGTGTCTCCCATGGCACAAGGCAATGTGCACTTTGGAACACAACAAGACAACCCTGTCCATCACTGGCTGGTGACTGAGGACATGTTACTTTTCTTCCTGGGCAATAAAACAAAGGATGGGGGGGGAGCATATGCCTACCACTTGAGTCACTGGAGAAAGACAGGAAACAGCGTACAGAGCTACCTCAGAGCTCTCACATTGTAAGCCATCAGGTCCACATCAGCACATCCATCCTCACTGTCAGCCTCTTGACCAAGGATTTTTCTAACAATGAGTTGAACCCCCTGAAGGATCTACAGTTTTCTCTGCCAAGCAGACCAGCCCTTCTGTGTTCCAGATGAGGAGCTGAGACACAAACATACAATGGTCGCTGAGGTACCAGAGGCCGTAGCCAGATTTGGAGACAAGAGCAAGGGCTGCTTTACTGGACTTTGGGACACTGAGCCATGTGCTCCCGTCTTCTGGCTCCACCCCTTCCTTCATCTGGCTATAATACTATGTGGTGTTACAATCTTTGACTGTTCAGAAACATTCTATTTCCTCAAGTATCAGTACTTAATGTTTTGTTCCACACATAAAACTCTGGGAGTGGGAGGCTGCTGGCCCCCTTGTCAGAGGTAATTTCTCAAGGCTCTGCCTGGGATTTAACGGAAGCCATATGGTTAAGTCTGTCAACCCTCTCGGAAAGCAATCCCCCTGAAGGGCCCTCGTAAATGTTCTTGGGGCTGTGAAAGATCTAGCAATTTTTAAACAATAAAGCTATGCTCATAGCCGTGATATTCAGCAAAACACAGAGCAGGAAATAATGGATTCTGGTCTGAATTACTCAAAGGGAGCTTCGACTTGTCCTGACTGAGGGTTGCAGTTGCAAGACAACGTGAAATCTAAGCCCACTGCCTCCGACAGGAAGGAACTGGCTAGGATGTCCCCAATGTTAGCCTATGTTGGACAGTGACAGCCACAGCTAGGCTTAGTTCGGTTTGAGGCATTTAAGAAAACTCTTAATAATGATATCAAAGCAAGCTTTGCAGCACATTTTAAACTTTGGTGTCCTATTATCTTGATTTTTAAACTCTCTGTCTGTTAATGCAGCACTGATCAACCTCTCCTTCTTTCTTTTTCACGCAGGAATTGTGTTTAGGAACTCCATGCCTCTGAAAGTCCCTAGCTAATGGCACTCCGAGTGACAGCGGCAATCCACGTGACAGCGGCAATCCACACAGCGGAGCCTCCTTGTTCTCCTCCTTGGCGAAAGCAGCCGTGCTTGGTCACCTATGTTTTACTTTCCTTTTTTTAATTTTTTATGGTTTGTTTTTGTTGGTTTTCCTCGGTGTGCCCGAGGGACCATCACTGGACACTGCCCATGACATAGCAGGGAAGCACCAGAAAGCAGCGCAGGCCGGGTGTGGAGATGTGGAATCCACACTAACGGCACCTTCTTATATAAAACAAGCTTGACTCCCAACATTCTGCACTGTTTATTACGGGGAAGCAGAATTGCCAAGCCTTAGCTCTGTGCAAGTAGAGCTTATGACCCCATACCCACTCGCTACGCATGGTGTAGACATTTGTACCCCACGAACTAGAATCTGAGTGAAATCAGAGAGGGACTTACCACCTAAGCAGCTTCATGTATGCACTCTGTGGAAATTTATTGCCAGATTTCCTAGTACAGCTGGCTAACTAACACAACTGAAATGTTTCACGTGCATATATTCTAATGCTAAATGCGTAAAAATTTCATTCTAAGTGATTACTGTGATGCCTCCCTCATCATGAGCATGCATTTACCCAGTATACAGAGAAGTAAAAAGCAAGAAGAAAATCGAGAGAATAGGTCAGTAGGTCAACAGTGCCTCTAACAACCTGTCAGAACCGTCTACTGTAGAACGTTGTTGAAGAACTCCGTGCCCTTATTATCTGCATCACCCTCCCGAAGGACTGCGCATGTATCACATCGTAGAGGGAAATGGACTTCTCTAAGAATGCTTGGCTCTATTAGGATCACCATCTAGCTTCTCCACTCACCATCGGCTCCTCGAGAAATGCCTCATGTTAAGAGAGACACTGAGAGGCGCGTGGGATTTACATTGCCATTACCTGCTCCTGCGCCATCGTTCCCAGGCTTGGCTGACTTGATCCTGAGTTAATGAGCGTGTTATACGATATCTAATAAAAATGACTGGGGTAGAGATACTGTTTGGAATGTGCCACATAGCTGGTTCAAGGCTAAATCGATTTCATCTCTAGTTAACACATGCTTGTTTTCTGTCTCTCTTGTCTCTCCACAACCCATAGCTCATTTTTTTAACCCCATCTGGGAAACTTATCTCCTAAAACACCTCCATCAATCAACCAAAGACACTCTTCCTGACAGGGCATCTGCCAGTTTTACTGAGCACAAGCACTCACTGGTTTGGAGATGCCTCCCACATTCGCCAGAGCCGTGTGTTTTTCTAGCCTGCCTAACCACCCAAGTGCAATTTGGGATATTTATACTTCCCTCCAGTTTCTATTGAGATAATAGCACTACTTTTACAGAATTGAGCAAAGGGGTCGCCGTGGAATAGAATAGAAGCTGAAGCTGCTGCCTGTCCACCTACTTAATATTTCTTCAGGTTTCGATATTTGCACTTGCTTTGGTCTGCTCTGTCTCAGTGTCTGCCCCCCTCAGCCCAAGTGTGAAAACTAGATCCCTACAAGGATTTGCACCCTTTGTCTCAGAAGGCTTCACTGATAACTGGCATCGCATCCATTTTGCAGACCTTTATGCCAAGCCTCTAAGCTTAAGCTTTACAGCATGAAAAGGGGGTGGGTCAGGGAGGGGGGAGGGGAGGAGAGAGAGAGAGAGAGAGAGTTGGCTATAGAATCTAAGCCCCAGTGAAAGGGAAGAAAAGACAGGGATAGGAGTCAGGCAGTCCCGTCTCCTACAAAGTTCGAGTTGTGAACACGTGAACACACCCGCTGGCCACAGCACAAGAGTGTTGTGCATGGGCACAGGTGGGTCCCAGTCTCTCTGGCTGGATGCAGCTTCAGCATTGAGCCTGAATGAAGACTTTCATTGCTGTGTGCTGTTTTTGTTGGCCAATCGCCATGACAAACATTTGCAGGTGGCTTGGCCAGATTTTGACACTTAAATATTTGAGGTTGTGATAAAAATCAGAATATTACTACAATATGGTTCTCTATGCTCATGCATGTGCACACGCACTCGCGCGCACGCGCGCGCGCGCGCACACACACACACACACACACACACACACACACACACACGAAATTTTAAAAAGCTATCTACAATTTCAAATGCTCATTTGCAGACATCTCCCAGGGGAACTCGTATTTTAAAATGAGTACTCATTTCCTCTTTGCCGAGGGAAATAAAAGAGCCAACCATCCCCAAGTGTTACCACCTAGGGTTCCATACTCAACCCACTGGTGAGAAGGGCAAGGCTGGGTCCTGCTGAGCCCCTCGATCATCTGGGCAGAGCTTTGGATGGGTTACACGAAAGAGAAGCAGCCCAGGAGTGGCAGGATGTGGGGGTTTTGAATCAACAGAGTAAGCACGACAGGGAAGGATCTGAAGAAAAAGAAATAGCCTCCCCCAAGCTGGGCAATGGGACAGAGACAGAGTCCTAAGAGTAACAATTATCTCCTAGAACACATCGGGAGAGACACACAACGCCCCCAAGAAGCAGAAAGAATGGCAGAGTGACACAGCCCAAAATGTCACCCAAAATGTAGAGTCTGGGGCCAGCTGGGTAAATTATTGACAGAGTCAACACCCATCTTAAAATTTAGTGCTAGCCTTAAAAGGATTGCTTCATAAAACCCAGTGCTGCGTTAACAATGGGGAACACTAAGGGCCTCAGAGAGGGTTGTGGGCAGGGGTACAAGGGGCAGGCGAGGGCTGCAGGGGGGAAAGAATGTTATAAAACTGCTAGTAAACTCTAGCACATTTTATGCTTTTCCCCCCCTTGAAAGAAAAATAAAATAATTATAATTAGCTGGCCCAGCTGTGAATTGTCTGCCCGAAGCCAGGGCCCAAGAGAAAAGGAGTCCCCCGAGATGCAGACACCATCTTTAATGAAGCCACATTACCCTCCAAGGTCATTGTGGTTTAGAGATAGCGGCAATACTTGCTTTCCAAGTTGCTTGGGAAGAAACCATTAGCAAAGATACTTGGCTAGAATGATACCCGCTTTTTAAAGCAAAAACAAGGACCCGGACATCCACATTCACTGTCTGTGCTTTGTCCCTCTAAGACACCTAAAGGAGAAGTCTGAGACACAGTTCCCTAGTCTAGAGCACTCAAGAAGTGAGCCAAGGCTTTGTCCTGTGCCCACTCTTGTTCTCAGGGAAAAGGCACGAGGAAAAATTGTAAGGAAGCCTCAAATTTTTGTTTTAAGCCACCACAGCTAGTAGCCCCCTGAGAATTCAGACTGCATTCGGAGGTGCGTACAGACCACAGTGAGTTCCCCTTCCGGTTTCAGGGGCAGCCAATTGTCAGTGCCCATCAGTGTACACTCAAGAAGTCAGTGCCTCTCTTCAGAGGTGGTAAAGAACAAACTCCATCCTCATTCTGGAGATAAGGAAGTGGGGAGGTTAAGGATTCTGCATTTCTAAGAAGTTGATGAGTAATGCCCGCACTGCTGATGGTCAGACCACACTCTGCAGCAAAGGGCTGAGCCAGTCATATGATGTAAAGAAGCGAGAACAATTCCCAGGACATGATATGTATGGATGTCAAGATGCTTCTGTCAGTTTCAAGGTCTCAATATTGCCTTGTTTCATAAATGACAGGGAAGGGCCCTGCTTACAAGTATGGGCCAATGGAGAGGCCAGGAAGGGCTGATGAGAAAGAAATAACAAGAAAGAGAGGTAGGAAGAAAGACCAGATAGAAAGGCAGTTGTGGAAAATACAGGTGGCCCAGCCAAGAAGCTGCAACCTCCCCTAGGAAGGGGTTTGCGGTTAGGATCACACTGCCAGGAGGAACCTGGGCTAGCAGAACTCTTTCTCTGTTGTCACCAAACATTTCTCCTGAGCAGTCTTCTGCGGTCTGCATAACACCACTATTTTTGTCTGCCATTCACAAATCTTATTTGAAGAAATAAGGTCACATAATGAATAGCTTCACTCCCCCCCCCCCTCGATCTCTAGGATCAAAATAGCCCCAAGCAAACAGAGACTCCTTTTCTCATCCAAAGCATCACTCTTTTGGCAGCATCATATCAGACAGGAAAAAAAAACAACAAATCCAAGCCCTAGAACCAGGGAGAATATACAAAAGGTTGCCGGAGCTCTTCCAGAGACAGAGAGGAAGTGTTCTTACCCGATCTGGCGGTTGGTGGAAGGAGCCTGAGTGATGACCGAGCTGGACTGGGGAGAAGGCATGGCTTGCTGAATCACAACGCTGCTGTCATGGTTAGGCATCCGAGTGCCGCCTAGCTGGTGAGCTCCGGGTCCCGTCATGGTCCCACCAACTGTATTATGCATGGAGATATTCTGCCCAGAGAAGACAGAGGAGATAGGTCAGAAGGAGCCAACGTTTCGTCTACTCCCTACACCTCCAAGGCCAAAGCTGGAAATCTCACCATGTTGCCTAAACAGAGTTAGAGCTTCTAGCAAGGCAAAGGTTCGTCGGTCTCGTCATACCTGAACAGTTAAGAGGCGGTGCAAAATGATTACTTACCCAAAGAGTAAAACATACCTGGAAATGCCTTGACATTTGCTGAGCATACTGCCACCAGCCATCCTGAGGGAAGGCTCATGTGGCAGGAGGTGAGAAGGGGGAGTATAGACCTCATCTGAACTAAGTCATGCACGCTGCACCAGAAAATGGTGGATGCTATGATCATGAGGATTTCATCCATCTTGTTCTGTGTATGCATCATACCAGGTCGATTTCCTTGCTTTCAGTTCTACAACACTATAACCACCTACCTTCCTTTCAAAGAATCTTACATTTTTCTAGATATAATCATGGTGCTGAACAATCTATAAAATGTGTAGATTCTAATGTAGGTTCTAATGTAGATTCTACACTGTGATGGTTCTAATAGATCAAATTGGGGTCCTGGGGTCCAGTGTCAAGAATAACACAACATATTTCTGTGTCTAAAAATCACCCTCTGGCAACCGCATGGATTATTGGAATGTCGGTACATGGAGCAGAGTAGCCCTTCAACAAACGCTATTGCCCAGATGAAGTAAAGAAGCAATGTCGGAGTCACACAACGGGCTACTGCCATGCATGGGTTTCTGATGATTCTGATGGAAGCTATGGGGTTTGAAATAAGCTAAAACAAACGTGCCTTAAGTAAGTATCCTAGGTAGAAAAAGCAAGCCGGTGGAGCACCAAGGTGGGATGCATACTGGGGCCGAAGAGGACTGATCACGGCCTGAGGGTGGAGCACCAAGGTGGGATGCATACTGGGGCCGAAGAGGACTGATCACGGCGTGAGGGCTGACTTGTGACAAAGTCAGAGCCTGGCAAACAAGAGAAAATGCACAGACACCAGGGCACAGGCAAGAGTCTGCAGCAGGCCCTGGGCAGGCAGGCAAGTGTCAGTCAGCCTAGAAGGGCAGGGGACTTCCAGAAGTCAATAGGAAAATAGGTTGAAGATGCCGGGGAAAGAAATGGAGTGTCACTTGCAATTCACTTGAGGGGGAAAAAAAAAGTATATATTTGTCCACACTTTGGTGTTACCCAGGGAAAAAGAAATCAAAGGAGATCATGAAGTGGCCCTTTGAATTTCTTCTGCAAAGAGCAGGATTTCCTGCACTATGTGTTAAATGATGGTAATAACATGTAAGGGACTGGGGGTTGGCTGCACCTATCACGTGACACCTTTCCCCGGGGGTTTCTGGTTTCTGAGCCCTGACCACACAATTTGTAAGGAGTACAGATGGAAAATGAGCACCTGGCTTAGACTGAGACTTGACTATGTCATCATGGGGCCCCAAAGGCTCAATATATATATACACACACACACATACGTGTGACCCAAAAGCTCCTCTTGCACACTGGAAGGATTTTCTGGCATGAGGAAATTCTGTGGCTAGGCAAATGGAGAAGGAAGGAAATGGTGTGTAGAGACAGGTGGCCAGGCAGGCGGGCGTTTGATGCATTTTCTTGAATAGGATCTAAGGCTTCAGAAGTTAAGAGAATAATGATGAAAATAAACATCATGTGTTATTCCTCTTAAAAGTGAACTTTAGCATCCTTACACACCCAGGTCTAGACCACGGTGTGGGTTATCTTCTATACGTTCATCTCTTCAAAGATACTCATATTTCCATATTTCTTATAATCACCTACATATCAACACTATGTCCAAAGCCTAGAGGAATTCTGATATTTCTTTGAAATTGGTGTTATTGTGCTGTTTTCACTGTATATCACTGAAGCTGTACAATTTGATGCTTAGAATCACATCTCTATAAACACAGAGGAGAATATAAAATGCATGGTGTCGCCTTAAGTTCCCCAGGACATTTCTTTTCTGTCATCCCCAGATGTAGTTTCAAATCCAACCAGTTTATCCCAAGCATTCCTTCTCTGTCTATATCTCCATGTCTTGTCCCAAAAGCAGAGGTAGGTTCTAAATCTGTAGGTCATGACCCCTTTAGGGTTGCCTATCAGATATCCCGCATATCAGATATTTCCATCACAGTTCATAACAGTAGCACAATTACAGCCGTGAAGTCGCAAATATAATTTTATGGTTAAAGTTCACCACAGCATGAGGAACTGTATTAAAGGGTCACAGCATTAGGAAGGTTGAGAATAGAATCTCTGCTTTAGTGGGAGACCTTCTTCACTCTTGCTTCTTCCCATACACTACACTGAATGTATAACCCATCACACTGCACACAGGGCCCAGTATGCATGCCCACCCTCAGTCACTGCATGGCTTCTTTACTTTGAAAGATGCTAACAGTACCATTTATAACATCCCTGATTACCGTAGGACCTTCCCTAACAAATAGTTAATCTATTCCCATCTTCCCTCTGGTTCCTAGTACCCCGTCCCACCCACCTTTTTGGAACTCTCCTGCCTGCACTCTGATCTCACTCCAGGTTGTTATCTTGCTGATTTAATTTTTTGCAATATTGTTTTGCTTTTGTTTGGATGGTGATGCTCTTAGGATCTGACTTCACCCTTCACCTCTCAGACTATCCATTCTATGGGAAATTTCCACACCTCTCTAGTGATGGGAACCATTTCCTCTATAGGAGTTTTCATGAGATTATATCTGTTCTTGATCATATAAATATCTATTCCCACACTGAGTATAACTAAATCCGGTTTTGCTCTCCACTTGGACTCCATCACCACATACCATGTGGGTGTGTGGTGAAGGCGGGGGGGGGGGGGGGGGGGGGGGGGGGGGGGGGGGGGGGGGGGGGGAGGGCAGTGATGCACTGGACAGTATCCCTAGGCTATTCAGGCTGTGAAGCCTTCTGCCTTTGTTCTCTGGCCTTGGAGAGTGCTAGCATCTCACCTGCTCACCTTGAAATGCGGAAAGCAAGTTAATGGCAATAGAGTTTTAGGTGTTAAGGAACATGTTCTCAGGTACAGGCTGAAGAACTTAAGAAGGTCAGAACTAAAACAGAATAATGGAGAGAAAAGCCTTTGAAAGTACTCAAAGAAACCCAAGGATGCTCAGTGGTTGGCTTCTGGTCTTTGCTATGAATGACCAATAATCTTCTTTATGTCTGCCATGTAAACCAGGGAAAGCCAGGATCAGGAAGCACCATAAGAAATTTGGTTCACTTCTTTTTTTATTTGAAAACATAGCATGATAAATTAGAGAATGAAGTTTCAGCCCAAGATGCCAAAGCTTAAGAACCTTTTCTGAGAATCATTAAGAGAAATTAATTATTATCTAGGAATAAGGCCTTCTTATTATATCTTCCCCAATAATTTTGAAAGAGCTCTGTTTCTTTCTGAGGTCCTATAAATGACTTCTGAATTATATTTTCATAATTTCCCTACACACACAAACACACACACACACACACAAACACACACACACACACACACACACACACACACACACACACACACACACACTTTCTGCATGCTGACTTCCATTGGACCCAGAGAGTGATTTTTAAACACTTTGGAAAAATAAGTAATCTGGCAATAGCATCCTAATTTCACACCTGGAGGTGACTGTTTTCTCTCAGCTTTATGTAGGGATTCAAACATGAAATTATTTTCTGAGTTCCTGTCGTCCCAATTTTGCACTCAAAATCTGCCATATTGATAAAAGAATAGCATTTTGCATACAGATCAATTCAGCATACAATTTCAAAAACACAAGGAGTGAGTTATCTTGCTGATTTATTTTTTGATAGTGCTGGCGGGTAGATTTGAAGCTAGTGAAAGAATGTCGCCAAGCAGACAGCACAGATGGATGTCAGTTCACAGACAAAGATCAGAAGTGTGTGCCTTGAATTAAGTTCAGCCTTTGGCCTTTCTTGTTCGACAACTTTATCAACAGTTTGGATGAAGATATAAAAATCATGCTTGTCAAATCTGCAGTTGACGCAAAGTTGGGAGACACAGCTAATGTTCTGGAAAGCAGAATCACGTTTTCCTTGAGCCAACTGTGTGATCTGGCTTCCAAAAATGCTAACATAAATCTAGGTTGTTTTAGAAGTGAAACGTCCTGATCAGGGGAAGTAATTATTCCACTGTAAGGTACTTGGGCTGACCACATTTGGCCACCACATTTTAAGGGAGAAATTGACAAATAGGAGGGAAAGAGAGTAATGAATGCATTCAAAATGCACTGCATGGAGAACAGCCCAGGAACCAGGGAATATTTAGTCTGAAGAGGGGAAGACCTAGAGGGTCATGCTAAATGCCTTCAAATATTTGCAGGATTAGACAGAGTCTGCATCACTCCAGAGACATAAGTGCAGAGCATGCACTCATGATGCTAAGAAGTCAATAATAACTACAACTCGTGTGTCTATGTTAAAGCAGACACTATGTAGATACTTTATAAAGCACATCTGTAGTTTGATCCTACAGGGTGGGCATCGTTGTCTATATTTTAAGAAAGAGAACAAAAATTACCATCACTTATGATGCCACCAACTTGTGGCCACCATTGGTCTTATGGGTCAATACTTAAAAAATAGAAATTTGACCTTATGTCAGAATAGTTTTATTAATATGCAGAGATATCCAAAGACAAAACAAAATCTTCCATAAATACCCAGCTCCCTGGGTCTAGAGTAAGCCAGGACCAATGGTCATCATCTGTGGTCAGGGGTATCCAGGATTCTTGCATCAGGAGGGAAACAGTGCAAGATGACTTCCAGATCTCTTCCATGGCAAAGGCATGGGTTATACATGTGCTCACATGTTTTAGATGATTAGGTACATATACAATTATTGAAATTGTACAAGGTTCAGAGTTAGGTTTCTCCCATGCTATTCTCCCCCTCACCCCCATTGGTGTCATATAACCTAGACAAATCACTCAGGAACCCCTTGCTTAATAGCTTCAACATTATACAGGGTTAGGGGAGCCCAGAACCATATAGTCTGTCAATTCTACAGCTCTGGCACTCCACAAGTCTCTTCTGCTACATATTATGAGTCATTAAATATCCAAAACAGACATTTGGGACTGTGATTCATTTGCTTACAAAGTAATTTTTTTAATCTATAACTGTAAGCTTTTGTAGAAGGGAACCTTTCAAAAGTTACAAAATTCTGCCAGACAGAAAGGATCTGGAAAAGTGCTGTCTCTTAGCCATCAAAAATGGAAGCTCCAAAGACTATAAACGGTCTTTACCAAACTTCCCCGTCTATGACTGACACCTCTCAGCCTTCCCTTGACATCACTCTCCGTTCTCGCCCTGAAATGCATTGCTTTCAATTCATTGCCATTCTGAGGCATGCAGGGTGTGAATGGGATGAGAACCAGGGAAGTAATGAGTCTTGATTGCAAGCTGAGGGAGCTTGAGGTCGAGTGGTAATTGTCTTTCTGCATGCATGGGCTTGGAGTACAATACGCAAAAAAACAACTTAGTGTACAAGAATGTACATCCGTGTTCTTTAAAAAAAAATAACTATAATTTCAGGGTGTGGTAATGAAGGATAAAGGGAAGTGGACCACAAATGAAAGTAAAGGTTAGCATGCACAGTCCAACCAAGGAGGATTCCCACAAGATTCCAGAATGCTATCTTTAAATCTACATTCTATCCAACTGCCCAGGTGTGGAGACTTTACAAGTCTCTTCATAAAGATCCAGGGTCATCCTGATGCGCATTTACAAGCCAAGTTGTGCAATCTTGGAGTTGTCTGCATTTTAATGATGCCCGGAGAAGTTATGAAGACTTCCAGAACTTCCCAGAGCTAAATGTCCAATGAAGTACATCCAAAAGGTGGCTATGACGTTCACAGAATAACAAGTTCTATGCCTCTAGATGGAATTGGGCTTTGGGAAGTGTAGTGGGTCCTGAGTTTTTCTTTGGTGCTATCAGTGGCTATGCCAGAATTTGGTGGCTATCTTGCCAAGAGGGTAGACTGTTCTGCATATGAGGGTATAGTATAGAAGAATTAGAAGAATCACAAAATGGGAAAGGCACCAGGGATCATCCATGTAGGGGCTCATATTCTCTCTCTCTCTCTCTCTCTCTCTCTCTCTCTCTCTCTCTCCCAACCCCTGCCCTTTAGTGGAGTCAGATGGAGCAGGATGCACAGTGCAGGTTAAGAAAGCTCACTTTTACAGGACAGAGAGGAAGAGGAAAGTATGGGGTTTTGTGAAAACCCCCAGCCTTGATAAGCAAGTTTAAGCTTTACTTTCTAAGAGTTTGCTACTAAAGAATTTTAAAAGGGATGAGGGGTCAGGAGGACAAGGGCATGGGATCAGCTAGACAGCAGGTCAAGTCCACACCAGCTCTTTATTATTTGGGTCATTTTAGTTCTCAGAAACCAACCATTCTCAATCTATGACAGAGACAGCCATCTAAGGACAGACTTGCCACCATATGTGAAACAGAGCTATCCCAGCACCATGAATGATGGTATAGTGTGTCACTTTCCTTATAGTAAAGTAACATAAAGCTCAGAGTGGGGGAGGCCGCTTCTCATAGCTCTCCCCATGACTAATAAGAATAGAAATCATTTTTATAACAGCCCGACACTTATGCAGCAATACCATGTGTCAGAAAATCCAGCTAAGAGGTAAATAACATGAGCAGCCCCATTTCATAGATGAGGAAATTGAGGCACAGAGAGACTGAGTAGAATGGCCTAGACCCAGGTGCTCAGAGCTGTAAACAAGTTCACAAGATGGAAGCAGCACTGTCACAATTGTTGTGTAGTGAGAATGTTTTCTTTTTTGGAGAGGGACATGGCAAAACATCAAGCCTGTCTGGGCTCCTTGAATGACCGGCACAGAGAGTGGTCAAGTAATCCTGGTTTGTGTCCTGAGAATCACAGCCCATGTATTGCACTGTTTCTACAGATCCACACCTTCACCAACTTCATCCCTGCAAATACTTAGGGTGACACCATTAATTCATCTCAAAGCAAAAGTGACTCCTCTCTGACTTAGGGGGGAGATAGTGCAGTAAAAACAGCTTGATCATGGCTGATGAAACCCTCAGTGGCCTGGGCTCCTTGCACAAAACCAAAAGTAGGCAGTCCCCTGGGGGCCTTTCCGGTCTGGAGTCTGTGTGATTCAGAACAGCACACCCACCTAAATGGTCACACTCTCCTCCAGTGCCCAGACTTCTGTCATTTGCCCTAATACTGGGGTGGAGCACCGGAGCCCTTCCTGGGTGCAGTTTATAGCTACTCATTTAATACCATAGTAAAATACCCCAGACAATAAACATCTTCTCAGGTGCCACCCTTAACTGTGAGAAAGTTTCCAGGTGTCTCTCAAAGGCCCCGCCCCTTCCGTTACAGATCCATCCACCTAGAACTGTCCATGTGTCTGGTCTCACCTCCTCTTTATTATCCTCACTGTTTCCACTTGATAGGTTCATATGTTGGTGTGACTTAGATATAGTTTGTGTGCCTCCAAGGGTTCATGGGCTACAATTTCATTCTCTTTGTGAGGGAAGAGAAGGCAAAATTTAATCCCACTGTGATATTCAGAGGTGAGTCTTTCACAAGGTGACTCACAAGGTGATTCCATAAGCTGTGCAGGATGGGATCCCATGGTTGAATCCTAGCAGTTTAATAAGAAGGAAAGAGATGAGAGGCTCTAGGGCATGTATCTGTCTCTGGCCCTGGCATCCTTCTCAACATCCTGTCAACAAGATACATCCTTGAATTCAGACATCCAAGACCTTTCCCCTAAAGAAACCACTTACCCATCCTGTAGTGTTATCAGCAAGAAAAACTGAAATAATTCCCATGGGCTAAGAGGAAAAGAGAAAGGTGCTGTCTCTTAGCCATCAAAAATGGAAGCTCCACAGACTATAAATGGTCTTTACCAAACTTCCCCGTCTATGACTGACACCTCTCAGCCTTCCCTTGACATCGCCCTCCGTTCTCGCCCTGAAATGCGTTGCTTTTGATTCACTGCCATTGTCTTGAGAGTGCAGAGTCTCTACTGTACCCACACTCTAGAATTAGAATTGAGCCAATGTCTACAGTTGCTGTTCCTGGAGTCATGAGGGCATTAGAAAAACCAGACTCAGGTCGTCAAAAATGATCAGATGTCCCCATCACTGATAGGATCTCTCAGCGATCACAACCTTCCAGACAGCTGTTTCATTCATCCCTCTGTGGCATGGAGGGACTCCTGTAAGCTGTCTGCTAGCTTCTATATGTGCCTATTCTATATTTGCCTATCCTATATGTGCTATTCACAAGATGCCCTCCACTATCCTTTGCAATAGTATCCAGCAAACTACACCCCCATCTTCTCCCCCTGTACCATTCACATACACAGGGTTCCTAAGAGTTGGGCCCCAGTTTCACCTTTGCACATATTCTCTGGCTTCAACTCATTCCTCAAGCTCCAGACTGTGTCCTCTGGCTTTGCTCCTTGCCACTTCGAGAGACAGCTGCATTCTTCTAAGAAGAGCCAGTGCCTGTGTTCGTAGTGTGTGCTCAGTAGACATGCCCTATACACAGTTATTTAGTAAGCAAGTGTTGTATGTTCCCAGGCACAGAGTGGCATTGGTGTGTTTCAAACTTCTCACTTGGGAAACAGGAACAGTCTTCCCCATAAAGGTTTTTGTAAAGTTAAATTAGGTGATATAAGCCCTGAGTTTTATGCCGTGTTGGCTACACTGGGCATCCCTATACCCTCACTGTAGTTACCACGATGCTTATCACCACAATTGCCAGCAACAGTGGCTCTGCAGCATCCTTCTCCTCCTCTGCTCTCCACTCGGCCCACGCACCTTCTATCAAGGCTCCTGGAATACACTGGCAGGTATTTATTTTAAGGCTGCCTTGTCTTGTCCTTTTTGAACGCTTTGGTGACAAGGCCAGGTTCTGAACTAACATGCTAGCTGAGTAAATCTACATAAACTGTAGTTAGCACTTGAAAAGAAAAAAGAAAAACACAGGCCTTCTCACTGCTGCTCACAGGGTGGCAGAAGTGCTGAGAAGAAGGCGACACACACACTCGGCCCGAGGAATACTTCACAGTGGCTCACACACAACAGAAACAAAGATGCATCATCAGTGGCTGACTCTCGGCATTTTGATGGACAGTGGGCTGGTCCACAGGCCTGGTCACAGTCCACCAAGAAGCACGTGATCTCACTTAGTGCTTTGAGTTTGATTTTTATGATTCCAACAATCATCTTGCTGGGTTCTTTTGTTTTGTTTTTTGTTTTTTGTTTTTTGTTTTTTGTTTTTTGTTTTTTGAACCACTAGTTCTGGATATCTTTGTCATCTAGTCTGATCCTCCAGCTTCATGCTGTTATTCCAGTTTTCAACTCTTCAGGTCCCTCCCAGACCTCTGGAGACCCTGCAATTGATGAGCTGACATAGCCTCACCCACTCTTAATGCACCTCCCCATTCCAAAGCCTACAGCTCAGAATGACGTCTATTGAAAGCCCATGGTTAGCCTCATTCCTCAACACTATTTCCAAGCTCACATCTTCCGACTCAAACCCTCTGTCTAGCTCAGCCATCTAACCACCACATACTACATATAAAGACCACATCCTCCACACCATGGCCTAGACAAGCTCGGAGCCCCCTCGCTGCCTAACTACATCCTGAATGAAAACTGATCAACACATGGAGGACAGTCATACTTGATTCCTTCAAAAATGAGGGGAACGGCTAGTGCAGTTTGGGAGATAGTGTTACTTCATCTGTTTTCTTAACATGCAATATCTAGACTCAACCTTTCTGCCTTCTCTCTTCTGATATCCTTATTCTCAGAATGTCTCCCCTCCTCTCTCTTTGTTAGGTTTACCTTGGATGCCACTTTTCCAATGTCTCTCCTTGTCTAAATGCACTGCTGTCCTCTCCTTTGAAGCACAATTTACGTGATGCATCTGGTATAGTAACTTCCAGGAAGTCCAAGGAAGTGTTCATCTGACTTGCTTCTCTTGTGGCCCCCTATTTCCAAACTGACATGGAATAAATTGTCTGTTGGCTTGAATTGACAAAATAGTTAAAATTTCTGAGACAATGCCATAGAAGCATAAAGTCACGACTTCTCATTGCTCGTGTCCTACACAGTCACCTCAAGGCTGAGATCCTAACAGAAAGAGATGACAAGTCCTGGCTTCCCTGGCCTTCCTACACATGCAACATGGTGTTCAGCTGTCTCCTCCAAGGGTACTATGCCATCAGCTTCAACCAGAGCCACCTAGTGAACACAGAGAAAGCCAAAGGCAAGGACCAGAAGCAAATGGGAACTCAGAGTCCTGGAGGAGGTATGGGGAAGGCAAACAGGTGGCAGCACGGACCTGGGTAGGTTCTTACACTGCCATGGATAGGGAAAGCCATAGGGTCACGTCCCACAAGGGGTACTAAGCAAACAGGACAGTGTAGAACAGTTACCAGGAGGCTGGTGGTGCTAAG
>LR750500.1:0-175000 GCA_902729485.2 Mus minutoides | reverse complement strand
TATCACCCATGATAGATTTGGATTGTGTTTTATGAAATAAATTAGGGGGGTAGAGAGGGGGATGCTTCCTGCAGTGTTAGAGAATATGAAAATTAAGCTGCTTAAAAATAAGATGGAACTGTTCTTATTTGACTCGTTATTTTATCTGAGTGTTTTCATAACATATCAACAGACTTAAGAAGCCCACTTTCAGGTTTATCCTAATGGAATGAATCTCACTTAGAGAAAAAAGTGAATGGGGTGGCGCAACCCCACTCCAAGATCCTGGAAGAGCTCACTTGGCTGACTGCATCCGTGGAAACATCTCCTGGAGTGGGGCCTATTTCCTAATGGAGATGCCATGGCCAGCTGGAAGCAGTTTCAGTAATCAAATGTGTAAGAAACTTCACTGTAAATTGCCTACCTCATACTTTATAACAAAGAATGGTGAATTTGGCCCTAAAGCCAAAGCCATCCCTGGTGGACCATGAGCTTCAGACCAAATCACCCCACATCATCTCCCAGCTTCTCCCATCTTCAAAAAATGTTTCTGCCTGACAAACTGGATAGCATGGATCCTGATAGCACTTACATGTGCAAAGTCCCAAGACGTCTGATATGCGCTGGGAAGGAAGGATTCAATAATCTGGGCAAGGGCAAGGCAGGAAAGGGTTAAGGATGTAGCTTAATTGGTCAATTGCCTCTGGCTCAAGCAAGAAGACCTGCAGTTTGATCTCTAGCACCTAAGTTAGAAACAAACCACCCTGGTTTGCTTGTAATGGCGGTAGGGAGGAGGTAGAAATGGGAGGGTTGCTGGGGCTTTCCGACCAACCAGTCTCATCTAACCTGAAAGCCTCAGGTTCCAGGGAGAGACCCTGTCTGAAAAAAAACAAAAACAAAAACAAAAACAAAAACAAACAAACAAACAAAAACAAAGGGGAATGACTCCTAAGGAAAGATACCTAATATTTGTCTCTGTTACATATGTGAACACATATGTGTACACATATTATGTCCTTCAAAACGCACACAGAAAGAGAGAGAGAGAGAGAGAGAGAGAGGGAGAGAGAGAAAGAGAGAGGGTGAGAGGGAGAGAGAAAGAGAGAGATGGGCAGAGAGACAGAGAGAGAAAGAGAGAGGGACAGAGAGAGAGAGGGACAGACAGACAGAGACAAAGACACAGAGATAGAGATAGAGATTGCTGGAGAACAGAGGCATTGTCTGCCAACTCTTACAGAGGGACAAAAGTCATTTTGGTTGCTGTTCTTATAACCTGGCCTTCTCTAATGCTATCACCTGTCCTTAGGGCACAGGTATCATATACTTAGTGACCAGGAGCAATACAAGTTAAATTTCCATGACTCCAGGATGGCCTTTATAATCAAAGTAGGAGATGAATCTTTTACCCTACTCAGAGCTTCCATTTAGCCTCTAAATGTAATTCAGCCAGCTAGTTAGAAATAAAGAACAAGCTACCCAGAAAGAACAAGGGATCACCCACTACCTTGACCTGTTCAATGTGGTGCCCTGAAGTCAGGACCTCAGCTAATGAACTCCCTCTCTCTGCAGCACCTTGCATACCAGACAGTCTTGCCCGTGTCTCTTGACCACTCAGAAATTTCTTTTCCCCATCACTCTGAAATCCACATCCCCAGCAAACACTGTCGGGGGCTGATGGTCACAGTGATTAATGAGGTAATATTTGTAAAATGCTAAGCGCTTCACTGTCTAATGATCAAATGCAAAAGCTTTAGACTCAACACTCTGGAGAGCAGTAAAGCAGAGAAAGGGTTAGTCACCAGTTGGCTGCAACTCTGCACAAGGGAAGAAACTGAAGAGTTGGGGGAGGGGCGGTGTTCTGGAAAAGGACTTGGCTTAGGGGTTGGTGTACTGGGAGCATGAAGTGAACAGGAGGAATGATTGGAGGCTGGCAAACCTGAAACATGAAATACTTTGTTTCTAAGATATACCATAAGACTGAAAAACTCTGCATCCTTTTGGTGAGCAACACCAAAGATAACTTAATTACACAAAACTGCTTCCTCTGCACACAGCCCCTAGGATGCGTGCCAGTGTGTGAGAGTGGGGTACTCAGAAATATCTGCCCTTATCCTAAGACAAGGATGAGACAGGGAAAGGGATTGGTGAGGGACACCATATACAAAGTGTAACTGGCAACTTCACCTCGCCTTGTTTTCTGGGGAAATGGAGGAATCAAATTAATCACAGGCAAATTTGATAACAGATGTGTTTCTTGGCGAATCTACATTAAGCATTCGAGAAGTAATTATCCCCTAAAGCCTGTGGTGTTCCTGTGTGCGCTTGGCACTACGCAAAGTCTTCGGGCCCCCTTTGTTTTTATCTGACTTGAAGTTGGAGCCTCCGGGTGATACTTCAACTGCTGCTTTAGATTATAAACTCTTAACAGCACCTTGCTCGAGGGCACTGTGTTTATTGACGCTATGTAAGCAATTTACAGTCCCTTAATAGCGCATTCACCACAATGTTACAGTGTTTAACTTGTTAAATTATATTTAGAGCTTCAGGGAAAATTACCTCATTGGCTTCACTAGCGAAGTTATTGATAATCATGAAGTTATGGCGACATCCACCTGACTGGTGACAGCCACAGGGACATTTTACAGGCTGGGGTCAAAGGCAGAGGGCAGAGTTTGAGCCAAGCTGGGGAAGTAGGGAGCTGAGCAGAGAGACAGAGGAGGGGACTGCAGTGGAAAGCTGTCCAGGACTGAAAGGACCTCAGGGTCCAATGGCCATACGGAGCGCAGTCTTACTCTCCACTGCCTCTATGATACAGCAGAACAGACACTTTCCTATCCCAATGTACCCTCCTGTTAGAAAACCGCTAGATCCTGAATCTGGGGATGTCACTGACTGGCAGCTCCCATGTACCCTATTTGATGGGCTTAGAGTCCAGAGTGTAGTTCTTTAAGACAAAAGATTCCAAAGGAAGCAACCAGTGTATTATAGTTTGCCTCCTATGGCTGTCACAAAACAGGGACCAAAAGCCACTTGGGGGAGGAAAGGTTTATTTGTTCTTACAGCTTACAGAACCTCTCTGAGGGAAGCCAAGGCAGAAACTCAAGCAAAGAACCTGGAGACAGGAACAGAAAGCATGCTGCTTTCTGGCTTGCTTTCCACAGCATGCGCGGCCTGCTTTCTTATATACCCCGCACCACTCACAGTGGGCCAAGTCTCCCCACAGCACTCATCAATCAAGAAAAATCCCCTTAGCCTTGCCCACAGGCCAGTCTGATGGAGGCAATCTTTCAACTGAGGCTGCCTTTTTCCCAAGTGACTCTAGCTCATGTCAAGGTGACAAACTATCCAGTCCATGGTGTCAACATGACCACAAAGAGCAGAGCAAGCAGGAGAATGAATTAGGAGATAGGCAAGAAAAGTAGCCTGAACAGCCAGTGAACAAGAGGAGGCGGGGTGGCAGGAAGAGAAGATGAGGCGGAGGAGGAGGAAGAGAAGGAGGAGGAAGAAGAAGAGGAGGAAGAAGAGGAGGAGGAGGAAGATGAGGAGAAAGAGGAGGAGGAAAAAAGAGGAAGAGGAGGAAGAGGGGGAGAAGGAAGAGAAGAAGAAGAAGGAGGAGAAGGAAGAAGCGGCCAGAAAAAGAACTCCATTGCCATCAGAATAAAGAAAGATTTTTAAAAGGTTAAAATATCTTTGGGCCTGAAGATTGGTGATGTCATGAGGCATCTTTAGCAAAGCAGCCAAAGGCCAAGGTATTAACCAACCACAGTGGCAACCGGGGACAGGCAGTGAAAGCAGCCAAGGGGCCGATGTGTCCCGGGGTCTTAGTTCATGTGACATGCCTCCTTGGTAGCTCACAAACAGCTAAGCGCTGAAGGGAGGGGGTGGGGCAGGCAACCTCTGTGCTGGGGCCTTTTCCTGTACCTGCACTCCGTAGCAGGTCTCTCTCCTCAGGGTACAGCCTTGCCATAGCTGCCGAACAATGAAACAGAGTGCTGAAAGGCCAGAGAGTGAAGGACACTGCTCAGCAGCCTTCTGAGCTAATGCGATCATTAGCAAGGGGTACTGGAGCAAAGGCAGGCTGTGTGCATTTCCAAAGGTAGGGAACAACACTGTTTGGACCTAAACACCAGATTTCCTAAAGGAGAAGGGAAGCATCATGTGTGTAGATGCTGAACACCGAAATGGACTCTCACGGAAGAAGCTCCAACATTAAATTGAAATCAGAATTTCCCACTTCTCTGAAATTAGATAGATTTTAATGACGGATCTAATAATTCTCATATGATATTGAGGTTACAGTTTCCAAACTGTATGTCTAGGTGTCCCAGAGACTATACTGATCTCACGGGGATGGCATGAGTTGACGTTTGAGGAACACACAGCAGGACGGGACATCTGTTGGACAGTGTGCAAACATGGGTTGATGGGTTTTCACCATTACCTCGCACAATGTGTCTTTAGGCGGCGATAGCGCATGTGTAGGAGGCCAGATTGCTGGGGGTTGTTCTGATTAAAAGCAACCGCGTACAAGAGTAATTGTGGGACAGAAGATGAGGGTGCAGGTGTCCACTCTAAATCTAAGGCTTTCTGAGACCTTGCACATAGCAGGAGAGAGCAGCTGCAGGAGATAGTGCAATCATGCTATTCTTCTGGTTCTTCTGTTATTTTTTTTAATTAATTATTTCAAATCAGTACAAACAAGCATGCGCTTATTAAAGTGCTTGGACGTGAGTGAGGGTTTACTAAACAGAATGTTATGGAATTTCTCTTGGCTTAGGCATGTCCCCTCCCCTGTAGTGCTGAAACACTAAAAGTGTGTGAAGCTGCAAACAGATTTTGGCATGTGTGGCCAATTGTCCCCCATGCAGGTCTCAGGCAAATGGGCCGACATTCCCCAGCACTTTCTGTTGTACTTCCTGGCTGTTTCTGCCGGCTAGATCACAGTGTGTGGTAGGAGTCCACTCAGTATGTGTATTCACAATTACAACCACACTGCCATCATTTCCATGACTTCAAAGAGAAATCTCATACCCACTGGGTATTGGTTCTAACCTCCATCCGTCCTCAGTCCAAGGCAATCAAAATCTATTTTCTTCTTCCGAAGATTTACCTGTTTTGGTCAAGTTCTATAGTTTGATTCTATAAGAATCTAAACACATGTATGTATATGTGTGCTGTGTGTCTTGTGGTATGTATGTGACATATATGTGTGCTGTGCATGTGGTATGTATGTGTGGTGTATATATGTGTGTGTGCATGTGGTATGTGTGTGGTGTGTATGGTATGCATGTGATGTGTGTGTGTGTGTGTGTGTGTGTGGTGTGTGTGTGTGTGTGGTGTGCATGTGGAGTGTTTGTGCATGTGTGTGTGGTGTGCGTATGGTATGCATGCAGTGTGTTTGTGTGTTGTGTGTTTGTGTGTGGTGTTCATGTGGGGTTTATGTGTGTGTGGTGTGGATGTAGTTTGTGTCTGTGGTGTGTATGTTTGTATGTGGTGTGCATGTAGTGTGTGTGTGTGTGTGTGTGTGATATGCATGTGGTATATGTATGTATGTGTATGATGTGCATGTATGTGGTGTATGTAGTGTGTGATGTACATGTATGTGTGTGTGTGATGTACATGTTTGTGTGATGTGCATGTGGTGTGTGTATGATATGCATTTGTGTGCAAGATGTGCATGTAGTGAGTGTATATATGTGTGTGTGATGTGCATGTGGTATATGAGTGTGCGGTGTGCATGTGATGTATGTGTGTGTGTGTGTGTATGTGTGTGAGTGTGTGTGTGTGTGTGTGTGTGTGTGTGTGTGGTCTCCACCATGGAGGCAAGTCCCCATACCTTACAGCTTTCCATTTAGAGGGTTGTTTTTTCCAGGTGCTAGCACAATCTCATTCAGTTCTCACCCAACCAACCATGAGTTCTACAGGGAACATGTAGATTTCAAAATTCTCATCCTAGTGCCCAGGATGGAATGGGGGCCAGCAATGGGAACTGAAGGTGGGACAGGAAAACAGCAAAGCAGGAAGGGAGGTTCTCAGACCAGCGAGCACAATTTGACAAGGTGCTCCAACTTAGGAAGTCACTTCACAGTGTTAACTCAACTCTGCAATACTCAAGAGCTGAGGGGAAGCCGCAAAAATAAAGCAAAAGAAAACTGTCAAAGTACATGGTTACTGAAATAAGCTTCAGAGATGGCCAGATACTTCCCGAAAACAGGCTGAGAAATAAAACCTATGACCCCTCGTAAGAGCAGGAAGGGTTCTCAGGGCAGCGCAAAGCTGGGGTTAAAGAGGAATCTCATGGAAATGATAGCATGCTCCCTGAACAGTGCATAGGTGGTGAGGGAAGGGCTTTGCACAAGTCTCTCAACCAAAGAGGCACTGGTAAGAAGGGACTTTCATCCTCAAAGCATCAAGGAGAGCATCCAAGTAAAGAGTAGGCAAATGGAGAGACAAAGAAAGGCCTTCTGTTCTCTTCCCTTTGTCTTGTGATGCTCGGTTGGGTCAGGCCTTGAGCACCAGCAGTAGAAGGAAAAGGACTTCTTACCACTCACTTTTTAGGGAGAAAAACTTCAAAGATAAGCATACCACTAACTTAAAGCCTGCTGTCCTAGGGTCTGTGATATCAGGCTACGCAGAGTCTGCAAATTACAAGTAAAAGCCAGACCACACTGACAAATATATGTCCCCATCCTTTACCTGCCTCTTCCTACCATCCCCATGGCTAACAGCTCCTGGCAAGAGGCTGACCCTGCCAGTCAACTGCCTTCCACAGGCCTGCCTGTTTCTCCTTGTTTCTGTGCGGAATTCTCAGCTGGTCAGCTGACTCCCAGTGTCCCTCTGGTCTCCACACACCAGTTAGGTTAATGGAGCCTTCAACTCCACCCCTACACTCTTGTCTTGGCCTCCAGCTCTTCAGAGCACCATACTTTCTTAATGACAGTGGTTCTCACCCAGAACTGTGTAGGGAAGAGCCTGGACCTTGTCCTCTTTTTGTATCTCAGTAGCCTTCCCCTCTGGAGACAGTCATTGTCTTGGGAAAATACATCGCTGCCTTTCCTCTCTAACACACTGCAAAACGCAAAGCAAGCATGCCAGGCTGCTGCCAGGATGCCAAGGCCTTTGTGTTTAACTGGCACGTACTACCTCGAAGGAAGTCTGTTAGAACAACACGGAAGTTTAAAGGTCACATGTAGTGACTGCCAGGCTGTCCTTGCAGGCTTGTCTTGAAGGTTTAGGCCTCTGAAGAGATATTCTGAGAGCTTCGGAAAGTATGAGAGCAGACCTTGCTTCCAAGATAAAAAATTCATTACCCCAGCATCCAAGTCCATGTATCTCTTCAGAAACTAGGAGTATGAAGCATGGGCCATGGGCTGGGTTGTGAGGGGGTAAGTGATTGGTAGCATCTAACTACACAACAACAAGAACAGCTCCCACAAGTCCACTTCAAAGTCAGCCCCTCACCAGGAGAAAGAGAGAGAGAGAGAGAGAGAGAGAGAGAGAGAGAGAGAGAGAGAGAGAGAGAGGAATGAGCATCCAACATCATAGCTCTCCTAAAACCAAGCCTTTATCCAGCAAAGTGCAGTGCCAGGCATTTAGAAATCACAGCACTTATATGCAGAAGATACGATCAACTGCATTTCTCAGCTCTATGATGGAGCAGTGGTGCTCACCTGGTCGGCATGCAGCTGAGTCAGGGTACTGCCTCCCCCAACCCATTGTCCTGGATGGGTCCCTATGGTGACATTTCCAGAAGTGGCCTAGTTTTATATTAAACACAGAATATAGGACATGGTGTCAACAATAACAGTTCTTTTTCTTTGCTAGATCTGATTCAGATCTGTTCTGTTAAAATCCAGCCATTTGTAACCTAGTTCTTCTACAGAGATATGTTTGGAAGGTCGACATCTACATGGCTTCAGAAGGTTGACAGCATTCTGTGGTGGCTCCAAAGAGTGACAGAAAGCTACTTGCAATGAGATGTAAGGATACCATCTCATATGTACTTAAGTACTTTAAAAAGACAAGGCCAGCAGTCTCCATTCAGATGCAGAGAAAACTGAGAGGTGAGCAGACAAATGGGTAGGCAGGCAAGTACCAGTGTATGACATGCCTCTCAGAATGCTCTAAATTATGGCATAGGCATTAAACTTTTGCATTAGTATAAAAGAGACAGTGAAGAGTGGCCCTGTGTGAGGAGAGCAGGGTAGGAGGATAGGAAGACAGAGGCCATGGCTGTGGACTCCTGACTGACATGAAAGGCCAAGGCACACATTGCTTTCTTTCTTAAGGAGACAGTCTGCAGACATTCACTCTGTAGATTACAAATAACCAAGCTTGAGATGGGCAAGCAGGGCATGCTGACATCCTCATGAGGCTAACAGGAGCGTGTGCAAAAGACCACTATGAACTTAAAATTAAGTTAAATGGCTACAAGATGCTGATAATGATGGTGGTCCTGATCAGGGTGATTATCATGAGAACGAAAGCCAGTGTGAGAAGAAACAGGGTGAAGAAGAGCCAGGACCCAGGGTACTGTGGCTGCTCAGAGACCACCGAGAGATGGGAACAGCCAGATGGCATCGGCTGATTTGTTTTTAACAGGATTTAACATTTAGTAATGTACCCCCAAAATGTACACCCAGTAAATTAAGGCTGTAATTCCATCTTGGTGTTATGGTGACATGAAAATCCACTCAAGCTTGGCTGTCAGGGTTTATGAAGTTATCAAAGCCCCTTGATGGAATTACAGCACTATTATGCACAGCTGGGGGGACATTACTCCTTATCTTAACAGCAGTTAAAAGCACAGTGGCTCAAAAGGGCACTAAAATACCAGCTCCCTATTAGTGAACAGCAGGGACAGCCGACAGCAGCATGCATATATGCACGACTCTCTCTGTCTTTGTCTCTGTCTCTGTTCATCTCCATCTCCCGCCCTCTCATCTCTGCCTCTTTGCCTCTGTGTCTGCCCCCCACCTTATGACCAGTCTCTCTGAGTCACTGATTATCAGTCCTGGATGCTGTATTTTCTGTGTTGTGTCCTTCACGGATTTCCCAGATAGCACAGTGTCTGAAACAGACAGTGTTTTGCTGCCTTCTGGACATAAAGACACAATGGCAAGTAATCAGTCTCTTCTCCTCTCCTCTCCTCTAGAAGGGAGCTATAAACATACTAAAAGCAAGAAAGAATGACTGGGGGTATTTAAAAACAAATAGTCTGCTGGTTAGGAACAACAGGTCTGGGTTCCATCTGGATCACACCCGCTCCACTATCTGCAAATTGTGTTATTTGGTCAACCCACTGCCCCATTCTGAACCCTCACTATCTACAACAAGGTCATGAATATGGAATGTCGGGGTTGAGGGCAAGACCATCAGAGCTATGCTCACTCCAGTCTAGAGCTGCAACTACTCTCATCAAAGGGCAGCTATTATCATAGTACCCACAGCAGTGTTGGCTTCTTATCTTTCAATGTTTTATTGCGTTTATTTTGTATATACGTGGAGGTCAGACCATAACTTGTGGGAGTTGGCTCTTCCTTCATCCATATGGGTTCCAAGGATCAAACTCAGGTTAGAGAGCTTGGTGGCAAGCTCTATTAACTTTGGAACCATCTTGCAAGCCCTATTTTTCATTTTTCTTTTAGTTTTTCATAGACAAGGTCCTACTACTCAGCCCAGACAGTTCTTGAACCTATAGCTTGAGATCCTTCAGCTAAGTGCTAAGATTATAGAAGGTCACCACCATGACCAGTTACATAATCAAGTATGTACATTTGATTAACAGCTATAAGAAGCCATGAATCAAATTAGAATCATGGACCCCAAAGCAGGATTTACAGGAGAAAATGGAATGAACATTCAGGAGAACCCTTTGAATTCAACACCAAAAAGAATGGTGGTAACCTTGGTAGCTACAATTGAAGTGATGAGATTATTAACCATCACTTAGAGATTGACAAAGGACTGTAATCATGAGTTAACTTTCTATTGACTGTTGCTGATCTCCTGACACAGTACTATTGCACAGAACTGAATGGGACTCCTCTGACTTATTCTGTATGTTTGCTTTTGCATAAGTCCCTCCAATGTAGAACTAGTGACTTCTAACTTTAGATATTTATCAGTAGATCAAGAACTCAAGGGCTGTAGAGAAGGGACCTAGTGCAGAGCCTGTGTGTTTCCAGAATAAGACCGCACAGTTCTCACCCACAGCTAACTCGGTTGAATTTCTAAGAGATTTTCTGGTCTTTGCAAACATTCAAAAGAGATCTTTCCTTTCTGCCTTACAATTTACTCACTTCTGTTTCATCTCAGTGAGGTGTGGAACTCTAACAACAGTTACAACTAGGACTGTGCACATGAGAATACAAAAGATGTTTGATAAGTGTGGTCTAGGTCAATGCCTTCACAGGCAATTTATTTTATATGTATTGTGTTTTGTTTAAATGTGTGTCTGTGCACCACATGCCTGCTTGGTGCCCTTGGAAACCAGAAAACGGCAGTGGATCCTCTGGAACTGAAGTCATATACAGTTGTGCCTCAAGTCCTCTGGGAGAGCAACCAATGTTCTTAACCACCACACCATCTCTCTGGCCCCACCAGGCATGTTTTAAAGAGAGGCTAAGAAGTATCAGTTGGTCCAGCAGATAAGCTTAGTGTGAGAGGACGAGCAAAGACCCCCCTGGTGTTGCTGAGTATCACAGCAGGTGGAGAGAGCTGGGCTAAATGAACCCTTAGCATCGTTCACTGTCAGAGCTGATGTCTGAGAACTGTACCTTACATTTGTACTCTTAATTCTTCTTTGCTCTTAAGACTAGAACCAAGTATAAAAGCTACGATGAAAAAAAAAAAACAGTAAGACAGCTATGTGGTATTGAAGAACCACACAGAAGGATGATTTTTTTTTTTGTATAAGTTCAGCTGTTGGTCTCATGCAGTAATGATGTTACTACTAGTCTGTACCAGCAATTATCTCATAAATGCTACAGCTAATTCATTGGCATACATGGCTAGAAGATGTGGGCAGATGCAGCCTCAGGCAAAACAGGAAGCCTCCTCAAGCATCGCATACTCAGTTTCAGACTACAGGTCTCTCCTCCCCAGCACTGCCAAGGCCCCATGCCAGTCATAGCCGCCTCCCCTCCCTTCATCTAAACCAAAACATGTTTTCAGGAGAGAGTCTCATAAACCCAGCCACCCACAGGAGGACAGATAATGAGACTTAATGATATTTTCCCGAGGTATTATATATTAGACCTGCTAAGCAAAGTAGCAAGAGGACACACTAGAAGAGTAAAGCTCAGACTGCAGCATTATAGGGTATCTAAGAGGTCAGCACTCAGAAAAATCACTAGTCCATTGGAATCACTCTAAGCAGGAGATCAGGTACCTTATACTGCAAGCAAGGTTGGAAGCTAGCATCCTTAATGTTTGGAAAATGCCTTTTTCTAAATCTGTTCAAGTCTTCAATGTTTCTTGAAACTAGCCATTAGTCTCTCAAGACTCGGGGCTTGATGGCAGATCTCCATGAAAGACCCCCTCACTACACATGTAGCATGCATCCTTGGATGTAGCCATAACAATTTATGCTTAATGAATGAGAAAGAATGTCCATTTCACTTGCTTTATGGCTTGGGCGATGGTGGGCTGGTAACCAAAAATGTCTGTGCTTATTTTCAGAACTGACACCATGACAGTCAATCCATCAACCACCATTTACAGAGTTCTCACAGGATAGCAATGGTGGAGTTGGTCTTTACAGGATATGAGGTACTGAGAGCCTTAACATCTGTTCCCTCCAAGGGGACTCCACCTTCACTTTCACTGCGGCTGGGTTAGCCTCTGGACTATGGGCGGATCTTCCCCTGACTTGAGAAGCACACCTGACAAAACCATCGCCCACAAAAACATTTAACTAACCAGTCACAAGCTTTATCACATGTTTTATTGGCAGGGAATGGACTTGGGGGTAGGGACAGGCTGTGGAGATTGTCTTGAGAAACAGTCCTACATTAGTCTGTCTTTTTAACCCACTCCATTAATTCACACACAGGAGTGCATTAATTCCCATACAGGAAACAACAGTACTGACTTCTTGAGAACGCAGGAACCTGGGATACTATAAGGTCTGGATGATTTTGTGTTATTTAAGATGCTTCCCAGGTCAGAAGCAGGCAGTGAGAAGGACAGACAGGCAAGGTCAACCAGCCACAGTCTGTGGATTTGAACACTAAGCCCTAGAGGATCGCCAATGACAGTATCAATTAGCCAACAGTTTTGACAGCAAACATTAACCCAGTACTTACCCTACACCAGGTACAGTTCTAAGACCTCCCAATGTGCCACCAGCATTGTATGTATAATCCCTGCCTTATAGAAAACACTGCTCTTCCCTTTATTTTTCCTTAAAAGGAAACTGAGTCACACAGCAACATGCAACATGACATATACAATAATCTCTGCAGAGGAAATACCAAAAAAAAAATGCAGAGCTAAACTGTTAAAAGTCAGCTTTAATGGAAGGCCATTGGTTTTTAATGATAAGGTAAATTTCAGCAAAGTTCAAAGCGTTAACCATGCCAGCAATCTCTGCTAATGAAAAGAGTTGAGCTAGAGTCAATCACAGAAAAGACTTGGAAAACTCCAAAATGTTTGGGATAGAAACAATATGTTTCTAAGTAATCCACGTATTAAAGCTGTGACCACAGGGGGGAAAATTAGAAAATGTGACTGGGGGAGGGGTGATGGCTAAGTGGTTGGAGCACATAGTGTGCTTGCAGAAGACTAGAGGGAGAATCTACATCTGGCGTCTCACAACAGCTGGCACCTCCAGTTCTAGGGGATCTATCACCTCTGAACTCCAGGGCTACCTGCACTCCCCTGCAGAGACCCACACAGAGTCACTTACATATCATTTAAAAATTTTTAAAAAATCTTAATTTGTATGATGCCACTAAACCTGTGTTGAGAAGAAAATGCACAGCTGTACAGGGCTTCATTAGAAAGGGAAGTGGCCCAAATCTGTAATTTAAGAAAGACAAATTATACCCAGAGAAAGAAGAAATCATGAAAAATAAATTAGAAATTTAAAGAGAGAAAGAGAGAGAGAGAGAGAGAGAGAGAGAGAGAGAGGGAGAAACACACATACAATAAAGGAAACTCACAGCATCGAGGTCAAGTTCAAATATCTAGAAATGTGGATCCTATTGATCAATCTGTAGCAAGACCAGTCAAGGAGAAGGACTTCAGGAGTCAAGGGCAGCAGGGATAAGAGCAGGCTGGGGGCAAAGTCATATAACCAGAGAAGACTCTAAAACCCCCTTCCAACCAATTTGAAAAACTTATTGCAAATGACACATCCCTGATATTTTCTCAATTCACAAATGGAAACATAAGATAGGTTCTTCCTTAAGTGTTCTTTGATGCTGTTTTGCAAAGGAGCTGTATAAAAATTTCATATCATCACCATCTGCTTCCTCCTCCTCATCATCATCATCATCATTGTCACCATGTTTGAAGTATCTGTAAGCCACTTCAAAGAGGTAAGAACATTTGTCACACCATCATCTGCAGGAATGTCTCCTAGCTCTAAAAGTCTAAGGCTCTACCTAAAAGAACACAGAGTCAGAGCCCATACGCAGGTTTGTTTTTTTTTTCTCATTTCCACCTTAGCCTAAAACTGTCAATGTTAATTACGTTCACCCCAATATGTGTCTAGGAGAGCCACGGCATCTAAAGCTTACAAAGTGTCACAGTTATGAAATGCTGGAACACCATTTATTGTCAACCTCTCTAGGCTGCGGGGACAATTTTAGTGTTTGATTTCAAGGAGAGGCTCTCTCTTCCTCTTACAGCTAATGAGATGCCCATGGAGATGTCACCACCACCCTTCCATGTCACTGATAACTCCAGCATTTCCTTGACTGCCTGAAATCTAGTAGACAGTGAGGGGAGGAGCCCAGACTTGAACAGTCTACAGACTTCAGACTTGGAGCTTTTTCTAGTTCTCTGAACATTAGAGGGGCCAAATGGTAGCTGGGTTAGTCTATAACGGCTTTTAGCCAAGACATAGAACTGGGAGAATTGAAGAAGTCAGAGAAATGGTGCAAGCATCATCTTGGATCATCTATTATTGTAAGTTTCACGAAAAAGAAACTTTTCTTCAGTGTGGAGTGGCTGGGAGTGAGTCAGAGAGGCCCTACTTCCCGCCGTCTCTGAGGACAATGTCTAGTCTGGAGTTCAATGCCCAGCTCTGCCACTGACTTCCTGAATGACTCTGAGCAAACACCTAGCCCCTCTGCTCCTGTTTTCTCACCTGCAAAACCAGGATTACAATAGCATCCTCCTTACAGGTTGTCTGTTCTGTTCTGAAATAGAAAACCCTGAAAGCACATACCAGGATCTAGCAAATCATTAGAAAAGGACGCGTGCCAGCTGGGCGGGCACCTTCCTCAGTCCTTCGCCACCTCCGGCTGCACTTTGGCTCTGAATTTTACAATCCAAACTCTTCTTTAAAGCAAAACACTAGCATTAGGACCAAAATACCTCTGTGAATACTCACAAGGGTGCCCAGAATGGAGGATTTACAGCTGAACAAATGATATCTGCTCCACTACAAACACATCACGGAAATGGCAACGTGAGGGATTTCAACACAGGATGGGGGCCCCATGCCCAGTTAAAATATGTGAAACCAGGGAGGATGGTGGCTAGGTCCTCCTTCACCACTTTGTTTGTATAAATGGCATTTTAAATATTTTACTTGAACTTGGTCACGTCCATTGACAGAGATTAATTGGAGAAAAAGCTAAATGGCCCGCCCTTTCCATGAAGGTGGGGTGTGGCCAGTCCTGCTCAGAGTGAACTGAAGGGAGACCACGAGTGGTATGCGAGCTTTGAGGCTGACACTGGGGGCTCCCAACGGAAGCTGGAGCTCCTTTCTCAGGAGAGCCCCCTGTCCTTATGTCCTCCTCCCCAAAACCAGTTTTACACTTTGTCATGACTTGTAAAGACAATGCTGTTGCTGGGCGTGGTGGCACACACTTTTAATCCCAGTATTTAGGAGGCAGAGCCAGGCAGATTTCTGAATTCGAGGCCAGCCAGGTCAACAGAGTGAGTTCCAGGACAGCCAGGGCTACACAGAGAAACCATGTCTCGGAAAAACAAAAACAAAAAACAAACAAAAAAAGACAATGCTGTCTCTTTTGTTGGTCTCCCTTCTGCCTTTGCGCAGAGGGGAACAGGTTTGGCCTCAGTTGCTCTTTTTCTCAGCTGAACAGACCACACTTTGACTGTGTCAGGGCACCCCAGCCATCTGTAGCATCTCCTGCCCTTGTCCATTTCCAGGTCCATTTCTTTTCTAGGTTTTATGTCATTTTGCTTTGTTTTTAGAGACAGAGACTTATGCTGTCCAGTCTCACACTTGCTATGTAGGGAGAACAGGCATTAAGCTCCTGACTTTGTATTTCAAGTGCAAGAATCATAGGCACATGCAGACATGTCGAGGCTGCATGTCCATCTCCAAGGCATCCACATCAGTGACCTGCCTCTGAGGAGGAATTTAAATGATATTACATTCAAAGTAAGTGCAAATAACACACTATATTGGTGGCAGGGGTGGGTTGGGGGAATTCTCCAAATGTACACTACAGAAAATTATTTTGTGTTTTGGCAGTATGTCCCAAGGTTGTTCCAAACAGTTATTATAGAATAGATGATAATTTATAAAAGCTTGCTTCACCACACCATTTTATTCTCTTAGGTAAAATCATGTGATATAGCTAAGGATATACAATAGGGTTTTTTTTTTTCATCTCTTGTTTGTGGGTTAAGAGTGATGTTTGGCTCTGGGTTGGAAGACTAGAATACACTGAACATTCCAGAACGACAATTTACCCTCACTAAACCTCAGGCCTCTTACCTGAGAAACGGAACCACTCCTTACACCCAGCAAACTATGAGGGTGGAATCTCCCTATTTGCTTTAAGTCCCCACATTCTCATAGCGCTTGTTCCATGATTAATAGGTAGTACTGTTGGAGGCAGACAAGGCTTAGTACCAGGCAGACTCTCTCTCTCTCTCTCTCTCTCTCTCTCTCTCTCTCTCTCTCATCTGTATGCAACAGTACTAACAATAATAATTAAAGAAGGTGAATCTGAGAAGGACTGTGGGAGACATGGGAGGAGTTGGGTGTGAAAGGGATGGTCAGAAGTGGTGTAAATATAATACTTATGTATGAAATTAAGCACTGATGCTACTTTGAAGAAAACACAAGCCGGAGTCTTTTACATTCCAATCTTCTCTCCATACTGGAAGAAAGACTCTGGGCAAAGTACTTAACCACCTGGACTGCAGTCTGTTCATCTATAAAAGACACACACGACAGCTATGTTTAGGGTTGAACAGAGATTGAGGGAAGCCAAATAAGATAGTCCATCTAATATTGATGGCTGATGTGTGCCACAAGGGATCTGTGCGTGTATAGCTCCTGTTAAATGTTCCATGGTGATAGGTAGCATGTGTAAGAACTCCAAGATTATCAGTAGAGTTTGTGGGTTAAGAGTGATGTTTGGCTCTGGGTTAGAAGACTAGAATGCACTGAGCAACTCATTAGCCCCCAGAGTGGTAAAGCCAGCACCATGCTGCCTTGTAGGGTGGAGCTGCCAGCTCTTTTCTTCAGACTTACATTTCTAATAATTTCATATATAAGTATTATATTTACACCACTTCTGACCATCCCTTTCACACCCAACTCCTCCCATGTCTCCCACAGTCCTTCTCAGATTCACCTTCTTTGATTATTATTGTTAGTACTGTTGCATACACATGAGAGAGAGAGAGAGAGAGAGAGAGACAGAGACAGAGACAGAGACAAAGAGACAGAGAGGTCTGTGAGGCCATTCATTGTTGCTTCTTGCCTCTGAAGCTTTGGACTACTTCTCAACACTGGAGAGACAGGTGGGAAGGTGAAGAAAGGAAGCCACTCAAGGAGTCCCTTTGCACCAGGAGGACAGTAGGGACTGTCATCTAATGGCAATAAGATAGGGCCTCCTGTAAGAGGCTCCAGACCATGCAGAGCCAGCCTACCTTAGTTGTCACACCACATGCAATGTGTTTTCCCCTTAGCCTAAGAGAAGGGGCCTTGGCATCCTTCTCCCTTCGTTGGCCAAGCCAGACATGGCTCTGGGAGAGGACAGAGAAATGAGTCAAGATGACAGACCAGAGCATCCATCTGCCCTTCCTAGAAGTCTGGGTCTCCCCATCTGCTTTATAAAGATGCCCTTGTCTTCCCACATGCTCAGTAACTTCTGAAAGAAAGCACTCTAATTTGAGAAGGATCTAAAAGCCAGTGAGCAGTTTTCTAGCGTGCTAGACAGACAGACAATGACATGAAGGCCAACTGCATCAGAGTCCCCTGTTTTCTCCTGGGAATTGCTATTCCAGAGCCCCAGGGATGAATGGCTGGATGAATGGCTCCTCCAGGGTTGGATAGACGAGACCTGTATCCTCCAGGGTTGGAGAGACAAGACCTGTATCCTCCAGGGTTGGAGAGACAAGACCTGTATCCCCCAGAATATAACCGAGAAGCAACACCCTTGGGAAACTACTCTGAAGCATGGAGCCTATGCTAGAGTGTGGGAGATATGCCCAGTATCACTCCACTGGAGAAAACTAATTTTCCCTTTTTAACATATATCAGTTGCTGATGCCTTCTTGTTTAGGGGTGTGTTTTGTGTCCACTTCTGCCTCTCAGAACTGGGATTTTGTCTGGGTTTGGAATCGTGCAGGTCTTATGTGTACTGTCACAGTCTTTGTGAGTTCATACGCACATCAGTCATGCAGTGTCTGGCAGACACAGGTTCCTTGGATGTAGCCACCATTTCTGGCTCTTGTGATCTGCCTCCTCTTCTTCTATATGTTGTGTTCCTTTCGGAGTGGAGTTATTTTGTTTTGCCTGTTTTAAAAATTATTGGGTTTTTGATTATTTGGATTTTTTTTGCTTTTTGTTTTGTTTTTGGAGAGAGAGGTGGAAACTGAGAGATGAGAGAAAGAACATGAGATTGGGTGGGTGGGTAGGTTGGTGAGGAAGATCTGGGAGGAGTTGGGGAAGGGGAAACATGATCAAAATATACTGTATCAAACTTTTAAGAAACAGCAGCAGCAGCAGCAACAACAGCAACATAATCAGGCCATTATAGATGTTCTAAGGTTTGTCATCATCCTGGAAGAAGGTAGGTTCCTGATCTAGATAGAATGAGTGGTATCCTTGTAGAAATCTGTAGAAAAGGGAAATCTAGAAAGAGACAAACAAGCAGAAGTATAAACAAGAAGCTAGGTGTCAGGATGGTGGGTCTGTGAGCCAAGAAGTAACCAAGTTGCTGATAAGAAACCAGCCTTCTCTTGTCACCCAGGAATTTTTTTCCTCTCTTTTTATCTTCAAACAGAATATCCCCAGAGAAAACAGACAAGAACTCAGGATTGGTAGTCAGTGTTTCCTAACAGCACCAAGGAAAGACGAAATTTCACTTTGTGCCATGAGCACAAGAACCTCTGCTTGTTCTTCACGTTTTCCTGAAGAAGATCATGTCTTACCAAGGCCTCTGCCATCCCTCTTCTCAGGCCTCTGTGTCAGACAGGATAAAGGACAGAGTGCAGATGGAGAGGAGAAAAGCCCCTGGAGAGTTTTGGCCTTGCTTGTTTATTCTGAGACACACTTGTGCCATCTCAACTGTGGTCAAAGGACTCTGAATCAGAAACACAAACAAAGCTGACTGTGGCCAAGGGCCAGGGTGAAGTCCTCTTGTGCAGCTTTCTTGGAGAGCCATTTTGCATAGCCTTTTATATGATAATCACAGCTCCTTCCTATGTATTGAACTTTGCAGCCAGAAGGAAAAATAAATAAATAAGACTGACTAATGGCTTGTTTCCCCAGAGGCGGCTTTTTATGGGATCATATGTTTTTTCAGCTTTTCCATCCCAGTTTCCTGCTTGGACACTAGGCGCCCTTGACATTGGCTACAACTTCATGCATTATGGATAGAAGCCCAAACTGCCCCCAGAGCAGGGTCCTGCAGGACGGCAGTACCAGCCCAGTTCACTGCCATAGCAAACCTTGTACCCTTGGATGACTGTACATAGCAGCAGGTCTTTCAACAATTTCCAGGTCAAGCATGACTCTTCTCTGGCATGGTGAAGAAAAAGCAGGGTCAGGTAGACTAAGTGTCCATTGCAAATAATATATATATATGTATACATATGTGTGTGTGTGTGTGTATGTGTGTGTGTGTGTGTGTGTGTGTGTGTGTGTGTATGATGGAACCTGCCTCAAGGGGCTATAATGATAGAAAATAAGGGTTTATGATACCTGGTAGGTTCTCAGTGAATGATAGTGAATGTTATCAGATGTTCCAAATACTCTACCATAAAGTAACTTTCTAGCAGATAAGTCCACAGCAAGAGGCTGTAGGGGTATATTGGAGCCCAACAGACCTTCCACCAGGATTGAGTGAACAATTCTAATTTACAATGATTGTAAAAATAACTAGCACACACACACACACACACACACACACACACACGCATGCACACATGTACACACAACACACATACACACACATACATGCACACAAAACACACACACACACACACACACACACACACACACACCTGCCTCTAGCCTTCCTTGTGCAGCTTTCCTTAGAATGCCTTTGGTTTTTAGTTTCCCTCCACCCCAACCCCCAAAGATCAGGGGAATGCTGCAAAACCAGGAACTTATCACTGCTCCTTTCTGTTCTCCTGTGGATCCTGTGGTTGGATGTCAGAGGGGCTGGTTTAAAAGCAACACTGGTTACTCTTGGGTAATTGTAGTTTAATTATACTTAGGCCGGTAAATTCATCATGTTAAATGTGGGGAGAAGTCACAAGACGAGTCATGGAAACAGTTTTGATAAAAATTGTGGAAACTTGGGACATCTGTGACTTCTCTTCCCTTTACCTCACCCCTTCCCTGCTTTCATGGACCCACCCTTCTTGCCTGTCAACGGGGCCACTGTGGGGAACCACTCCCAGGAGTTGCCCTGGTCCTTCCCACCCAAGCCTCTTCTACTTCCCAACATGATTTGAGTAAGCACCAGCTGAACTCCAGAGCAAGTCAACCCCTTCTCTGAAAACTATACTGCCACTCATTTCTTTTGATCATGAAATACTGCTCTTTTATGAATATGGAACAGTTAACAGGGACACAGATAGAGTCCTCTCAGAGCAACCTGCTCACCTGCAGACAGTACAGATTAGCACCCAAAGTTACAGACTCTTTAAACATATTCAAAAAGTTATCATGAGGAGAAACTATTGTCCAAGAAGTAGAGGGTGTCTATCAATATAGCTGTGACTTGAGCTAAACAAAACATACTGTCTGGTTCCACAGGATCCCAACTCCTTGGGATGTTCATTGCTATTGCACATAAAGAAAAGGCTTCTGTTCTTATAGAGGAATGTTTAAAAATGCTGTGTTAGATGTTTCTTTTAATGTCAGACACTTTTCATACCAACTATCACAGAAATAGTAAGATATGAAGAAATTCAATGTCAAAGGACAAATCAAGGGCCTGTCTGGGTCTGAAGAAACGGGTGAATGAATCACATGGCCAGAGCCTGAGACTCTCAGTTGCTAGGTCTCCTGGCCTCACTACCAGAAGGACTGCAACATGTCCATTGTGCACAGCTGCCCTTGGCCAGTCTACATAGCCCATCCACAAAGACACATGGACCGCTTTCTCCCTGTCGGGTCAAAGTGGCCTGAACCATGAATTCTGATTTTGATAGTGAATTTTTAAAACCAGAGAGTTCATGTTTTTCCCCCCTATAATGTTCTACAGCCATCAAAATTCTGGTAATTGGGAACACTTAGATCCTATTAGGAAACTTGTCTTTCTAGGAAGTCACTGAAAGGTCAAAGAAGGCAGAGCAAGCCTGCGTCTACAGGATAAAGGGTTTCCTGCGCAATAACTGGGGATAGGCAACCCAATGTCTTTTAAAGATGTTAAGATCTGATTTCAGTTGGTCTCACAGGCACTTCTATGATTTTGTTCTAAACAAACTGTCCTTGAACATTCTTTTCCCTGATCTGAAAGTCAGTCCACTACCATCTGCCAAACCTCTTTCAGAAAAATAAATATGGAGTTTCCTGTATTACCTGAGTTGGGAAGGGAGATTTTGGGGAAGTCCTCAGACTTTCACCTGTAACAACAGAAGGGCCACCTCATGTTCTGTAAGGGTAACAGAGGCTGAACCCTCTTTTGGTTTTAACAAAGGCTTTTCAAGGCTTTGGTCTTTGGGCATACTGCATGATGAAAGGGATTTCTGAGTCATGACTACCATCTAAAATTCGGGGAATGTTATATGCATACAGTGTTTGCTTAATTTCCCCATGCCAAATTTGGGGTAGAAATCTTAGAAGACTGGCTTATTTTGGATATTTACAGTGAACCGAATGAGAGGAAGAGTAATCAGAAACCTCATATGTACTTGGCATGTGAACTCCATTCACCACCAACCACATCCTGTAAGATACATGCTTGTTATTGTCATGCTGCTAATGAGAAGACTGAAGTTCGTTATGTTAGGCTTCATGCCAATACCTAACATTCTCTCTCTCTCTCTCTCTCTCTCTCTCTCTCTCTCTCTCTCTCTCTCTCACACACACACACACACACACACACACACACACATACACATACACACACTATCCTAAGGTGGACAATCCTTAGCTTAGCCTTATTACATGGCATAAAATATTTGTCACACTTTTTGTGAGTGGCTACATTCTGAATGATATTGCATGGTAATGACTAACATGTATACACTTTGATGAATGAATAGAGTAATTTCTTATCCAAAGTCTTCTGCTTTCAGTTCAGATTTATCAGGTACTGTGGCAATTAACCAACAGTTATATTCCCTGGATACATTTTCCCTTTGGAAAGTTCTTTCTCCTTTGTGAATTATCGAGGGGAGGTTTGTTTGTTTGTTTGTTTGTTTACAAGAAGAAGCTTCTAAATGCACTTAGGGAGTACCTCTCAGCAGAGGACAGGGGCATTCTTTTACTTGCTTGCACGCTTTAGCGATTCTTCAGGGAATTTCTCCTATGGGAGGTGTGTGAGGCTGGGAACGAGAAGGGAGGGCAGCCATAACCATGTCAGACACAGCAAATACCAGAACTCAAGCAAGGAAGTTAAGAGAGGCATGGGAAGGCTGACAGAGCAGTGCACAGTCCAGGGGAAACCTGGAAGGCCCCAGTGAGGGAATATCAGTGAGGGTCTCTAAGAGGTGGCATGGCCTCTCATAGCTACATTAGAGAGATTTGGTCAAGGATGAGGGGAGAGTGGAAGGCCTTGCAGGAGAAGATCACCACAAACACAAGGAAGGAAGCCACAGGCAGCTTAGGGTAGCATGGTTTATTCAATTGGAATCGAAAACACAGAAGGGACAAATGAGAAAGAAAGCTGGAAACGAAGCCATGGTCAGATCAAGAATTTGCAGCCCTCGTGGGCAGCCCCACCCAACACTCTTTGTACTCCGTACACGATCCCAGAAGAGCTTAAGACCTATGGAGGAAGCCAAATTCCCCCATACAACTCTCAGCCACCCTCCCCCACTAGAATGTAGCCCTGGCACCTGGCCCACCTTGTGCAGCACCTGGGACACATTAAAGCCTCCATAAACATTTGTTGGACTGAGCTTGGAGGACACTGTGGAAAGAATCCCCAGTGGTAGACGTTCGCCGTGGAGGGAGAGCGTGTGGCAGAGTTTTGGTTTAGAATCCAAGACTGTTACAATCTAACATTTAACCAGCACCACAGCTTACCAGTAACCTGCCCAAACTTCTGTGGTACCCCAAAACAGGAGTGTATGGGGCTCTCATGGCACAGCTGGTTAGTGGGAAACTTATACACACAGACGATGGCATAGCGATTCCCAGGCTCTCATGTCATTCCCTAGGAGTCCAACACCAGCAGCCTGCTCTATGTGCCATCTTATAGCACATTTATGTTATTGGGTCATAGGTAAGTGCTGTGTTCATCTCTATGCCACCAAACTGCATATTCCTCCAGAAAAGCCAGTCCCTAGGACTCGGTGTGGAAGGAAATGTGTCATGGCAATTTGACATCACCCTTGGGATACTAGTGGTTGTCTCAATCCTGGCTTGGAACTCAAGTGATCTGAGTAACCTATCTTTCCTGACTTTGACAAAAAAAAATGCACACAGACCACAGGCAAGCTGCCTTTCATTCTGAGCTCCTAGGGTCAGCTGGACTTCTGCAGCCACATCTGTGGAACACACAAGACCACAGAGCTCAGATTGGAGACTATGTCAAAGTCTTGTTGGTAGGGGGCAGAGTGGGTGCTATCAAGATTTTTATTTTTTCATGTATTTGTGGAGGCCAGGCATGCCTTGATATTCTGCAATACTTTCACTGGACATTTTCGGGGAAAGTAAATCATATTGCAATATGTGTGCAGCAAAAGGAAACAAAGAAAGGTGGGATCTGAAGCAGTGGGGAGGTGGGGAAGCACATGTATTTTCCAACCACTGTTCCTACACTAAACAGTCCATCTAAAGTTTCCAGGTTCTGTGGATTCCAGCAGATTGTCCAAACCTGTCAGTTTTAGCTTCTGCTATAAAACACGTATCTTGCAAAGTAGTTGTGATTGCGGAGGAAAGATGTCCTTGAACCTTTTAACACAGGGCCTGGCAAGTCAGAGCCTGGCGATGACAGTAACTTTGTCTTTACTGGTTCATGGTCATGGTGTCTCATAGTGTGGGGTAAGTTTCCTAACCATGTCTAAATGAATATAAAATGGGCCTTTCACCTATTTCTGCCTTTGAAACTAAAAGAAACTATGCTAACTTATAACCTAACCTGGATATACTCCTAGGGATAAATTCACCCTCCTAGCATGTAAACTCTTTATACTAGCAACAGCCCTTACATACACAGTCCAAGAGAGCATCCTAGAGAAGGAAGGACATGGAAGGGGTTTGAAGACTTCCAAGTGAGAGTCACACATGCAGACACCCCTGGGGAAGGCCAAAGAAATTAGGCATTTAGAAAAAAGCAATTGCTGTTTTGAAATCTACTACGTAAAAGGATTGAAGTAGTAGAAGGGTTATAAATAAACAATAAATCATGCAATTATTACTGTTTGAATTTTGGCAAGATAACAAAAAGAGCGGAGATATAATCAGGAAATAATAGCAAAGTTCTGCAAGGAACCCCTGCAATTAGTGATAAACAGAGTTTGGCTCCAATCTGGAGCCCCAATATGGCTCTCATTAAAGAGACTTGGGACCTGTTCCTGGGGCCAAGCTCCACTAGCTTGGGGAGAAGTGAGGTAACCAAAATGTCAGTACACTACCCCCAGCTCAGATAATCTTTTACTCCAGTATTCTAGCCACCTGGGCTGAAATGACTACCTTATGCCTAGTGAGGAATGGCCCACAGCCTTCCAAAACTAATTGAGATGTTCCTGTTTTCAGCTTTTGGATTCCTTCTTTTGTGGTACTATAAACACACATACCTATGCACACACACAAAGATGCACATACAGTCATGTAAATGAACATGCACACACCATATGATCATGCAAGCGTGCACACACGTGCACACACACATACTTTCTCTTCCTTTCTCTCTCTCTCTCCCCCTCTCTCTCCCCCCTCTCCCTTTCTCTCTCTCTCTGTCTCTCTGTCTCTGTCTCTGTCTCTGTCTCTGTCTCTGTCTCTCTCTCTCTCTCTCTCTCTCACACACACACACACACACACACTCACACACGAGGCAGTAGGCGCCTCCATTCCTTCTTCTGTCCCAATTCCTTTCACCTTCTTTTATTAATGGTGCCTCTTAAAGAGATAAATGCTCCCACACAAGTGATATCACTTAAACAGATAAATAGTCCACACTGTAAAGACACAGAGCTCATGAGGAAAAACCCCGTCTTATTAGACTAGAAACAGACACACTATATTAATGCAAAAAATCAGCATATGGTTCTAATAGGCTTTCTTAAAATGATTTATCAGCTGTGATTAAGCCCTCAACCGGCATGTCTATCTTCATAAATAAAGCAAAAGTGCACCTTACTCTCAGACATTTCTGCAGTATCTGATTACCCAGCCCAGCATACTACACTCCATTTACAACACGGCTCTGGGGAGCCAAGAATTTGTGTGCAATCACAAAGTGTGTGCTGCAGAAGGACTGCCGAGATTTAGTGCTCTTATCTCTGAGATGGTCTTGCTCAAAGTCCATTACAATGAAGGCTCAGCCTCTCCCTGTGCCACGGAGCCCTGCACTTCAGAAATAGGAACACGTAATTAAAAGGTTACGGCGGATTCTGCAGTCAGCCCAGTGACACAGAATCACCAAACAGCTGCTGGAGAAGTGATTTGGCACCAGGCAAGAGGTACCTCTGCCAGGCTTGTAGGAAGTGGGGATCATTTTTTAAGAATCAATCTCTTTCTTCTCGTCTGTGAAAGAAAAGAGGAATGCAAATATTAGCAATCCTTGTTTGGACTTCATTCTCCTGAGGGCTGATATGTCAGTCTCTGGGGAAACCTTGATACCAAGGGGCCCCAGGAAAGCCTGCGGCCCAGGCAGCAGCCTTTGAGAGGAAGGAGGAACCAGTTGAACGCACATGTGTGGGTTCAGTAAGTTACAAACTGATATCTGAGAACAGTGCGGGCCAACTATTTCACTGAGGGGACACAGAATTCACTCTAGAATAACAGGCCCACATCGCACAGAGCCGTCCTTCTGCAGCACACACGGTTGTGCACTTTCGTGGGTAAGCCTCTTTTGAACCCATTTTTCCTTCAGTCACACTCATCTAACCTTCCCCACCTCAGAGATCAGCCACCCACCAGTCCCTCCTTACAGGAGTTTCTGGCTCTTCGGTTTGGTTTAGAGCATAAATGTGTATCTTGATGCTTTTTCATTTTTTGATAATAAATCTGTTATACAATCTGTGCCTGTGACGGTACTGTGAGATTTTGCCAAAAGACAGAACTTGAGGCTATACAATGAACTGGAATATCTCATCATTGTTAATAATCCACATTTATTTTTTTTCCTGCAAAATACACCAGTGTGCTGATTCAGGAGTATAGGCCCCGGTGGCTGCAGCCTGTGACTATTGCATTCAATTAGTGGATCTGCACTTACGAGGTCAAAGTAGCACCTGTCTCCTGGGATCACAGGCTGTACCTCTGGCCCTGGCCAGCTGTCTTACAATATGTGCCTCTTGTCACAGGGGGGTCCGAGGAAGGACATATGTGTTTGAATCTGTGCAGAAGACACATTACTGCTAACAGTAAATCTGTACCAGTACATTCAGATAATGGGTAAATCAGTGGTCCTGTCTTCCCAGGGAGCCACAGGTAGCTTGACAGTGAATGTCTGCTGAAGCTGGTGTTAAACTGAACACCATAGACAATTTTAGGCTATGATCTCTGCCCGCCAGAACCTGCAAGAAATGGGTAAGGCATTCTTGCCAGACCTAGGCTGTTCGCCATGCCTAAAGTTACACACATGCATGTGCTGTTATAATGCAAAAAGGGAAGAAAGTTCTCTAGCAGAGATGGAAATTAAGATGTCATTCACCTACTCTGGATGGACAGGAGAAAGATGCCCTTCCAAACACCAATAGTACGACGTGTTACTACCCTTGTTGATGGGGAGCTTAAGATCTCATTCCAAGGCCTCCTCTGAAACAAGATCAGACGGGTATGCAAGCCTAGCATAAATGATTTCTGTCCTCAGTTATCAATAAACTCAATTTATATATGCTGATAGCAGGTTGCTCAAAAGTCTATTTTGAGCATAAGAAACGAAGTCACATGTGACTTTTAGATAATGATAAAAGAGCATTTTAAAATTTTATTTTATTTTATTTTACCTTTGTAAAGAATCCAGGACCACGTCACATCTCCATAGTTCATGCCCAGGCACTTGCGGGCAATAGAGGCCATGTTAGGAGAAAGCCACTTTATGTCAACTAGCTACATCACACTGGAAAAAGCCATTGCCAAGGTTCTGGACCATCTTTTTGTTTTGTTTTGTTTTGTTTTGTTTTGTTTTGTTTTGTTTTTCGAGACAGGGTTTCTCTGCTTAGTCCTGGTTGTCCTGGAACTCACTTTGTAGACCAGGCTGGCCTCGAACTCAGAAATCCACCTGCCTCTGCCTCCCGAGTGCTGGGATTAAAGGCATGCGCCACCACGCCCGGCTGATTCTGGACCATCTTATTCCCCTCCAGTATCAGAAGATCGACTAGTGGGCTACAAGGGTTCATGGGTACCCTACAATCCAGAGCACAGAGGCATGCAGGCTTCCCCACGCTGAGCTCTAGCTGCTCACACAGGGAAGTGTGGGTGGTAATGCCTGGCCCAGCAGCACCAAGAGCCCAGCAGCTCCTCATGTTCATAAATCTTCCAAGGCATTTCTAAGCTCTGGGAATTACAAATCATCCTGGGGACGCGAGCAGGAGATGGCTTCCTGAGGACCTGAGATCCAGGATACTCCACAGTAGCATACAACCTGGAGTCATTGTGCCCACAGTCACACTAGGAAGAAGACTGTGCATGGCCTCTCACTTCAGTGTAAATCCACAGAGCCAGACTGGGCCTGGCACCAGCCTAGACAGGATTGGGTCAGTTCTCTGCCTGGCTTTCAAAGTTTTCATACAGCAGATGGTGTTTTCCACATATATGTCAGTTCTAGGGGATGCATGTGGTTGAAGCCATGCCAAACCCAAAATGTAAAGTCTTCCATTCAAAGACAAGACTTGGGTAGAGGCTTGCTCATAAGTGGGCCACTCATCTTATTGCTTCAAAATGATTGCCTGATCTTACATGCTGGTCTCACATCTTGACGTGCATGATAGGGTTTATCAGAAATAATGTGCTCAGGTGATGCAGAGAGGCAAGTCCTTTGGGAATGCCATTTGAGAGCCAAAGGAGAGAGCTGTGTGCACCACGGGTAACAACGCCACAGTCACGGACAGAATAAAACAGCCGGTAAGGTTTCAGAAAGCAAAGAACAAAGGAAGCCAGGAGAGAGTTCAGAAAGGCCACCAGGTGTCCCTCTGTCAACAAGAGCAGACTAGGTGACAATGGGTGGCCTTTCAAGAGGGTCACTCTGACCTCACCTCCAGGCTGGGTGGCCTGTGAGCAACCCATCCCCCTCTAATTTTTCAAAAAAGCCAGCTCTACAAAATGGGAAATGTTAAGTGCAGACAAAATTCATGAATGTCCCCAGGTCTGTGGACTGTGGGGATCACTGCGACAGAGGGAAGGACACTCTCTCTGTGTGAGTCTGATGTGCCAGTCAGGACTGGCCCGCAGGTGTGATCCGGCATCCAGCATGACATCCAGAAATACGAATGGTAATAGTGCTTGGAATCCCAGTTCCTGCCCCAACTTATCAATATGCAAATAACACGCAAAGCCTGAGCCATTCCCTGGGTAAATCACTCCCATACCTGCCCCTGCCCATTCTTAACCCTCAGATGGATTTACAGCATGATGGAGACAAAGGCAGGTTCTTGCAACGATTATTTGATTTTCCTTTCCTCCTTTATATTGTCAGTTTCTTCTCACGTCTCTGTGAGGGGCCCAGGTAAGTGACTTCAGTACCCAGGCTCGCGGAGTCTCACATTTGGTCCAGTTTTCCAAATGCCAATGCTGTTCTCCGCCTGGACAGGAAGCTTCATTTCTTAGTCATTTTGTTTGGATCTGGCCCAGAACGCAAGCCTATTTTCCTGCCTGCCTTTGAGACCGTCAGTGCGAGGCAGCCCGAGAATGGCATAAGCAAAGACCTATAGCCCTGCACACCACTTCTGTGCTCTGTCTTGTGCCTTGGAAACCCTGAATTAGTCACAGCTGCAAGCTGGCTCCTTCAGAGGAGGGTGCCCATTTAATATTGTGATTCCTATTGCGGTAATACACTAAAAATCCTCTTGTGGCCAGTCTGCCTCAGGACAGGTGAGACGGGATTTAAACAAGTGGAGGATCTAGTCCAGCTCAGAGTAGAGAGATCACCCCGAGGAGAAAGTCTCCTGCTAAGAAAGTCGCTGTGTTTCATGCTTGCTTTGCTGAGGATCAGCCCAACCACTTCATTCAGCTTCATTCACTTCCTTACAGGAAGGTGGCGTGATGGGAAGGCAGGACAGGGGCAGACCAAACACATTCCCCAGGCCTTGATGATTTTTTTATTTAAAAAATTTTAATGGTTCTTACCTCTCTTATTGGTCCCTTTTCATGTATTTCAAGCATAGAACAATATATAGGACCAGGACCTGGCTGACCACGTATTGATGTGGCATGTAGGAAAACACTACACAATGCTGTGGTTAGTATCTTCCAAATCAATTCTTATTTGTGTTCTGGGGATCTCAAACTACTTTTGGACACTGGATGTATACATAGAAGTTTCTTCTTCTTCTTCTTCTTCTTCTTCTTCTTCTTCTTCTTCTTCTTCTTCTTCTTCTTCTTCTTCTTCTTCTTCTTCTTCTTTTCGCTACAAGCAGGAGGAAACTTTAAGAATGATTGGCTTCAGTTTTGTACATTTCCATTAGTTCTCTTTTTGATACACCTGGATCCACAATATTTAAAGTTGTATACGTCCTTACACTCCTATTAAAGACAAAGAGCCTTTTGGAGATGTGCTCTAAAGTGCTCCAATAGCCTTTTGGAGATGTGCGTTATCGGGAAGTAGCAGAAACAGAACATAACAGAAGGCCCAAGGGCTCTTTTCCTTGGTTTCTGAGGGACCTCTTTTCCTCAGAGAGCTCTAGGTTGGACCAACAAAGTAGAGTAAAGTTGAGTCCTGTACAACACGCCTGACAGAATGAGGGCAGTTGCATGCGTCGGTAGATCTGTACCCTCGGAAGAGCCATGAGTAAGCTAAATTGCATCAGAGAGACCTCTCCAAAGAGCAAGAGCAGTAGCTGATGCTACTGGGTGTTAAAGACTAATGTTTATGTTCCAGGTATGCTGGGCTGGATGTTCAGAGAAGAGTTTGGGTGAAGTTGACTTCTAGCTATGAGACTTACGGTTTTCTAAAGAGACAGAGTAGAAGAGTCTGAGAGTAGACACTTCTCATGAAAGAGCACAGCGATGGGACTGTGGCAGAAGGAAAGGCCTGAAGCAGTCACACAAACCAGCCACCTACTTTTTTTTTATGTCTCTCTGCTCAGTCTTATCTCTGCATTTCAATGGGAGAAAAGGAGTGAGAACCAATTAAGATCATGTCTTATATGGACCTGAAAATGTCAATACTTTGATTATTTCCATATTCAGTCACCAGTGGACAGGAAATACTGATGAAAAAGAATCTATTTCTCAAATTTTCAACTACTTATAGGTTTCTAAGTTAAGATCTGGATTCTTCTATTGCAAGCAACACAGTGAGGATTAATCTCCTAGTCTCTTCTCCTTAGCAGCTGCAGATGTGGATACCCATCACGGGCACAGCCTGTCTAACTGGGACCAGAGCCTGTGTAAACTTTGTGTCAAAGAGATGTCAGGGAGAGACCTACCTCTCCCTCACCATGACAAACATCAGGTGATAGAAAACATAAATAAAACCTGTAGCAAGTACTTTAAATAATTCATACTGAACTGCCCAAGTCAGGAGACATTGATCCCTAATTGCTGCTACTCGGGACCCTTCTAATATAACTTATAACACTGGCTGAACATAGTGTTTCTGACTGCCTAATAATTTAAAGTTAACTTTACAGTCTCAACTTTCTTTTCCTTTCTTTTCTTTTCTTTTCTTTTCTTTTCTTTTCTTTTCTTTTCTTTTCTTTTCTGTGGCAGATAGGGTTTTAAGGTATAATCCATCAAGATCCAAATTGGTGAAATATAGACACTCTTTAAGTGTGATGATACACAAATACCAAATATCAAAGGGCTGTCCCTTTAAGCCGTTGGCTTACCTAACCATCAATATCAAAGATACTTGGCCTTGTATTTACTCTCCTTCACTAACGATGCTCTGGGCATTCTACTGCTCTAGAGGCAGTCAGACGCTCCACAAAAATCAAACACAATCTTACAAATGTTGAGATGTTCATTCCATCGGAATACTGAGGCGAGACCTTGGGTCACACTCTTTAATTCATTCACACAGTCAGCAGTTGACACCAGCTCTCGCTAATACCTGTTAGGACAGGACTTACCATTCTTAAATTCCAGTGACCTAAAACACATGAAATAGCTTCCTATCCATCCACTGGTTTAGTCATTCCCCTGAGTGGGATTCGAGAATCAAGCTAAATTCTCTTCCTCAAACCAAATTCCAACCATGAAGAAGACTGTAACCTGTACAGAGGAAGTGGAACTTGATTTCCATCTCTCCTGTGCTGAAATGGAAGAACAAAGGGAATCTTCGGAAGGCGTGGGTTTCCCAGTCTCGGTGGAGGGGGAAGGAATAGGTTGTCATCTCCATTATCACTGTCAAAGTGTGTTTCCTCCCAGCCAGGCTGATAAAAAAGGAAAAAGCTGAAAGACAGTCTCATCTGTAAGGATTAGGCAAATACGGAGACTGTTTAAAAGCTGGGTAAAATCAAGTTTAGGTTTCAAAACATTCTTTTCCTCTGGACTTTTGGGGGAAGGTAGGATTGCTTTACACAAATATCTTAGAGGCAACATATTATCCTAACCGGAAACATGCAGCTGTTGTGAGTTTGCTCAGCGTGGTGTCTTATTTTCTGTCCAGAGCCACTGTGCTGAGACCCTCCCCAGAGAGCAGCCATGCCTGCTAGTGACTGGCAAGAGAAAGACAGTAGGAAGAAATCAGTGGCCTTCTCACTTTCTCTCCTTCCCTCTCCAAGCAACCAGTGTCATCTGGTAATATAGCTAGGTGCAGAATCTAATGAAGTTAAACATTGTAGCCTATCTGGGCTGGGGCTGACCTAGCCATGCCCAGTTCTACTATCCCCACTGAGCTGAGATGCAAGATCTTAAGTCTATAGCTTGTCCTTTCCCCTCATGTGTGAAAGAGTCAATTCCCTCTAGGGAAAGACTGCACTTTTCATCATTTGAGAAGGAATTTGAGAGCATGGAAATGTCCTAATTTGCTATTTGCGCATCAGCATAATGAGCCACATTGAGGTCCTATGGGGAAATCCCAAAGCACAGCCCGTGCACACTGTGTTTCTTATCTGCAGGTCTTTAACCATGTTAGGCTGTAACGCTATATTTCTCTCAGAAGGACAAAGAATTTCATTTATAGGCCCTTTGATTGTCCTTCTTTCTTTACACACACACACGCGCACACACACACACACACACACATACACACACACACACACATGCAAACATGTACAGAAACCATGTGTTCACATACATGCAAAACAACTTCTTGCACATCAGATGCAAAACTGCTGCTATGTCAATAGAGATGCCTGCTTTTGTGTTACTCAGATTCTTTTCTAGAAAAGAATTAAATGTAAAAGGCCTTCTTTATCTCAAAACAAAACAAACAAACCCAAAACACACACACACACACACACACACACACACACACACACACACACAAAACTTTTTATTTTTCCTTTCTTCTGTCCTTGATCACAAAACTAGCGCCTCACCTTTCTCCTCAGAGTGTCTGAGGCATCTGTACCTCAATTTGACTCTTCCTGACTCAATTTCCCCAGAGTTGAATAAGGCAGGAATTGGAGAGCTCAGGGAGACTTCCAGGGTTAGAGGTCCACTGTACATCCAGAATGTGAGTCCCTTCCATCTCATGAACTGAAACACCAGCTTCTCCTCAACCTGTTCTGAAAATCCTGCGCTCTCACTAAGCCTCCTCTTCCTGTTACTTCCAGTATATTCTACCAGAGAAACCATTGCCTCTGTTCTTAAGAATGTACTTAGACACTAGCATGTCCTCCATCTCTCTTTTGGGCAATTGTGCTTTCAACATTAACCTAGATTTTCCCCCTCAATTCTTCCTAAATACTTTCTCCTTCAGCATCCAACCATTGCTTTCTGCTCAGCAGTCCAAATGACTTTTCTAAAGCACTATGTCAGGCCTTATTCCTTCTCTGCTCAGAATCGCCCTATGGATTCCTATCCTGTTTAGAGTCAGAGTCAAAACAGAATACTCCAAATGGCCTGCATCACCCTCACCCTCCTGGGCCTGCCTTCCCATACCCAGCTCTCTAGGGCATCCTTCCCTGACTGTACCTCTCTTCACAACTTCTCCAACACACACTCCATCACTCAGTCTTAGGCCTTCACACACAGTCTCTGTTTTCACAAGTCATCTTTTCTGGCCAAGAACATCTACTTGGGTCTCTAGGTCCCCTGGGTTGGGACGCTCTCTCTGAACACACCCAGTCCTTCCTCAGCTCCTTGGCAGCTGCACTGAACTCCATAGTATATTGTGGGGCATTTTTCGCTGATGCTGATTCTTTATCTGGTCCATAAGAAGTAAGTCACCTGAAAGCGGAGACATTTTGTGTACTTGTTTGTTTGTTTGTTTGTTTTAACCACTTGTATCTATTAGTGTCTTCATCAGTGCCTTGGGTAGCACTTGGTATATTGAGATCTCCCTAAAACATTTCCTGACTGGAACCTGATTCACAGGCTTCAGGATACAGGCTGCACAGTGCTAAGCCACGGGCAAGCTGAGTTTGGCAATGCTTGTTAGAGAATCATAACATGCTTACAGAGTTGGAGATTTCTTACAGAGAGTTATGAAGCAATGAGCTTATATTGGTATCAAAAATTGAGGTTATCTTAGAGACTGGAATTTGCTGTGTAATATTGATAAAGACACTGGGGTCTTCTGCCCCTGGCTGTGACCCGCTCTAACCTTTCGTTCCATATACACACTGAGATTATTTTGGAAAAGGACATCAGATTTAAAGGCAGAATCAATAAGACGCAATTGTTTCAATGGGCACTCTCTGTCTGCCTGCTGTCTAGAGCTTCTAACCCTACAGCTGGAAATGTAAAGAAGAAACATAGGACCATTAAAAGCCAATTCCCCAAGTGAGTGAGAACTTCCCCTTTGTAGAACTTTGCTCATGAGCCAATTCAAGTACTTCATCAAAAGACTTGGACAAAGAGTGGGCAGGGGAGTTACCATGCAAGCCTGAGGGCCTGAATTCAGATGCCTTGTATTTACATAAAAGCCAGGCATGGCATGTTCACACACATGAGCACACACACACATGTGTATATATGTATACATATATACACACATATATATATGAGAGAGAGAACTCTGATCAGATAAAGAAACCAGAAAAAGGTTTGTGTGTAGAATAAAGGTGAAACAATTGGAGTAAGGGATATATCTCAGAAACAGAATGCTTGCCTGTCACCTCCAGCACTGAGGAGAAGCTCGCTGAAAATGAAACCAGCACCTGAATTGACAGGAAAGCAGAAAAGAGGAGAATTAGAAAATGATAAGGAATGCAATGAGCATGGCCTTCACCATCTCTGCTTTTTTCTTTTTTTCTTTTTTTTCTTTTTTCATTTTTATTTTTTTTTTGTAAAAGAATAGATGAAGTGGGCAGCATTAGGATGTAGGCCTTCAGGGATGCTAACAGCACTATCAGATAGGGAAGGATAGGGAAGGATGCTGCTTCTGTGCTTTCCTTACGCAGGGGTTCTAAAGCCATGCCAGGGGATAAAACACCATCACAGCCATTTTGTTCATGAATCACTGTGCATTAGTCACTGGGGAGCTGTCTCCTCCTGTAGTGATGACCACTCAAGGCTAGATTTGGTCCTTCTGGCTCAAACCAAACAGAGGGTTAGGAAGCCTCAACAAGGTGAATGTGGCCTGCCTGGCTCCCAGTGCTTGCTACGGTGTCCTGGCGGGCTATCTTCAGTTTCCTTTCCACCCTCCACCCCTTCAGTGCCCCCCCCCCATCACTAGCGTATCCCATGACAATGAGCAACATTTGAACATGAGAGAACATTATTCTGGCCTCAACACAGTCTTTTGCTCAGTGTCATTTGTTTCATTATTTAATTTTTAAATTTTAAGGAGTTCATGTCATTTTAACTTACAAAAAATTTAAAGCAAGTCACCAAAACCCGTATAGCATGAAAATATTTTTTGTATAATTAGAAATCAGGGCCAGAGGAAATATAAACTGGAACTGAAAGTCTAGCAGATGGAGGAAGTAAAATATTACTCATTATAGTGGTCTAAAGAGCTCTCCTAGTTCAGCAGTACTCTGGGCTTCTTGAGGATGTAGCAGTCAGAACAAAAAGAGAAACACAAGCAGCCCATGCTTCTCATGGCCACAAGCAGAAAATGCTCGAGTTCCTCAGGGGAAGCAAACCATTTCCTGGAATTCAGATCTGTAAAAACTGCTCGCAGAAGGCTTCACTCAGGGAGTCATTAATAACTCACCATGAGCACGCCTCAAGCCACACCTCCAACGGAGGCGGCATGGAACTGCTCCTGGTAAAAGACCTTTAAGGAAATCAACAGCACGCACTTACAACCAGTCTATCAGCAAGAGTGTGAAGACGGATTTGACCATACGTATCTTTATCTTAATCTAAGTAGCCCACTTTGGCTGTCTGGAAATTGAATAATGCTGTTTCCTCAAACAGTCTTCTACATATACGAATTGATCCAAAGAATTAAACTTATTAGTCAAACTAGTTTATTAATTAAACTGTATTGTGTAGGACTCGCCGGTTTTCCCTTGCTATTCCCGTGCGTTTCTTAAGTTTATCTGCACTGTAGTGATAGGCAGGCATATCTTCTAGGTTTTTGTAAAGTGTTTCTAAGAGTGCTTCAGACTTTATGCTTTGCCTCACAAAGAACAACAGATCTGAGCATGTTTGGAAAAGTAGGAAGAGGAGTGAGAGGGAAGTTCGTTATAATTAGAGTGAGCTGCTTGAGACCGTATCCTGCATTGTGCATTTTACTAAGGCACGGCAGCTTAGTCACCATGAGCTAGCCCTGAGCTAGCAAGACATGTGAATGTGACATGGAAATTGGATGGAGACGGATTATTATAATCTTACAAAGGAAGAGTCAAAGGTTTGGAAACAGAAAATTATCAAATCCTCTTAAAACTTCCTTTCCAGTTAGAGCATCTGGAATTTCAGGTCACAGCACATCTAGCTGGGTGTCCCCTTTAACCATCTTCCATATTCTACACATCTCTGCATGGACTGTGTCACACATGCTCAGATCACTGTGTAGATTCAGTGATACCCTGTGACAGCAGCCAAGAATTCATGGAAAACACACTTGTCCAAGTTATCTGTGGGCACATCTCCTTTCCTTAATCTTGTGAGGAGATTTTAAAATTCTACCAAAACTTTAAATATGTGGATGAAATATAAAGACAAATATATGGACAAAAAGAACCTGAAGAATTCCACTAAGTGAGCTAGAGTTGTAGCTAACCTGTTTGTCTCGCCAACAACATACGTAACATGACCAGGAAGTAATTACACACTTGGTAGAGAAGAAGCAGAGATTATAGAAAACAGACAATTGCAAGCAGGGCCCGAATCAGATGAAAATCCTCTTTTCTGCCTTTTGATAAATTACCTATTCTTAGCCTTTGGCCTGGTCTCCTCTGAACATACAGTGTATGCAAAATTTGCTGTTAAATACTTAACAAAGAAAAAATGAAAAAGTAGGAAGGTGAATTCATTTGGCACAGCTTTAAGAATAAAGAACCTTGAATTGCATGTTTCAGACACCCATTTCCCCATGATTAATCTGAGCTCTGTACGCTATCACAATCAGAGATACACCACTTTAAAATAAAAAAGAAAAGAAAAAACAGTTTGATAGACACCCACAAATCAATAAAACACTATTACAAACAGGCATGTTGGCACACACCTGTAATCTTACTGTTTGGGAGAGCAAGTAACTAGGATTGTAACAGCCTGAACGACTTAGCAGGATCTTTTCTACTGATCTATGAACAATTCAACACAGTTTGCAGTGGCAGACACACCCCGCACCGTGCTGGGGGACACACCTCTGGCGTCCACCTGGGGCCCACCTACCCGCTTGCTGTTCTCTTCCTCTTGAGCCGGCAGACACACCCCGCACCGTGCTGGGGGACACACCTCTGGCGCCCACTCGGGCCCACCTACCCGTTTGCTGTTCTCTTCCTCTTGAGCCTTCCTGAACTCATGCTCAAAGGAGCAGTCCAGCTCGCTGAAGAGACCCACCTCTTCACAGTTCTTCAGGAACCGCGTGGGCGTCGGAGTCTGATCTGAAAGCAGAGGCCAGAGATCAATAAGAGAAATTTTCCTCCAATGCATTGTAAATAGAATCAAACTCCTTCATACTCTCCCATCATCTTAACAGGATGATCAAAAGCTGCCTACAGTCTCCCAGCCCTTTAACCGCAATTGCCATGTGGAAGGCAAAAAGCATTGGGAAGAAGAGAGCCATATATAAGGACTTCCCAGCCCCCACCCTCACCCCTGGACGACAGTAAACATTCTTATCCTCCATATCTGGAGTCAATATCATCTGGATAGACATCACCATGTGAATGGGAACGAGCCTTTTTATTTTAAGTGGTAAAAAATAATTTAGCTAAAATCAACCCCGAAGTTCTGTCTATGACACTCTCAAACTTGACTTTAGGAGTCTGGTAAGAGAATGAGAGTATATTTTTATAGAAAACAAAAAGAAACAAACAGGCCCGCTAATTTCTCCTTCTTATTGCAAAAAGTAGCTCAGCAACTTTATCTCCTGAGAACCAGAGACGGATGATAAGGGGTTCCAAGTCAAACACGTTCAGCTTCCATCTTTTATAAAATATATCATTATTGATTTTTATTTTCCTATGCTGTAGCCAAAAGAATGTTCTGCAAGTACTCTCTAAAAGGAAAGGAATTTCTTTCATAGTCTGGACTTTCTACCGAGCTTACTCTTTAGGAAACTGGAGGAGCTGAAGCCATGATCTGTGGATGCAATATTTGCAGACTATGTAATATTTCACATCCATGTACTCACAAGACCCTAGAGAATAAGTAAGATAGAATTACAAGTTTGTAGTCCCCAAACAGGTCATCTTCCTTCAGAGTAGGTACACTTGACATGAATAGCCCTGAGTAGAATTCTTTTTCCCAAAGTAGAAAATGCAAGAAACAGAAGAACCTAGACAACACACACACAGACACACACTGTGCATGAACTCATGCAAAGGGGAAAAATTGAGAGTCAGTGAGATTCAGGTTCTTGTTGAGGTTTCCCTAGTCTCTTCCACTGTGTGCTTGTATTATCCCCCTGACAAACATGAGACTGAGTGTGGCTTTCGTCCAGCTTGATCTGTGTACTGCCTTCAGGTCACTTTTTGCACAGTTCTCTGAGGTACTGTCACCAGTCGTCCAAAGAGTTCCCCTATACGGAAACTCAGTGCCAGGCCCGTACTCTACAAACTACTGGATCCCAAAAATCAGGACTCTGCTTACTTTTCTACAGCATATAGAGCAGTGAATCCCAGCAATACAGTAAATATGAATTGAGATTCATTGACTATATTCCTATCCACAAAGCAGGTATCTGATTACCTGACCTCCTCCATAGAGTCAGCCCTTCAAAAGCAGCATGCCTTGACTATAAGAAAGGGGCATTCAGTACCTGAGGGGTTGGCATGGACTCCCGAGAAGCAAAGTCCCACTAGGGTTCTTTCCCCTTTCTTAACCTCAAGATTCAAGATCTGAGTTCTCTACTGCAGATGATTGTCAATCAAGCCTTATCTAAGTTATGCAAAGCCTAGGCGCATGACTTTCTTAGCACATTAAGTTACTGTGATGCACACATAGACACTGATGGATCTCTCATGTTCATATAACCATGGTGAAATTATATAAAGCAACATATTTATGCAGGACTCTGCAGCTCACAGGCAGTTTCACCTGGCTTGCCTCACAGGTGTCTATAAATAGGCTAGACAGTATTCTAGGAATGGAGAACTAGGCTTCCTGAACGAGACTTCAAAACTTACAACCATCTCACTAAAAATCTTCTCTCACCTTCAGACAAGGATCTCCTTTTAATTCAAACCCAGTGTTTTGCCTTTTAAGGAGAAAGGGCTTAGGTGTGTGTGTGTGTGTGTGTGTGTGTGTGTGTGTGTGTGTGTGTGTATGTGTGTGTATAAAACAATTTGGACACTATTACAATCTAGAGGTCCATATTTTGAAAATAGCATGATTTAGAGGACATTAAATACTTTTCCTAGATTTCATCTTCCATATCGTTCTAATAAGGTTCTAAGGGTTAAGGATTCTGTCTTCTAAACTCAGCTTCAGAAGCCACTGCCCACCGACCCAAGCAATAAATGACTATTGAAAGGAGAGTCAGAGGCAACCACCAGGAACTAGAAATTGGGGCAAAAATGAAACCCAGAGCTACACATAGGACTTCTGAATAGGGGGTGTAGATAGGGAAATCAAGTTTAAGAAGAGGGAGACGTGTGTTGTCTGCTGGGCAGATTCCTCCACGGGGCATCTCTCCCTGGACCTGAACCTGAGCATTTCCCTCCCATCTCGGTAATATTCACAGAAACCCTGCTAGGAAAAAATTACTTTTCCTGTCTGCTTAATGAAGAAATAAACTTTTTGTCCCAGACCTGATGTGTAAGTTGAGTCCATAATTTTATTGGTAATTAGTCATTTTATTAATTCCTGGCTTTTTTGATGTACAGCCATCCTTGGAATCTTGTGTACCCTTTATACAGTGCCCTGCATCTAAAGCCTCCCTTCTTTGTCAGGCTCTAAGAGTGTTTCAGGGGAAATACCCTGTCACTTGTCCTCACAGGAGTTCATTTCACCAGATCTTGCTTTCCCCCTTACTCCTCCACGCTTCTTTTGGGAGATGAAAGATTGAAGCTGAGGCTCATGGTCAAGTGCATGTATCAGTCAGCTACAGCATCAGCAACAGAAATACCTTGAATAAGAGCAGACAGAGCTCTTTTGGTAAATAACAACTTAGATGAGACCACATCTTGAAGACTTATAAGAACTAGTTTCAATAGAAAAACGAACTGAGGTAAGTATTTAAGGTTACATCAGCAGTATCCTTGAGATGGCCTCTGACATTAAGCACAGGTGATCTAAGAGGGGACAGGCTCCAAACAAAGCTAAGAGGTATTTTATTCTCTTCTACTCTGAAGCAAAGGATCTTCAGATACTACAGCATACCTACACGCAATGAGGTGGCAGTGGGAATGGCGCCGCCCATCTTCTGGGCCTCTTTACCAATAGATGCAAAAGCCATGGAATAACTATGCTCATGCATAGCAAAGGCAGTGGCTTCCCTCCTCTAAATCAGATGGTCCACAGGGAGATACTTGAGTTGTTACCAAGTGTGGTTTTCTTTGCTCAATGACACCCAAATGCCTATCTTCTCATTTAAAATATGCAAGACATACTGTTCCCAAGTTTTGATTCATCTTGTTGAATGGGGTACTCTTTCCAATTCCAACAGAAAGCAGCAAATACAACCTCACTTCCATTTAACATTTATTGGACTGAGTGCAGGGTCTCTAGTCATCTTCGATCTCTTATCCTTCCAGGTCCAAGTAAGCCAGGCAATGTGCAAATGCTCAGAGAAGAAATAGCCCAATCTTTCAGTGGCTTAAGACAGGGAGGCAGAAAAGTTTCACTGCCATGAATGCGTTAGTCAAATAATTATTTTGCCTAGAATCCCTTCGTGGATAAAACCCATAGCTATAAATTAAATGCTTGTAATCCTCTCCTCATTTAGATCCAAGAACATTAGTCAGCCATAGCCGCAGTGACTTCTGTGCCCTCACTGCGTTTGGCTGTGCTTTTCTGGTGAATAATCTGGTGCATTCAGTCAGTGGAGACAAGCAAGCCTGAGGATGTACTGGGACTGGCTTTCTTGGGAACAGAGCTGAGCACTTAAGACTTTAGGCTTGTCTTTCATTATGCACTTCAGCAAAGAACACCAGATTAAGAGACAGGATAACCTCTGACCTTTTGAACTTGCACTTCAACCATGCTAAAAGTTTTCCAAGATAACCACTCTCATCACCTGAAAGGATGCTGCATATACACCTGTGGCTTAAACAGCACCCAGGATTCTAGGGAGCCCCAAAGCCCCCAAGGCAAAGGCAAGAAAGAAATGTTGATCACTTCTTTTACTGTCCTACCTGCCTCCAGGGAGAATAAAATCCTGCTGTTTGCTGCAACAAGGACAGATCTGGAAAGAGCTGAGCTAACCCAGCCAGGCATCCAACAGTAAAAACACACTTGCATACATTTGTGAGAGCTTAAAAAGTTAATTTTATATAAGTAGAGAATAGAATCCTCGATACCACAGGCTGAGGTGGGTAGGGCAGAGAGGGGTAAGGGATGGTTACTGGATAAAGGGCTTATGGCTGGGCAGGACCGATAGCGTCTAATTTATTGCACAATAGGCTGTCAATAACTGAGTACTACGTAATAGCCTTAGAATATTCTCAACACAAAGCAAACATAAATGTTCAATATAATTGGTCAATCAACTGCCCTAATCCGATCAATACATAACAGGTACATGCACTGAAATGTCATACAGTACCATATGAATATGTGTAATTTGCATGTATAAATGAAATGTTTTCAATTAAGTTTTTAAATGTTAACGCCAGAGGAGATTAACATTTTTTTTTTCTCTTTGCAGTTTATCATGTTCTAGTTTCTGGATCCTTCGTTGAATGTTTCTTGAGAAAGGGGTATCTCTTCACTGAAACTCCATCCGTGCAACAGTGAGCCAAAGGAGCCTTGCAATACTAACACCATGCTGTTTACCTTACAAGGAAAGACTTTAAAGAGGTGGCCTCAAGATCTAGACCAGTTATGTTAGGAAATTCTGTAAACTTTATCAGCAGGACAGACACACCTAACACTGTTTTTGAAAGCAGTTCTCAAGTTCCCACAGGAGCTGGAGAGAGAGAGATCTGTCAGTAAAATACTTCCGTTGTAAGCACAAGGACATACATTCCATCTTTTGCACCCCGTAAAAAGCCGGGCATGGTGGTGCATGCTTGGAATCCCAACCTTGGGAAGGCAAAACCAAGTAGATGCTGGAGGCTTGCTGGCCAGGCAGCCTAGCTTACTTGATAATTTCCTAGCAAACGAGATACTATTCCTCAAGGGGAAAAAAAAGAAAGAAAGAAAAAGAAAAATGTAGCCACTTTTCCTATTGCTTGAGAAATGAGGTTGTCCTCTGTCCTCCATATATACATACACACACTAGACAATTTTTCATTCTCTATCTTTCTGTCTGTCTTTGTCTCTCTTTATCTCTCTACTTGTCTCTGTTTCTCTCTTTTTGTCTGTCTCTGTCTTCTCTCTCTCTCTCTCTCTTTCTCTCTCTCTCTCTCCCTCAGTTCCCATCAGTTTATAATCATGACATGCATCATCCGCAGCGAGTTTGATCACTCCGAGGGTGGTTCTAGACAGCACACACAAAGCTAAATTCACAAGCCTGATAAAAGTTGTTACCTCACTTGGTTCCCGAGTTGTGTTTAAGTCACGTACCTGTCTGCTTCATTTCCTCAACCATTTAAAACAAGAGAAATGATCAGTTGAAAAAGGAATATGCCGAGGACAGGAGAGATAGCATGTGTGAAAGAAGGATGTTGGTCCTGAGAGACACTTTGTCCTTGACTTGGGTCCTCACACAGTCCCATGTTACCACCTATGATTTTGCTAAAGGACTAGGTTATGCCAAGCAATTTTACATCACTTGATACCAAACTGTTAGTGATCACCAATATATGAAGGTATCAGCACCCACATGTGATATATATATATATATATATATATATATATATATATATATATATATATACACACACACACACACACATAAATGGTTAAGGTCTCTATAGCTAGTTTGAATTTATGACCATTATAGTCAGGAAATTTTTAAAAATAATGTCATAATTATTTTTACAATACAATTCAGCTTGGTAGAATTCTTCAAGAAAGTGACTTAGAGGGATCAAGAGATGGCTCAGAGATTGAAAGCACTGGTTGCTCTTCCAGAGGACCCAGGTTCAATTCCCAGGACCTACATGGTATCTCACAATCATCCATGAATCCAATTTCAGGGATCTGAGGCCCTCTGCTGGCATCCACTCACACTAGGCCTATATATGTTATTTAGACACACATGCAAGGTAAACATCTATGTACATAAAAATAAACAACATTTTAAAAAGAAGGTGGCTCAAATCAGTAGCAAAAACATTACAATTATATCTCTTTTAGTAAGAACTAAAATTGAAAGCTAAGGCAATTTTATGTATGTTTTTATATTTTTATAATCACATTTCTCTCTTGAAGTTTCATCAATGTTTTTATTAAAAAAATTTTTAACTTAGCTCCTGTCTGCCTTTTAATAAAGATATACTTAGAAGAGTTTACATTAAATGAACTTTCAGACTTATATTCTTTATAGAAGCAATTGCCAGGAACATCTGGCAGAATTGTATAAAGTTCAACAAGGCTTCTTCCTGGCAATTGGAGTGCCTCTGAATGTGACTACACAAGAGCAGGGCACCCTATCGTCAACACGGACATTGTTGTCTTGTCTCCTTCCCCAAGGACAGTGCCATCGCAAAGCAAGCCAGGGGGTGCCTGGTTTTAGACAATATTCGTAGGTAGCATACATAAAGAATCCTTCTGGCTGAGGTGATTCTCTGCAGAGATGAAACCTCATCATCCTCTTGATTCATTTACTGGCAACAGGAAGAACTGGTAGACCAGATGGCCTTGCCATTGCCTATGAGTCAATGGGAAACTCTGCTGATGAGGGCTTCTCCTGCAGCCCATGCTCATTAGTTCTATATGGCTTCGAAGTTGACTTAACCTTAACAAGTACATCTTCCAGACAGATTCAGCAACAGTCATGGACCCCAAGTGCTCAAAAGCAACCAGGCCATACGTTTACTTTGCTTTGAGGTACTGAGCTGGCACAAGGGTTACTTACATCTTACATCATGAATCTGCCAGCTGAGGGAATAGAAGATATGAGGTGATTTTATGACCATAATGTGTCCTGAATGGAGAAAGCCAAAGCTCCATATTTCCACTTTTCCTCAATTATATGAGTTCTCATATATGTTTTGTTCAAAGGGGCCTGCTTCCAGGTTAAACATAACATGAGTGAGTTTTTCTTTTATATATATATATATATATATATATATATATTCTGCAGAACAAGACCTCAATTCATTCCTATGAATGATTCAAAAGTCTGTATGTCTTGGCCAACTAGAAAGAGAGATGAGAAACTAACAGCCTCCATAAATGCTCAAAGCCACTAGTCTCCTCCTGACCACAGTGAATGAGACAGTATGACTTTCGAACACGTCTCTGTGCCCCTTGAATCATTCATATGTTAGAATCTCCTCCTACGCTTTCACTACTTATGCCACTGGAAGGCTCAGGGCTAGGCTGCCCATAGAAGAAAAGGCAGTCCCTAAACTAAGAACATTTAGCTTAGAGTGGAACCAGAACTTAGCACATACCTCACAGTCTAGATGTGCAGCAAGAAAATAACAAAAAATTTTAATAACTGCTCATTTTGGCCATCTCATCATATGGAAGAAGGGGCATTAGGGTTAAAGAACGCAGTGTTTATACACATAAGGCACAGTGGCATGTATAGGGAATATACTAGCTGTCACTAATATTGTGCTGTCTTCTGGCACAGGTCTTCTTTGCCAGCTTGTGTGCCATAAAGTTTCATTTCACTCATGTAGTGAGAAATTACTAATACTTTTGTCTTTATGTGTATTTGCAAGTGTTTGATATGCTACTCTGCTGTGTGTGAGTGTGTGTGTGCCTGTGTGTGTGAGAGAGAGAGAGAGAGTGAGTGTACGTGTGTGTGTGTGTGTGTGTGTGTGTGTGTGTGTGTGTTTGGTTTATTTCCACACTTACTTTCTCTGTCACCTTTTAAAAATCTCAGCTCATTTTAAAGGTGACTTGAAGTGATATGGCATCTTCCCTCCAACAAATTCCAGAAATTGCCCATGGATTATCGAATAGAGCTTTCCTCAGAGAGCCATGAACAATGATATGGGGCTCTTTGAATAATCATGATCAACTCTTTACAGACAAATCTTCCATTTCATTAAATCACATTCTTTCTTTACAGTAAGAATTATGTTACAAGTCTACATTTAAGTGATAGGCCCTGATTCTAGACTCTCTCCAGAGAAGCAGTTGGGGCTCCAATGACTATGTCACCATTTACAGCAGGAGTGCAGAGAGTCTGGGAAGTAATATGAGAGGAGGAAGCTAGTTTTGACTTCTCTTCTATGTCTCCACTCCAGGTACAGCTGGCTGTACCACATCTGTCCTGTGGCTTTGCGTCCCCAGCACTGGGATTACAAATGTTAACCCCGCCTCACACATCGCCACCATATTTTGAAGTCAGGAAAAGGGACTTGCAAGCATATACCATTAGTTATCAGGTCTTGGCACAAAGACTAAGGCTTATCTTGGTCACCCACCCTTAGGTGGCCTGCTGGACATTTGCTGTCACATTGCCAAACTTGACAGCACTTGTCACTAAGCAATCTTTCCTTCCTTGCTTATGTAGGTTGTTTAGTAGTTGAGTATCATCTCTTTTCCTCCATAGCCCACTTGAGTACTGTAAGCACCACGTATTATATGTCTACCTGCGGGCACGAAAGGTCTTGATAAATACTCAACAGATGTTGAATGAATGAGGAAGTAGTGGACGTGGTCCATTTGTAGTCTCTCTCCTCATACCTGGACTGTGTCTGTTTTAACTTCATTAACTGTGTCACAGTGTCTAGTCATGAGGTTGCTAGGCGTTTGAAAGCCTGTTCCCATATGGATCTCTCTCAGGCTTGCCACTCAAGGGGTAGGCTTAACCTTTTGGGGAAGATCCATGACAGTCACCAACTTCATCTTCCACACATATATGTAGCAAAATCTATCATCTTACACACATGTATGCTTATGAAGGCCTACTTAGGAGGGCAGCCCTGACCCATTGTCCCCACAGGAACATTGAACTTACAAGCCCCAAGATTTATGACAGAAAGATATGAAGTGGAGACATGCACTCTAGAAGATCATTTTTATTCTTCCTCCAATCTCCAGTTCCAGTTACCCAAATGATTGCGCGCGCTCTCTATCTGTGTGTGTGTGTGTGTGTGTGTGTGTGTGTGTGTGTGTGTGTGTGTTTGTCTGTCTGTCTGTCTGTGTGTGTGTCTCCCCCGGCTATAAATAATATACCTTGCACTTCAATACCCATTCTAGTTTTTGTTGGATTTTCCATATATAGAGTCTTGGAACCCTGTAAAAACAATATTGTGCTGGAGAAGCTTGACAGATAAGATGAGAACTCTCTAATGCCCAATGGCAGCCCAATTAAAATAGCCCCACATGCTGTCCTCTTCATCTCTGCTAAAATTTGACTGGGATTTTCTATTGGAATGAATCTGCATATATAAAAACCTATTATTTTGTTATTTTTCTGTGAAAGGAAATTGCATTCTACAGATTCTCCCCTCAAACTGCACTTAATACCTTCTGTATCTTAGGGCTAGAGAGGTGGCTCAGCAGTTAGGAGCACTTGATGCTGTTGCAGGAGACCAGGGTTCAGTTCCAGGCCCTCACACAGCAACTCACAACCATCTGTAACTCTAGTTTCTGTGGAATACAATATCCTCTTCTGACCTCCACTGGCACTAGGCACATACACCCACACCCACACACCCACCCACCCACCCACACACACACACATGTAAAACACACCTTCTATATGCAAACTTTCCTTGTCGTGAAGTTATATTTCATTTGAACAAGGATGACTGAAGGTGACCACCATCACCCTTAGATTCTGAAACTGTACCATATAGAACAGATAAGAATGAGAGGCCTATAGCAGGAGAGGTTATATGGGTCTTTTTGCCCTCCTAACCCAGCACCCTACCCCATTCATGTCCCTATCTACCCAATTAGAGTGAAGAGTCTATGTTCATACTCTATCCAGAAGAGCAGACTCATTTAAATACCTGTCACCTGCACTCACTCTCTGTGACATGGCAAGGATCAGTGACGGTCAGTTTTGAATAGCACACTGTACTCAAACTGAGCTGGGGCTTTGGCCATGCTAGGCAAGCATTCTGGCACTGAGCTAGGAACCCAGCTCTGGAACTGTGAAATTTGCAAACAGTGAAGAATGTAGCCATGCTATAGAGACTAACAAGACGTCCTGACACTAGCCACTCAGATGCACAGCTAACACGATTCATCTTCATACAATATGTCAAGTCTCACTTCATCTGAAATGCAAATTTTTTTTGCAATTAAATACTGTTTGAAAAATGGATCAAGAAGAATTTGGAGAGTTTTGCTTGATGTTCATTTGTTATTTGATTTGTATCATCATGATGGGACACTAAATAGACATAAGGCAAATAATACTGACCTGAACAAATTTTAGTGGCAAAGGAAGTTTTAATGTGTTGAAACAAATCAAGATATAGAAGTGCAAAATCTCCATTCAAATTTGTAATCATAAATATGTTCAAGCCTTAATCATAAAAATTTATATTTTTGGTAAATAGACAATTTAGTCACTTCTTGGAACAAAAACAGTGAAGTCCAAATATCCAACAGAAAGGCAAATTCAATTCAGTGTGGACAGCCCTGGAATGCAACACACAGCCAACATTAACTCTCTAGATATTAAAACATTGTATCTGGACTGGACAGCTCTCTATTCCAGAAAGCCCCACGGAACTCTAAGCATGCAGAGTGAGAAATAGGCTCTGAAATCAAGCACTTCCCTGGAATATGAAATCATTTCATATTAACTTCAACACAAACAAAAGGAAGCAGATAAGATGCACCATTGCCTTCATCATGCTGTCTTCTCTGTGTTTCTTGTTCTCTTCATTTTTTTTCCTAATAACTTTCACATAATAAAATTAGAGTCTACACTCCTGACTGCTTTTCACCTGGCCCTGCTCAGGGTTTGCAGTAAGGGNGGCTGAGAAAGCCAGGGGAAGCAAGCCAGTAAAGAACATCCCTCCATGGCTTCTGCATCAGCTCCTGCTTGAGTTCCAGTCCTGACTTCCTTTGGTGATGAACAGCAGTATGGAAGTGTAAGCCGAATAAACCCTTTCCTCCCCAACTTGCTTCTTGGTCATGGTGTTTGTGCAGGAATAGAAACCCTGACTAAGACAACAGGGCATCCAGTGGAACCTTCTATGGTTCTTGTCACCCTCTCATGGGACTTTCTGTACCTCTGGAGACTCACAAAAAGCTGCACCAGTCCTGAATAGCAGTTTATTTATTCAAAAGAATAGAAAAGTGGAAGGTAGAGGTGGGAAATAACAGAGAAAAAGGCAGAGGTCCCTTTAAACTGGTCTCCTGAGCTCAGACCATCAGCCCCACGATTAGACCTCTCTAGTAGCTACATCTGCTCACATGTCTAAGCTGGCCCCACCTGACTCACAGGGTGGTAGCCCGTCTACCAGCTGAAGCACTGACGATCAGGGAACCACCAGCACCACCCTATTTGGTGATTCCAGGACAGCCTCTCTAATTTCTTGCATGCTTCATGATAACACACTGGCAATTTACATAAGATTTAGTAATAATGGCAAAAAATAAGTCCCTAGAAAATTTAAATGCAACAAAAGTACTAGGTCATATGACCTGTGGGTGTCTCTTCTGATGTCTATTACAATTCAGACATAGGGGTGTCATCTCCTCCTGAATGTCAGGGAGACAGGGGTATGGGTCAAATAGTTCATGTGAGAAGGCAATGACCTGGTCATCTTGCTTGCGTCTGTGAAACACCCAGACCTCCTTCCATTGGCCCCTCATATTTAGTTAGTGAAATATGCTGAAGAAATACAATCTTTCCCATTTGATGGAGGAAGAAACTGAAACCTTGAAAGGTTCAATTATTTGTTCAAGGTCACATGGCCAAGACAAAGCCCAGCTTAGCTTCCAAGTTCCTCATCCCTTTATCTTTATTTCTTTTTTTAAATTCTTCTCTAAGACAGGAAGATGTGAGGATTAGTTGATAGACTAAGTATTACTGATTTTGCTTCCAATCACTGACCACATTTCTATGCATCATCTCATTTAATCACCCACTTAAGAGACAAATGTTATTTCTCAGGAAAACATTCCCTGAGCATCCTCTATACTCCTTCTGCTTAGGCGGCATGGCACTGGCTTCCTACCACATTAATTCAATTTAATTAATAATTAATTTGATTTAAATATTAATTTATAATTTATCACTATATCACAAATGAGCCTTGATTTTAGCCATATGTTCACATAGAAGACTACCCTGATATCCATGAAGGCAGGAAATCAATTAATCCATGTAACTGCAGAACAGTGCATTGCAGAGGTTCAGTGCACATTGTTACCTGTGAGGCTAACTTTGAAAATAACATGGAGCCAAGTTTAATGCAACATATAAAAATGAGAAGTTACATCAGCTATGGCAAGCCATGCCTATAATCACAGCACCAAGACAGGAGAGGCAGAAAGATTCGGAGTTGTGATGCTCCAAACTTTCCTTGCCTGATGCTCTCTTACCTGACAGCATATTGTCTGTTTTTATTGAAGGAAACTTCAAAGTCATCTCATGCTTGTGCCTATGAATCATCAGATGGTCCTCTGTTGGGAAACGCTGTCAGGTGAATAGAGAGAGGAACAGGAGACATTCAGTTTGCAGCACATACTTGACATCAAAGAGAAAAAGACATTCATAATAAAAAACAAGTGAGACTAAAAAATAAAAATCGGTTCTGAAAAATATATTATCATGTGAGTAAAGTTCCATGCTCATTTGCAGTTGTGTGCTGGGTGTGGGAGGAGATTCCTCCCAACTATACACAACTATGTACACTATCATGTCCATATGTTTGCAAAAGGCTTGCCCATGTGGCAAAGGGCTACCGGGAAGTGCTCTCTGCCTCCAGTCACCCCAGACTTCCTCACACCTTCCCCCAGAACTTCCCCAAAGTCCTCCGCTTCTTGTATAAGCCCAGCTACACTGACTGACCAGGCAATCACAGAATCTACGTGTTTCTTGAGAACTAGAGATTTCCATCTGGCGGTTAGGGGAGGACAAGTTTTCAAGTTCAATGAATTTGAACTCTGTCTTATCTTTTGCTAAATAATGAAACAGAAAATGCAAAAAGCCCTGTTGAAGGTATTGAAATAATACACGCTCCAAAGACACAGTGTGCCCTGGTGCCTGCCTCTGATAGGAGGACTCTTAAGGAAAGATAGCAGAACAGAAATAAATACTTCTCATCCCCGAAACATGTGACAAATGGAGGCAGAGAGTATAACATCCAACACGAGGAAATAGATGGAAATCTGGACAGCACTGGGACCATGCGAAACCATGTGGAACTTTCTGTAATGGTAACTGCTTTATATAATAGTATAAAATTAAGTCAGGGGCATGGTAAGTATGCTAGACACTATCTACAGATTAACCAAAAATAAGAGAAACACATGACATCAGAAGAATTTTGATTTATGTCAGACTTTGGAAAAGAATTCCATGCCATGCTTAATTTTTTAAATATATCTACTAATGTATATGGGATGATGTCTTTACGGTATGTTTCTGTTTATGAAAGCCTAGTCCCCATATTATGTGTTTTATTTTAATTATACATATGATTTCACAGTACCATGACAAATTATTTGGGGTGTTCTATACTGTGCACACTGTAGTCAGTCTGTATCTGAAATTTTCAGGGAATGATGTTAGGGTTGTCAAAGTGTTGCTTCAAATTATTTTTGGCCAGTTCTGGCTCTTTTGTGTTGAGTAAAGCCATGTGGTGACTCTGTCTATTGCACCATAAACAAAAATGACCCTGACACCCAGAGGCAAGTGTCTGCTTGCTGCTGTAAAACCTCTGTCACTTCCCTTGTTGAATTCGTGGTATAGCTAGGTGACTCATACCAGAAATAGCGGCCCCTCAATCACTCAAAATCTCTCAAGGGTTATGCTAATTTTTAAAGGAGAAAAGAGTTTCCTAAAATTCTACCATAGAAATGTAGCCCTGAGTACCGGCGACGAGCGTTGTGGTTTGGCTGCAACAATTTGTTACTGAGCAGGCTCTAGCCTGACCTGTCTCAGATTGGTATGCTTGTAATGATTAAACTGAACACAGTTTCATTACACATTGACTGAACACAGTGAGCTGATTATTGATTATTAAAGTCACATAGAAACATAGGAAAACAATACATTTGGATGAACATTTCTGAGTCTTTGATAACTTGAAAAGAAACTTCCAGAACTCAGGATGGTCAATATGAATCTCTTTGTACACCATAGTTGAAGGTTTTTGTTATTTCTTTTTTCATAGAGAATGGATTTGTGATCAAACAGGACTGCACTGCTCTGAAGCCTATGAAAGGTTCTGAAAGCAGTTATTTACTTGGTGTTTACAGCATAGACTCAAGAGTTTGCAAACAGTGGCACTGACTCCAACTTCTGGTTACCTAAAGGTTTGTTCCATATAACTTCAGGTTTTCCTGTTTCTGTATTATTTCTTCTCTTGATTTTCTTAACACCAAATATTTAACAGTAGTATGCATTAGTTAGAGAGAAAAGTTAATGTAATATAAACAATATGGTACTATATCTCATCTAGTACTAATAAACCACTTTAAGAACTTATTTTAGTCTATGTGTGTAAGTGTTTTGCCTGCATGTATGTCTATGTGACGTGTGTGCGCTTAGAATCCATAGAGGCCAGAAGAAGGCATCTGATCTCCCAAAACTAGAGTTACAGATGAGTTTTAGTTATCATATGATATGACACTGACTCAGGCCTCTTAGTCAATGCTCCTAACCCCTGAAATTCCTCTCCAGCTTTAATATACTGTTTTGAAATAATGTTTTCTAAAGATTTATTTTCAAGTGTGTGTGTTAGAAGTGTGTGCAGCATGTGAGTGCAAGTGCAAACAGATATCAGAAGTGGACATCAGATATCTTTTTATTTACAAGTGTTTGTGTGCCAACTAAAACTGGTGCTAGGACCCCAACTTGGGTCCTTTGTGATATCAATACCGGCTCATGACCACTGAGCTGCTCTCTAGACAATAATGAACCACAATAACCAGGATGAAACATTTAATCAGGTTTGTCTGCTTTTTGGTTGTTTGTTGTTGTTACACAAAGGCTCACTATCCAACTACCTAGGCCCAGGCTAGCTAGGACCTCAGAATCCCATTCCTTAGTCTTTTGAGTTCTGGGACTATAGGGTCAGGGCTATAACAGCGCATAGTAACTAAAGTTGCCTTCTGAATGAGATGAGTAATCACAAATGGTAAATAAATGAGATACATAGTATAAAAAAGACAATGGAGCTGAAAATAACCCACCCAAAGGGTAAAGGAAGAGTGGGAACACTGGCCTCTAAGAAACCAGAGAGCATAGCAAGTGTGGTCCTTGTTTCTCCGGAGACAGAGTTTATGTTTACAGATTAGATCTGAAAGGACCTTCCGGGTGTTAGAGGCCATCCCCAACAGAGGGAAGTTTCTCTCCAAGGAGAGAAAGTGGAGCAGAGGAGTCTTTCCATCATCTCCTCCAAGCAATAACAGTCCTGTTTCTTCATCTTCAAGGTACCCTAATCTTTTCCTTGCCATGTCCCCAGATTGTAGGATGACATAGGGCAAATGCTGTGAAACGGTCACATACAGCACCCATACAGTCACTCATATAATCACACCAGCTGATTTAACTATGGGTTACTAATATTCTGCCTGCATGGCACTCAGGACTGACTACTGGCTGATGTCTACATCTTCCTTCAAAGATGAGCATAGTTTTTGTAACAGTTTGTCAAGAAAGAGGAAACAGTTTCACATAAAGGGCACACTGACTTCTAGATACATCATTACATCCAAAACTGGGAGTGGGTGGAGGGGTCTTGGAATTGTCCTTTAAAATGGAGACATTACATGAATCTTAATTTCTCACATGTACCCAACAGTTTCCACAGTCCACTTAGCCTCATTAAAGAAACACCTTGGCTTGATCCTTCAACAAAATAGTCAAGGTCATTCAAAATGGGGTCTAGTGAGGAACTGGGTGGTAAGGGCACCGTCAGTGACACAGTACTTGCCTAGGTTCTTGGGTTCAAATCCCCAGTGCCTAACAGAGAACATACTTAAACCAAACGTCAACTTGCACACAATCCCCTCAACTTTGCATGTGACTTGGCAGAGCCTCACTCTCTACCCTCTAGGCTCAACACAGCTGAGGTGCCCACTGCCCTGCAGGATGCTCTATGCCCTTTACCTTCTTGGCACTATCCCTTCAAGCTCTCCTGCTCCTTCCCGCCTCCTCACTGGTGTCTCCATCTTGACTAAATTCACCCTGGCTATCCTTCAGCTGCCTCCCTCACAGGCTGCCCCTGGATCACTCTGCTTCCCGGCACTGCCTCCTGCTCCTGAAAGGCTCCTCTGTGCCACCGTTCCAGCTCCCTTGCCATCTGCCACCCACTCGCTCATTAATCCCTTTCAGTTAGGCCTCCACCCTCTGCTTTCTCCCATGTCTCCTGTGAGCACCTAGCTGCCAAATCCAACAGCCGTGCTCTGTCCTCCGACTGTCCCAGCTCCAACAGCATAGGGCACCAGTGACTACGTGACTATGGCATTGGCCTGCTTATATCTTGCCTGACTCCAGCATAGAGCAATGCATGGAACAGAGATGGAGACTATCAGTTAGAAGTTGGAGATCCAGCACAAAGGAGTACAAAAAAAAAATAATCAAAGCTATAACCCAAGTGAAACCACAGGCATTGCCAACTAGAAGCAATTTTGATCCTAGAGGACATCTGGCAACCTCTGAGGATGTTTTGGTTGTCACAGCTGCCGTGTGCTATTGATGGGTTAAGACAGGAATTATGCCAAGCATTCTGTAATACACAGATAGTACCCATGTCAAAGAGCGACTTGGTCTTAGATAAAAATGATGATGATAAGTTTGGGACAGTATATGCCATACATATACATATATGTATATACATATACATGCAATATGTATGCATAGATATCTCTCTCCTATCCGACAAATGAGAATCTCACATATAGCTCTATGCTCTTCTCTGCTGGTATTCCAACCCTGGACATAGCTGGGAATCCTCACCTAGCCTGAACCCTAATTTTATTTTGATGGTTCTCTGGAGTTCCTTTTCCATAGAGAAATCTTTCATTCCCCGTGCCCCCCCCCCAGTAAAGTCAGCTCCCCAGTGTGGTCTGTTGTTTCTTTATATTAAAAAATGCAACCAAATAGTTAATTTGTGATATCATCATATGATTATAGATCTAATGCCCAGACCAGATATGCGCCTTTAGAGCAGTGTGGTTTTCATGGGGCAGCTAGAATGCCTAGACACATACAGGAGTGCTGAGAAAGGGTATAGGCAGCTTGTAATAAATAAAACTTAATGTCTATTGCCACAGCCAGGCACAAGGAGGCTTTCCTTTGAAGAAACTGAGAGGTGTTTTTGTTTTAGTTAGGAACCAGGTTTTAACTTAGTAAGGAGATATTCTGCATTTACCATGGAAAGTCCTTATCTACCAGGATTTTCCCAGTTACTTATCAACCTATCCAGATTTCCCCTGTGTTTTCTACTTCACAGGGGCTTTCAAAACCCATTTGCTCCAACATACTTTTTCTCTGCTCGTTTTCTTGTTTACGAGTTAGAAAGAAACACTGGCACTAAGTCCTCTGATGAAAACTCCAAGCTTTGGCTGCTCAGGAGTTAACACTAGCAACAATGTTCTGCATTTCTGGGACTGTGTTTCTCCAAAAACCCCTCTTCAGATTCTCCCAGAATCCTCCAGGAACTCTGGGAAATTAAAATAAGAAGGATATTCATCTGAATTGCCCTGACCCGTAGGTGTTGCCTGCCCCACATCCGACTGCCAACACTATCACACAAACTAATGGGGGTAGGCCTTGGTCTCCTTGAAGGTATATAAAAATTATGAAACAAGTGTAATCTTCCACGTTCGCAAAATGCTGTGCTCAGACTCGGAAATGTGTCCTATCTGCCATAAAATTAAGGTATCGGTATGAAAACCATTTCTACATATCTAAACCCCTGGAACATGGCATTACCCAAAGATAGACTCTTGAGTCAGGAACAAAAATGTCACCTTCAAGTTTAAAGATAAAATGCAAAAATTGTAATTTCCACATAAAAACAAGATTGGGCATTAGCTGAACACTAAGAGACCCCAAGATTCTACCCTGCAAGCCAAGATATCCACTCCTCTTAACACTTCTGTGTCCAAGAACCATAGTTCAAGAATAGTCAGTCATAGGGGTATACTTCTCAGAAAGGAGTGGGAATCCAACCCATGACTATGAAACAACTCCTAAAAAGCACCCAGCATGCAAGCAAGCATAAGTACATACTATCTTCCCCTTTCTGAATGACAGTCCAGCGGAAATGGTGGGCAGGATGTGTCTGGCTTGCTTCCGGAGGAAGTTACTCATAGGGATGTCAACACCACTGTGTTTTAGGGTGAAAGGGAAGTATTTCAAACTCTAAACTGTGATCTAACAGTAGTGAAGATGAAAGTCGTGATGTCAATGGTTTGGGAGAGGCTGAAAGCATTTCAGTGAGGAAAGAAAGCCCAGTGGATATGGTGACCCAATGGGAAGTACCCTTCCAGGGGACGGGGGAAGCATTTCCTAGCAGCTGGAGCACAGAAGATCCGCACACTCACCTGGGAGCAGCCTGGGGCACTGCAGACAAACGGCCTCTCCTGCTCCAAGTTCATCTTGGATTCCTCATAAATCTGAAGGGTTAAAGGAAAACAGAAACCCATGAAAATCTCTTTCTTCTGCTTTAAATGCATGAGAAAGACAATCACGGGGAGATGTCTCTTGCCATTCCCTAAACTGAAAAAGTTACACACAAACACAGTGAACAGGGTTCCGTATTCCAGTTCATTGGTTCTGCTGATTCCAGCTTCTAGTGTACTCTCCTTAGCACATATTAAAGAAGCCATAATGATGTTGGAACCTAAAGCCTGTCTATCCAAAGGGAGCTGGTGGGTGCTATTGTCGGGTTAGAAGACCCCTGCAAGATCCCAAGGCAAAACACACCACCTCAATTCTACTGAGAACTTTGAAACTGAGGAAGCCAGAGGGAGACTTTCAATTCTGTGCTCACCCAGCAGAAATTGAGTGTGGTCAAAACTGCCTTTGCCAATGATCCTGATGCCAGGAAAGTGCGGCCTACATGGCTCTGTGGTTAACACACCTGTTGCTGTTGGCTTTGTTTCTCTTTATGCAAATGTAAGGGACATTACTTAGGTGGTTTTCTAAATATCCTAAAACCAGTATTGGAATTGTGTTTATGTATTGCATGCACTTTTAAGAGTATGTGGGTCTGTTGTTAAGCTTCAGAACCTACTGCCTTAACCCTGGGTACAGGAAGCAATGTTTCTCTAAAATGCTGCCCGTGGGTGATTCCTAAAGGAAGGCAATGGCAGCTTGGCATCATGGAGGAGTCGAGTGCCACTGTGCAAGCTCGTCTTGTTTGGACATTTTATACCTCCTCCTCCAAACATTAGTCTTCCATCCTCTCATTTTTCCAAGATTTAAAGTGAGGAATATTTGCCTTCAATAACATTGCCAGTCAGAGATGAAAATGCAAAACTAAAACCGGGGGTCGGGGGAGATAAACCCCTCCCAACTATGAATGACTCTCTTTGCAGGCAGTTTCTCAACCTGTGGGTCCCTGGGTCATTCACAGGGGCCACATATCAGATGTCCCACATATTAGATATTATGTTACAACTCATAACAATAGCAAAATTACAGATATGAAGTAGCAATGAAATAATTTTATGGTCCAGGGTCAGCACAGCATGAGGGTTTTTAAAGATTGCAGTGTTTAAGAAGGTTGAGAACCACTGCTCTGGAAGGACTTCACACAGGCTGATTAGCATAATTTTATGCTTTCCTATATTAAACATTATTATATAAGTTCCTTTTCTGAGTTTATTTAAATTTTTCTTATGAGTTAATGTTCTTAATTTTTGTTTTTCAATGGACACATATTTATGAAATATAAGGTAGAAATCCAACAACTCATATGCGACCTGTAATGTTCAAATTGTGGTAATCAGAATGGCTCCTTTAAACACTGTGTCCTGGTGCTTGGCCCATGTAAACCTTTCTCTGCCACTTTCTTCCAAACATATGTAAAATGTTTTTTGCTTATGTGTTATAAGAAGCAATTAAAACCTAAGTGTATTTGAAATCTCTCTGCTTCCTCTTATCTAAAGAAAGTTCTAAGAAACAAAAATAACTTCTATCTTTTTATTTGTTTATTTAATTTTGACATTGCTGATCTGGGAACATCACTGCTTCCAATGATAAAAAGTAAAGAGCAAGAATTTTGACTGGGGAGGCAGAATAGGCACAATAAACTAGCTTAAGAAATAGAATAAAGTAGCGTATTCTTTAATTAAATCTACCATGTTTATCTAAAAAAAAATTCAGTGCTTTCCTAGAAATGCCTCTGTGTCTGTCTGTGTCTATGAGTCTGTCTGCTTGGCAATGGCTTCATGCCTTAGTGTCCCCACCTTGACAATAGGTGTAGCAATATTTATCTTCAGCCCCTTTGTTCCTGTATCTGATTCCATGGCTTAGGGTCTGTCAGACATTTTGAAATCATGGAGAAGGGTGGGTGGGTGGGGTACCGAGGAGGTAAGAGAAGTTACAATTTAACTCCTCGTTTGCCTGTGTGGCTCTTTCTTGGGGCCACTTGAGAGCTTCGTTTGCTAATGCCATGATAGAACAGCATGTTTACAATCAAAATGAAGATTACATGATAGTCAAATGGGAGAGCTCTATGTATGCATATTTACGGTGGACATCAGAAGGTAATAATTAATGATAATTAAATGAATGTCCCAGCAACAGCTCCTGTTGAGTCTCTAAAGAGTTTAACGAGCCAACATAAGGGAAGAGTTGGCCAAACTCAGGGACTAGGAGAAATTGTCTTTCTACTATAATCACTGCTCCGTCCTAGTCCTTGACCCACCAACATGCTGGATTTCCCGTAAACTCAGGCTCACTGAGTGCACCGATATTCTACAGCTCTGTTTGACCTCCTTAATCACCAGTTACAATTTCAGCTTCAAACATCTTAGAGCCAGACTCTGATACTCATGCTTGAACACATTTCTGAGCCCAGCTCCACAGACTTACTCTGAGGTTCTGAGCTTATATTGTGTGACGGACATGTTCAGAGGAATGTGATTAATATAATTTGATAAATACTGACATGTATTGGCAAGAGACCTTATACTTCAAGAGACACAATATGAGATGCACAAAGTCTCTTCTCAAACCATTTAAAGCACAAGCCGTAGGACATTCCACTGCTAGTGCTGTCCTTCCCGTTTATGTTCCAGACAGAGATGAATCTGTAGCAACTTATTAAATGATATGCAATAAATATGGAGCAAATCTGTTTGGCAACATAACATTGAAATAAAAGTCTTGAGGCACACAGCCGTTGCTAATATAAAGTAGGTTTTAAGGGATCAGTAAGGTCTAATATGAGTGGGTGTATGTATACTGTATAAACCTCAACTACTTAATTTTGATGATCTACAGTTCCCACAAGCAACTCCTGCAAACAACACTCGCTTGCTAATTCCTCTCCATGTAGGTGCTTGCAATAGACTTTCTAAATGGAACCGCTCTGCCATGTAGACCTCATTACTTTTATCAACTGGTATGATCTGGTCTGATGTATTAGTCAAAAGGCATGGTGAATTTTTTTATGGTCTATTATTATGGTTCCTTTCTAGCACATGGTACAATAATTACACCATCAGACCCTTACTGAAGCTCCACATGGGTTCTTTTATCACCCACCAAGTGGGGCAAATTATTCAGATGGGCTCTAGCCAGGTTGTTCCACACTTGGTCCTCAGAAGCAAGGCCTTGCATCCTCTCATTTCCCATTCAGATATTTTACAGGCTGGGATTTTTTAATAAACCAAGTTTGGTTTGGCAATCACCACAGCCTAGGCTCCACTGCCTACAGCTTCCATAGTAGGCGTTCAATAAATATTTGTGGAATAGATAATGAATCTTGAATCATCACAATAAATCGTCCCAAACAGCCTTCTGTTCTCAACTCTGGAGGCAACTTTTTGCCCAGTATCAAATTTCGAGAGATGAGAGATTGTGTGGGACACAAACTCTTTCTCTTCTCTGGGTATAGTCTTAAAACATCTCCTCAGACTTTGTGAGGGTGGGGAGCCAAAGGTGCTTTTTTTGGTGGATAAAATTAGAAGGAAGTGAGTTTCTATCTGTTCATTCCATCAGATATCACAAGCAAGACAACCTGGGTCACTGGGCTGTTCACAACCCTATAGACCACCCTTTGAGGAATCCTGACTTTGGCTGCACAGATGAGAAATAGCCCCACTGTGGCAGATGTTTCTAGCACTTAATAGTTTTTAAATAGCGTCATATTAATTGTCCTTTCCCTACCGTCAGACTCACTGTTCAGCTAAAAGGAACACTTCATGAGTCTAATTCTTCTCAACCCTTTGGAAAACAATTAAAGATCCTAATAACGCAGTTTAGTCTCTCACAAAGCGAGTAGAGGTTTCCCCAGCAGACCAGGAGATGACTGGCTGATTTACAGCTCAAACCCTCCACTGACGCTGTGTCCCACTGGCTGCCAAGAATCTCTTTCTTTGTTCAGGGTTTGACCCCACAAATTCCTGGTCTAAAATGGGAAGTTGCTCCATAATGACTGAGGTCACCAATCCGTTCAAAGGTTTTTCTGGCCATTATGATAGGCTTGGAATTAACTGTTTCCCAAAAGGCAAACACTGAAAGAGAAGAGGCACCATTAAAAACCTAGAGAGCCTACACTGAACACTCTAAATACACGCTTTCAATGTAAGGCTGACACTTGAACCAGAGTGAGAAAATTTGACTCCCTCTGGTTTGCAGTGATCAGCACAAGGGAATGTTTCACCATTCATCAGCCCGGTAGAGGCAGACAGTGATAGGAAATTTGGAATGGGAAACACTAAAAATATTTCTTGTATCTGAAAGCCTAGGACCAAAAATAATACGAATGTCTAAGATGCAAACTGGGCATCAGGGAACACCATCTCCGGTGCCATATACCTGGTTACGGGCGCAGCACAGACCTTGGATGTTAAACTCTGGCTAGCATCTATTGCCTTACCACAAGATGGAATCTTCTTGGGAGAGTTCATCTGAAGCAAAGCCCCTGCCTTATTGAGCCTCCTGACCCTTGGAAGGACTCTAGAGAAGTGGGTGAGTGCTTGAGGAACCCCACTGAGCGAGACTCCAACTCTGCACTGTTTTCTCTGAGAACACATACTATTTAACGAAACTTATTACAGGCAAAGCCAATTTGACATTTAGACCGAAAGACATGGCACCGCACACCATGAGAAACACGCATACTACTCACAAACACATTCTACATTCTTTATTTTCTGTCAGATGCCCAACTCTGTCTCACATCAAACATGCAGGCTAGATCCCCTCATACCACACTAGCTGTCAGAAAAAAAGTATATTTTCAGTTCGAGGCTAATCCATCTATATCTATATCTATATCTATATCTATATCTATATCTATATCTATATCTATATCTATATCTATGAACAATATAAATAAAGCCACCCTCCCATAATATTTCCTCATTTCTAAAACGGAATCATAGTAGCCAAACATTTGAACCCAGAACCCTCCACATGAAAACTCTCAGGAAGGATAACCAGCCTTAACTTTGAGGACTTTCAAACCCAAACAGTATAACTTGAAATATAAAAAAATAAGTACCCCTGAATTTCAGTCCAAGAAAGTCACTGGTTTTGTGAATAGATCTTTGGAGCTCTCTGAGTGGCTCTGTACTTATCTTAGCGTGTCTGTCTTCTCTATGTAAAACTGACTCTTTGTATGCCTACTTCTCTGTGAATCTTTGTCTTGCCTCTCCCTGATTCCCCCTCCGTGTGTGTGTGTGTGTGTGTGTGTGTGTGTGTGTGTGTGTGTGTGTGTGTGTGTCTCCAACCCTCCTGGCTTGGCTTTGCTAGTGGAGGGATCGGGTCAGCTCGTTTCCTGTCCCTGTGTTATTCTTGAAGTGCACTGCCGTTGGAATCTGAATTTCATTGGGCCCGTATTATTTGCAGCTGTGTGACCTCTTTAACCCTGCCTTTAAAAGTGACATTTCAGCCCTCCAGCTTGAAATGCCTGCACGCTGTGGAGTTTTCCAACCAGAAGAGAGCTAGGCCCTGGGGTGGAGACCGTCCCTTACAAGGAAGGTGGTGTGAGTGGGGTGTGGCCCTGCACAGCTTACAGCTGACACTCCTTCCTCGAGGTGAGGTGTAGAGCTGTGTGTGCTTGCCTAGAGCTGAACATGACTCCAGCGAACCAGCGGAACAAAATTCTCTGCTTTTAGAAATGTTCGCCGTGCCCTCATGTCCTCCAAAGCTCAGGCTGCTACAGGCTGAGGCTTCAGGACTCTGTCACGTACTCCATCATTATAGAGACTGTCAAGAGCTCCCTTCCCACAAGGCCCCTTGTTCCCAGAAGGAAGGACTTCCAGCAGCTTTCATCTCTGGAAACTGACCCTGATCTTACTCTCAGAAGGAGGCCCAAGGAGGAGTGAGTGCTGGGCCTCAGGGCCTCTCCCGCCTTCTGCAGGGGCCTGTGGTTTTATATATATGTGGCGTTTATAACCATATATTGGAAAGCATTCCGGTGGGATTGGTTTTTCATATGTTACAGTCCCCCATCTCTCTCTTTTTAAATGTTCCATATGTTTCTTTAGGTATGAAGGTTTTTTTTTTTTAAGTCATGGGCTAATTGGAGCTTTTGTTCTCCCTAACCTGACTTCTAACTTTCCTATCTATGGGTTCAATAGTTCAGTGCACATTGGCTGAGTCCAAGTGCAAGGCATTAGTTCGCAGCACAGAGAAGCCCTAAGCATGGATCTGCCTGAGTGTGTGCACTCAGATCTTTGCTATTCTTGCTTCTGTCCAGTACAGTATATTTTTGCAGAACATCTCCCATCTCCAAGAAAACTGTGTTTGACATGTGTGGTTAACAAAACACTAGGGTGGTGTTTGTCTGGGTTTTAAGGAAGTATTGAGTGTAACTAAATCACTTGGCTTGTTTCTAATGGGACTGGATACAACCTCAGAAGGAAACACAGCCTGCTTTCTTATAACACTCAGGACAAGCAGCCTGGGGATGCCCTGCCCCATCAATTTGAGAAAAGCCTCATAGGCTTCCCTTCAGCATGATGGTTCAGAGAAGGTGTTTCCTCTTTGAAGCTACCTTCTCTCAGATGACTCTACCTTGGTATCAAGTTGACATAAAACCCGACAGAACAAGGGGGACATCTTTAGTTTTCCAGTAAGTCCGCTGTTGCCATTTAAAATAATTGCCCCTTGGAATCTTCAGACGGAAACATTATAACAGCAAAGAAATGAAATTCAAAGTTGGGTGTGTTCTTCACAAAGTCAAAGGTGGCTTTCCATGAAGCCACTTTCCTTGCAGTATTCCTTGATATGTCTAGGGTGGCACATTCTCAAATGGAACTGCTCTGTTTCCAGACAGTCACTGTGTGGGGGAGGGGAGTGGTCTTTTATGATCCTTTTTTTTTTTTTTTAGAAGATGTCCTTATTTATTTTTGTGCATGAGTGTCTTGTCTGCACATACGTATGTGCAACATATCTATGCCTAGTGCCCACAGGGGCCAGGAGGAGGTCTGAATCCCCTGGAACTGGAGTTATAGGCAGGTGTGAGGTGCTGTATGGGTGCTGCCCATTGAACCCTGGTCCTCTGCAAGAGCCGCCAGCGCTCTTAATCGCTAAGCCACCTTTCCAGTCCTACTAAGCTATTTTAAAAGAAAATTATTATCTTCAGATATCTTGAAATGTCACAACTTTTTCATCTTGGTTTTCTGTGCACTTGTGCAAATGCTAGATAGTTTTGCTAATAAGTTGTTCTATCCCCAGAAACTATGTATGCCTGATTCATGCACAGTGGGTTAAAACATCTCCTGAATCTGTGTGATGACATCAACACAAATGGCAGCTATACACAACTGCTGCTTACAGCAGCACTGGGAAGAGGTTGTTTCACCCTAAGATGATACTGATCCACTATGAGGATTAGCCTAACTGAATGGATGCTTTTTGCTCTTGGGTCCAGCAGAAATCTAGGCATTCCTGGGCTGTGTTCTAAAGAATCCTATAGGTATATTCGGAGGCGAGTATAACCAATATCAGCCCAATACTAGGTAAAGCCTGATTCAGATTCCCAGTGTACAGTGTTTTGAATATCAAGCTTCCAGACACTTAACATACTGGTAGAAGATTTAAAGGCCATGCTAAGTGAGAAGTAAGAGTCAAATGTGAGAAGGGTTGGCCTGGGTTAATATTCTAGCTAAGAAGGGCTTATATACCTCTCCATGTATGCCATACCATACCTATAGAAGAGAAAAAAAATTCACAAGGTCAGTAATAAAGTAGCAGGTATTTTTAAAAGTAACTTATCACCAGTAGCTGCAGAATCCAGGCAAGTTTCCATACTATTGTGCAGTGGGGGCACAGCAGGACCAACACAGAACCCGGAAGAGGCAAAGTTACCCTGTAAACCCTGACCTGCTTATAGACAAAGTAACTCCCTGGAATTCTGGGAGTTCTCGTTCTTGGAAAATAACAAGCCACATGTTTTTATACCCCTAGACAAGTTTGCTTGACCCATTTTTCAGGAATCACATGTGGGCAGGAGGTACTTCAGTAGGAAGTACATCAGTATGTATGCTTGCCCCTGATTGGACCTGATGGGAAATGCAATGAATTGTGGGTTTTGTCTTTTTAGCCCCAATAAAACACAACTTGTGGCCCCTCACTGGGAACTCAGTAGTGGAACTGACCAGAGCCCATTTTTCTGGCAAGTATTTAATTAATGCTTGCTTCAGAATTGGCTCAAAATTGTGAAATGGGTTTTTCTTTTGAAAATGTCAGAGTTAAGAAACCCTGGTCTCAGGTGTAATGGTGCTAACTTTGTGCTTTTCCATGTGTGATAAACGTGCTCTCTCTCTCTCATGACTCACGCTCTACTCATCACTGGATGTTCTAGTTTGCTCTCTGTTCAGTGTGAAAATGCTGACCGAAAGCAATTTAGGAAGAAAAAAAAATGTATTTGACTTAAATCTCTTGTTCACAAATAGTCTTTGAAGGAAGTCAGAGCAAGCATTCGAGAAGGAGCAGAGGCAAGAGTCCTGGACAAAACTGTTTACTGGGGTCCCATGGCTTGCTCAGCCTGCTTCTCAGATAACCCAGAGCAGCCTAGGGATGCTACCACCCACAGTGGGCTGGGCCCTCCCACATTAATCATGAATCAAAAACACTCCCTAGAGTTCTGCTCACAGTCCAACTTAATAGAAGCATCTCTGCAGCTGAAGTTCCCTCCTCCCAGGTGACTCTAATTTGTGACAATTTAACACAAACTAATTTGCAGATGGAGAGCATAGTTTATCATATGCAGCATGTTTTCCTCACTGTTTTGTTTGTGGGGTTTCGGTGCTATGAACTGAACCCAGGCCTTAGTTGTGTATGCTAACAAAGGGCTGTGGTTTTGAGCTCATCATCAGAGCAGCCCATTTTTGTTTGTTTGTTTGTGTTTTGTTTTGTTTTGGTTGTGTTTGATATTGTTGGACTGGCTTTTTCTTTCAAAACAAAACAAAGCACACAACAAGCTCTAAATTCTGCTTTATGTTGCTCTCACAGCCATACGTCCAGAAAAGACATATAGAGAGAAACGTATCTCCAAATCAACTTCTAAGAAAGAAAGAAAGGAAGAAAGAAAGAAACAAAGAAACAAAGAAAGAAACCAAGAAAGAAAACATAGTCACATATCCAAATATTTTTGGTCTGGTTTGTTTGGTTTTATTGAGAAGTAAATTTTATATACAGAATATAACACACACACACATTTGATATGCAAAATACATATTCAGACCCCTGAAAGAGAGAGAGAGAGAGATCATTTCATTCGCTCAAAACCCAAGTTTAATTCATAATGGAACTTGAGGGATGAATTGAATTCCAGGAACAGAATAAGAAACTCAAGCCCACTTTCCACAGGGGTCACAGGCACTTTAAAAGTTCAGAAATAAGCTGTGTGTGTGTGTGTGTGTGTGTGTGTGTGTGTGTGTGTGTGTCGTGCACAGATGCGCATGTGGAGGACAGAAGGCAACATCAAATGTTAGTACTCTAATAGTCATGTTCCATCTTTGTTTTTCTTACTGTCCTGGAACGCTCCTAGTGACTAGGCTGGCTGGGCAGTGGGTCTCAGTGTCTTCCATCCCTCTAATGCTAGAACTAAAAGGGCAGACCACCATGGCCAACTTTAAAAGCAAACAAATAAACAACAAAAACATCAAAATCAGGTCTTAATTTATAGGATGAACCATCTCTCTAACCCCTCGGTTGTATTTTCAGAAGTCACCGTATCATTCCCGTGGCTCATGATTTCCTGAAGTACCAATTAAACAAGTGTTTCTCACAAAAGCCAAGGAACCCTCTAAACACCCTGAAGAAAAAAAACAGGGAAAGGGCCCTTTTTTAATCCTGCACCCATGAAAGAGGTAAATGGTGTACCAGACCCCATTTATCAAAGGCCTAGACCATCAACAAGCAACTACATTCATCTGGCCCCAGAGCACAGAGGAACACCACCACCCATTTGTAGACCACACTCTAAATGCTCTGACAAGAAAGGTGTGTGTGTGTGTGTGTGTGTGTGTGTGTGTGTGTGTGTGTGTATTTTGTTGTTCTTGTTCTCCAAAATGTAGGGAATCCCACTAGGGATGTGGGACCTTATTGGTGGGGGAATGTGGTCTCTTTGCTCAGGGTTAAAGGTCAAGCTCTCAGGAATTTCCAAACCTGGACTCTTCCAGGACAGAGTAGATAGGCTGCAGCTGTAGGCTGGGTATAGCAGAAGGACTGGGTATAGCAGAAGGACTGGGTATAGCAGAAGGACTGGGTATAGCAGAAGGACTGGGTATAGCAGAAGGGGTGTGTGAGATATGTCAGGATGGGCAGGGGCAGGGGCAGGGGCAGACATTCCTCCAGCTCCAAACCCACAGATAAATCTCAACTGTCCTCTGCAAGGATTGGAAGACACCATTGGGGCACCATTCACAGGCTCCTTCAGGAACCATAACAAGGGACAGTGATTGATCACCTGTCACACTGAACTTGCTCACATGTGATTCTATACATGGTGCAAGATGGGAAACCCAGGACATGGGTATCATTCATCTCTTTCCTCACAGCCAAGCACACGACCTCATGCTAGTCACATGAAGGAACAGCCAAATAGCTCTGTGCCCGAGCCTTAGTGTCCAGCACAGAGGGACGATGTGCCTGGTGTCTGCGATGGAAGGTTGACTACTGAAGGCTGTATGTAGATCTAGCAAAGTTTGTGAGAATTCACAGGTTATGAGAAAACAAGGCTATGTCACTAACTGCATCAAATGCCAGTATGTTAAATACTTCTACTAGACTGTCAGCACAGCACAGACACACGCAGTCACACATGCACACATTGCCACACATTCATACACTAATGGGTTTTCTCTTACACACACTAGCACGCACAGGTGAGCTCTTTTCATTGTTTTAGAAGTGCAGGTTTAAGAACAAAGCGCACACTGAAGGAGTTACAGAGATCATGTGTGAAGCTGAATCAAAAGGATGGACCAACCAGTGACGGCGGCTTCCAGGGATCCCTCCCATAATCAGCCACCAAAATAAACACTATAGCATATGCTGGAACACAGGACTCCCAAGGTAGGAGCTAGAGAAAGTACCCAAGGAGCGGAAGGGGTCTTCAANCCTAGTTGGCCATCATTGGGAGGAGAGGCCCCTTGGTCATACAGACTCTATATGCCCCAGAACAGGGGAATGCCAGGGCCATCACGTGGGAGGGGGTGGGTAGGGGAGCAGGGCGGGGACGTGGGAGGGTAAGGGAAAATTTCTGGATAACATGTGAAATGTAAATGAAGAAAATATCTAATAAAGAGAGGAAAAAAAATAAATCAAAAAAAAAAAAAAAGAAGTGCAGGTTTGTGTCTTTCTTAGTTTTGTTTCAATGTAGGCTTGATTTTTATTTTAGCTGCAATAAAATAAGACTGCATTATTTGCGGCTAGTTTAATATTGTGGCCAAAGAGTCAAATTTCCTATTAGAAAATTAACGATTAAACCCAATTCCTTCATTTGATAGCTGTGTGATCTTGGGTAAATTGCTTAACTCATCTGAACAGTAATATTTCTTACTATAAAAAGAGACTCTAGGGATTACAACAGTGACTCAGCAATTAAGAGTACTGGCTGCTCTTGTGCTCGCTTGCCCTCTCTTTATACTTGTTCACTTACATCCTGCTCACTGCCCCCACATGGTTACCCCCTTCCACAATCCTTCCCCCATTACCCTTCCCCTTCTCTGAGCAGATGGGGGTCCCCTGGGTATCTCCCACCGATGGCGCATCAAGTGTCTGTGAGGCTAGGCATATCATCTCCCACTGAGTCCAGACAAGGCAGCACATCTAAAAGAACATCTCTCACATTCTGGTAACAGCTTTTGGATAGCCCCCTCTCTAGTTGTTCGGGTTCCACATGCAGACCAAGATGCACATCTGCTACATATGTGCGGGCAGGCCTGGGAAATTGGAAATAATTCTACCTCGAGACCCAACTATAACACTCCTGTGCTCATACCCAAAGGATGCTCCAACATCCCACGAAGACACTAGCTCAATTATATTCATAGAGGCTTTATTCATAATAGCCAGAAACTGGAAGCAACTTAGATATTCCTCAGCTGAAGAGTGGATAAAGAAAATGTGGTACATCTATACACAATGGAATCCCATTCAACCATTGAAAGCAAAGACATCCCATGAATTTTACAGGCAAATGAATGGATCTTGAGAATATTGTTCTGAGTGAAGTAACCTAGACCCAAAGGACATACATGGTATGTACTCACTGATAAGTAGATAAGCCAGAAAGTACAGGATACTCATGCTACACTCCATAGACCCAAAGAAGCTAAACTTGAAGGCACAAGCAAGGGTGCTTGAATCTCACTTGGAAGGGAAATAAAATAGTCATAAGAGATCAAGGGAGGGAACTGGATGGGAGAGGGGATGGGGAGGGGCATGAGGGGGTTCAGGATCAGGTGTGGGGAGGGATGGGAACATGGCCAGATGGAAATGAGTAGAAATCTGCAACTGACAGGGCTAAAGAGGTAAGGGGCATCTCTGGGAAGAGACAGAGATCTGGGATGAGGGAGGTAGCAATGGAGGTGACCTTAGCTGTGACTCAGCACTGGGGATATGGAACCTGAAGAGGCCATCTCCCGTAACCAGGCAGGAACCCCAGTGGAGCAATAGAGATACCAACCCACCCACAAAACCTTCAACCCAAAATTTATCCTGGCTACAAGAAATGCAGACACAGGGATGGAGCAGAGACTGAGGGAATGTCCAACCAATAACTGGCCGCCCAACTTGAGACCCATTCCACAGAAAGCACCAATCCCTGACACTCTTAATGATACTCTGTTATGCTTGGAACAGGAGTCTAGCATGACTGCCCTCTGAGAGGCTCTACCCCACAGCTGACTCAGGCAGATGCAGACACCCACAGCCAAACAGTGGGATGAGCTTGGGGACTCTTTTGGAAGTATAGGAGGAAGGATTGTGGGCCCAAAGGGGATAGGAACTCCATAGGAAGACTAACACAATCAACTAATCTGAATCCTTGGAGCTCTCAGCGACTGAATCACCACCCAAACAACATGCATGGGCTGGATCTAGGCCTCTCCAAACATATGTAGTAGGTGTGTTCTCTCTCTCTCTCTCTCTCTCTCTCTCTCTCTCTCTCTCTCTGTTTTTGTTTTTTGAGACAGGGTTTCTCTGTATAGCCCTGGCTGTCCTGGAACTCACTTTGTAGACCTGGCCTCAAACTCAGAAATCTGCCTGCCTCTGCCTCCCGAGTGCTGGGATTAAAGGCGTGCACCACCACGCCCGGCTTTTTCTCCCCCCCCCCCCCCCATTTGGTGTTCTCTTTTTAATTGAGAAGAATGTTATGCAGGAAGCCGAATGTCTCAGAAACCCAAAGTAGAACCAAACAAGACTAACAAGAACAAAAGAGTCAGTGAAATGATTCCTAATGATATTCTGTAATACTCATGACCAGTCAACATCAGAGAGGCTCCCTCCAGCAGCTGAGAGCAGACAGAGACCCATCACACTCACAATTAGGTGTTGCTTGGGGAAACCTTACAGAAGAGAGGGAGGAAGGATTGTGGGAGGCAGAGGGGTTGAGGACACCTGGAGTACATGACCCACAGAATCAACTAAGCAGGGCTCATAGGAACTCACAGGAACTCTACACATGTGCTGTGTTGTTTAGCTTGGTTTTTTTGTGGGATTCCTAACAGTGGGAGTAGAGATGTCTCTGAGTCTTTTGCCTGTGCATGGGACCCTTTTCTTCCTGCTGGGCTGCCTTATCTGGATTTGATATGCGGGTTTGGGTCTAGTCTTATTGGACCTTTTAATGCTACATTTGGTTTGTATCACTGGGAGGCCTGCTTTTATTCAGATGGGAAATGGAGGAACAGTAGATCTGGGGGAAGAAAGGAGGTGGGGGTATCTGTGAGGAGTGGAAGGCAGAGAGACTGTGATCAGGATGTATGGTATGAGAGAAATACAAATTATCTATCTATCATCTATCTATCTATCTATCTATCTATCTATCTATCTATCTATCTATCTAGAGATCATGTTTCCCCCTTCTCGAACTCCTCCCAGATCTTCCCTACCTCCCTACCCACCCAACTTTATGTTCTCTCTCTGTGTTTCAAAAACAAACAAAAAAATAAAAAACAACAACTAAAACCCACAAAAATGATAATCAAAACAAACAATCAAAAGAGGGTCCAGATTTGGTTTCCAGGACCCACATAAGGGCTCACAACCATCCCTAATTCCAGTTCCAGTGGATCCAATGCCCTCTTCTGGCTTCTCTGGGCATGGCATGCACACAATAAACATAGAAAAACTGCAAATAAAATATGCATATGCATAAAGTAAAACTAAATAATTCTTTTTAAAAGAGAGAGACTATAGACAATTTTGGCATTGTCTATCAAGGATGTTGGGAGAATGGAGAGTTTGTGACATCAAAGCCCTTCATGAACTGCAGTGTTCTACTGATTATTCTTATACGGTCAGTGTGCACACATGAGGTTGTCAAGGTATGGAATGACAAGAAGAGCCATGTGTACACTAGACAGAATGTGTGACAAGACTGACATCTAAAAGGATGTGGGGTAATCTTCACAAAGACCCTGATATGCTGTGATTTTTTTGTTATCAGCAATGGCCAAGAAAATCCTTATCTACAAGATTTCTACTTGAAGCTCAGTAGCCTTATTTCTTTTGTATTATTGATTAATGACCATTCTTGTTGCTATGACCAAACCCCTGCGAGGAATCAGCTTAAGGAAGGTAGGTTTATGTTGGCTCATGGCTCAAGGGGGTATAGCTAACTGAGATGAGGAACGGATGGCAGCAGGATCATGACACGATTGGCTAGATACATCCATATTTAGGAAGTAGGGTATGGCTAAGAAACACCAAGGTCTTCCCACAGTGACCCATCTCCTCCAACCACACCCTACCCCAAGGCTTGCTGCAGGCTGAGGATCAAGTGTTGCAAGACTTCAACCTATGGTGAACCTATCCTATTCACACAACACTCTGCCCCTGGCTCCCAGAGACTCATGGCCATCTCCTAACTTAAAAAAAAAGGAAGGAAGGAAGGAAGGAAGGAAGGAAGGAAGGAAGGAAGGAAGGAAGGAAGGAAGGAAGGAAGGAAGAAAGAAAGGAGGGAAGGAGGAAAGAAAGGAGGTAGGGAGGGAAGAAGGAGAAAGAAAGAAAGAAAGAAAGAAAAAGAAAGAAAGAAAGAAAGAAAGAAAGAAAGAAAGAAAGAAAGAAAGAAAGAGAAAGAAGCCATCATTTCAACTTCTAAATTCCTCCAGTTTTAACAATCCTAACAGCATTCAAGAAATCAAAGTCTCTCCTGAGATTCAAGGCAATCTTTAAACTGTGAGCCCCTGTAAAATGAAGAAAAGTTATATACTTGTCATTTACTAGGCTTATTGTTAGCAAGGCAGTTACTCTCTCTGATAGCAGCTGCTTTCCTACCTGTCTTGACTGCAACTCTGAAGTTACTCCTCTCTGCATGTTTCTCATATCTTTCTGTGACACTTGTCACCCTTTCTCCTATTAGACCTGGATAAAAATGAAGAGCAGTGACCATGCCACAGTTCCTTGGAAATGTCATGCCAATGCTGTCCTTTTGTGACATTTCCTCCTCCAAACAAATTGTTCATTCACTCTCCAATTCTTCCTCGCTCACATTCCCAGAACAATGGCAGAAGGCAGCCAGCCTGGTTGATCTGATTGCTTCTGAAACCTCATTAGTTGGGCCACAAGCTCCACATCTCTCCAAAAATATGGCTTTCCTAATTCCTACCAGGTTGGCCGATTAAGCTTGACCTATAGCCCAGGGTTTCTCTGGCCTCCAGCTCCAAACTCTACCGTATTTCTCCCATACCAGTTCCAAAGGCGTGTGGATGACATTGTCAGCTTTGTCCCAGCACCAGCTCCACCATCGGCAAAAATACTCTGTATTACTTTCTCCTGAGACAAGATGCCTGATAGGAGCAACTTAGGGAAGGGAGAGTTTGCTTTGCCCCACACCACAGTTCGAAGGGATAAAGGTGGCCATCTTGACAGGGCGGTCATGGCAGGTAGAGCAAGGGCTGTACACACAGTCAGGACACACAGCTCACATCCTCTCATGTGATGACACTGTCCACACATCCTATGTGTCTCCCTTCTTCACTAAAGCTTTTTGGAAAAGCCCTCATAGACACATCCCAGGGTTTCCATGTTGCTTCTACACATCTTCAAGTCAACAATCCAACTGTCTAACTGAGACATAGTACTGAAGAGGACTTCAAGTTCCGATCTGCATCACAGCCTGACTCTGAGACAGAACCACTGTGCGACAGCCTAACCCTGGGACAGGCAGACACACTGGGTCACAGTCTGACTTTGAGAAAGACACCCTGTGTCACAGCCTGACTCTGGGACAGACACATTGTGTCACAGCCTGACTCTGGGATGGACACATTGTGTCACAGCCTGACTCTGGGACAGACACATTGTGTCACAGCCTGACTCTGGGACAGACACATTGTGTCACAGCCTGACTCTGGGACAGACACATTGTGTCACAGCCTGACTCTGGGACAGACACATTGTGTCACAGCCTGACTCTGGGACAGACACATTGTGTCACAGTCTGACTTTGGGACAGACACATTGTGTCACAGTCTGACTTTGGGACAGATACACTGCTAAGCTCTAAGCTTGGCCAGGTGCTTATTTTGTCTCTGTTTTCATCCACTGCACTTGGCCCCTCTCTACGCCTCACTCTAGATATGAATATGAAATTATTGACAGCCTACACATTGGTTTATTAAGTTACTTAAACCTCGGATACAACTTGCCTCCTTCTAGCTGAGCAAGCTAAGGAATCCGGGACTCATCACCAGAGAGACCCAAGTGTCTGGAGCCACGTATCTGTGTGTAGAACAAAGCTGTACCAGACAACAGCCCCACAGAGATGGAGAAATGAAATCCACGCCCTCATCTCTACCTGACTGTTATGTTCTGGTCCAAGTCATCACAGAAACTGGTAGGGTCTGCCAACACTGGGTAAACCAAGAGTCGCACCCTTTCTATTGGCAGGGGCTTCAGGTTTCCCTGCAGTCACTAGGAACAGGACTAATCCAGACCAAGCCTCCTTCTCACATCCACCCCCTCACCTTGGCTACCAAAACAGACAGTCAGGCTGTGTTTCTTCATTACATTTTCTCCAGCATACGGCATCTTCTTTGGCCATGCGCAGTTCATAGTCTCACTGCTCCTTATTCTTTTTTTTTTTTTTTTTTTTAACTTTCTGATTTCCATTCTCCAAATATCTCAGGCCATAACTGTAAGCAAAAGATCCCCTAATAATGAAGAGTGTGTTAGCTGAGCAAATTAAAATTCATACCATAACCAATGATCTTTTTACTTCAGCCCCTTAAGAGTATAGAAAGAGATGGATCAGCAACAGCAAGATGTCCCAACCCATGGTGCTGGGACACTAATGATGAATAATCACAGACCTAAGGACTGGTCACCTCTTAATGCAGACAATCCCTGTGAGGAAAGTTAGCTGATGCTATTTCTTTAATGTTCAGAAGTTGTTAGATTTTATCTAATGAAAACATGTCTCTCTTGGGCCACCACATCTTATGTGCAGGGCATTTCAAATCTTAGAAAAGCATTTCCCATCAAATAGTAAAGAAAGTCTTTGGATGCAGCAGCTTTGATTTATCTCTTCCACTAAGTAACTCGGTAAGGGGCACAGTAGAGGAATCCAGCTCCCATAGGAGCACAGTAGAGGAATCCAGCTCCCATAGGGGTGGACAGGGCAATCCAGCTCCCATAGGGGTGAACAGGGCAATATTGCCCACAGTCTCCAAAGACCTCTGCCGCCCTGTTTACCTTTGTGATGAAGACATCAGAGGCTTTCTGGCACACTCAACGCACTAGATTGTTTGAGTATAATTTAAATAATGTTTCAAGTTCATGTTAGTAAGATGCTTCAAGGACCTTGAACACAAGCTGTGGCCATCATCGCCATCGTCCCTTCTGCCTTCTACTGTTTCCAGAGAAACAGAAACAAGCTCTCACACAAACACACCAAAAAATTCTCTGGACACCCAAGTTAACCAATGTCTCCATTCTTCCCAAACCACCAACCAATCAGCCAGTCACCAGGCAAATAACTCAAGCACCAGGCAAGGAAAACATGTTATTTTTCTGGGCAAGCCTTAACTTCCCTGCCTACAAAACACAGCCCCATGGGGCACATCCCACACATGGTGCGATTAAGACTCCCGTGTCTCATTTGAAACCAATAGTTACCAGCCGCCGCCCAAGGAAACTGAGGTCAGGTCCATCAGCACACATCCGAGGTCCAAGAGGGCTTATTCACCAGCATTCCCACACAAACAAGCTTTTCCTGAGAGTCCCCTCATATTGACAACAGCCAAAGAAGGCTCTAGACGGAGGAGGGTCAGAGGTCATCCAGTCTCTGCGGAGCCTCATCCCCAGGACTCTCGGCACCTGGCCAATTGCTCAGAATAAGAGGCTCTGCTCAGTCTTTGTGCCAGATGGCAGGCTGTCTGTCTGTCTGTCTGTCTGTCTGTCTGTCTATCTGCCCTCTGAAGCTGGTGAGCCATGGGGCTAAGACAGCCAAGAGGTGACAAACCAAGCATGCCACTCAGGGCTCTGATAGTCCCTTGCAAAGGTGACTGGTAGGAAGGGGTACAAGTCCACAGTGAACAAGAGCCACTTTAAAGACACACATAAGGCATTTTAGACTTTAGAAATTCTCAAAAGACCAGGATCCAGGGCCAGGGCGCAGAAAGTGACAATGAAAAACTGCCAGGAATAACCAGCCAAAAAATATGGGTGCCCACCCTTTCCAGACCTCAGACAGCAGCCTTCCCTGCAGCCTGGCTGCTTGGTGATGCTCTGGGGTCACGTGCTGCCCTAAGCATAGTACAGTGCTCCCCCCCCCAAACTAAGGACAGGATATTGCAGTTGTGAGGAAGCAAGCCTTCTACCACAGAATTAAATTCCCAAACTCAGGTTTTCATTTTAAAGAGTGAGGGGAAAGCCACTGTCTTCCTTCGTTTCTCCCCTCTTCCTCCAGGGGAGTTAGAAATCTCACAGCAGAAGTCCCCGGAGGACCAGAGGGCCAGCACATGTTAGACAGAGACAAATAGGGAGGGATGTCTCTGCTCTGACAGGACACATGGGAAAGAAAATAGAGCATAAACATATGCAAAAACGAAACCCATGATCAGGGAAAAGGCACAGAAAAATATCCACAGGGCTCATGAAAAAAAAAAAAAAAGCCACAAGAGGGATCCGAGGGGGACAGGGTAGGAAGAAAGGTGAGATTTGGAGTTTGCAAATTCTGAAGTGTTTTTCCACAGAGTCATGCTCTGAGCATTGAAGTCTACCTGGTAGTGCTACTTGAAGAATCGTGGAGGTGGAAAATCCCACCTCTTTAGGAGGTGGGACCTGGTAGGTCTCTAGAGGTGGGCCTGCAAAGGATCTGGGTCAGTCAAGCCCTGGTTCCAGCCCGCTCTCTGCTTCCTGGTCCATTGCTATGGGAACAGTTATGGCCTCACATCCTCATCCAGGGACAAACTGCTCCACTGCTGCTTTCCCTGCAGCGCTAACTGAAGATTCCTAAAACTTAGAGCCAGAGTGAATCTGTCTCTGCTTCTGTGGGGTGTTTCAGTCACAGAGGAGCATATGTAAGTAACACAGGTGCAGGATACTGAGACAAATCAGTCTTGCCTTTCTGGGGGTCATGTCTGAGTGAGACTTGTGGAATAAAATGAAACATTAGAAGACAAAGCATGTCCTGGAAAGAAGCAGAGAACTTAGTGTGGCTGGGACTGACAGAGCACTGAGGTCAGGCATGGCAGTCCTGAGAGCCAGGCACTGGGGCAAGGGTAGAAACAGGAAGACCGTCTGTCTCAAGGAGAGCTGACTGTGAGAGCAGAGGCCTGGGGATATCTGATCTGTGTTGTGTCCTCAGGGGAACTGTGAGGATCACAGCATCTCTCTTTGAGGCTGTGGCCTGGGTCACAGCCACCATGGGAAAGATGACTTGCCCTCTTCATGAACCAACCCTGAAGGCTACCCTGACTTCCTGAAAAGGTAAGGATGCTGTCCTGGGGTGAGCGATAGAGAGAAAATGGGAGGGAATGCACAGGCTAGTAACCCAGGCTGCTGTGGGCAATGTCTATAGGTGGTGCACCTGATCACAACATGAAGTATGGGTCAGTAACTGGCGGAGGCAACCACACTTCTCTGTGCTCTAATGGCAAGGAGGCTGTTCTCTCCTTTGCAGCCAGTCACAGAACAAATGTTGTAATATCTTTAACTTGTAGTTTTCTCATCTATGAAAAGCACAAGCCCATTCTTGTTTATACAAGTTACAATGAAGACTAAATAAGATCTATTGCTAATATTTGCCAAACTATAGCACTGCAGTCAGTTCTGTAGCATTTAAGCCTAAAGATGGCGATTCTTTCAATAACCGGCTGTGTGCCTTTGGAGAACACATCGAACCTCTCTGTGCCTCTTTCCTCACAACCTATAAGAATGGGACCCACCTCATGAGGATTATTAGAATGTAGAGATTAAAGGAGTTAACATCTGTAAACAATTTCAAACAGTGTTTGACACGTGGTAAGCGTGGTGTAACTGCCAGTTCTTATTGCTGTTATGAAATTGGAATCTAAAACTTCTGAAAAGCATATGGCTCCATAATCGCGGAAATGTGGTTTATTTTCTGGTGACAAAAATAACCAGCGGGAATAACACGGCACGCCAGTGTCGCTCACTGGCAGGCGTTAGCTTTTATTCATGTATGAACTTGCTGTGTTTCTCTGTGAACAGAAAGGTGAGGGTTCTCATTTTCATTTTTGTTTGCATATAGTTCAGCACAAGCTGTAATTTCCAGGCTGTGTAGCAAACTCTCAATTGCCCAGGCTAATTTCTCCAGTGAGAGTTTCCTTTGCCGTCATCTTGCATCTACATTGTTCCTCCAGTGCTCGGAAGGATTCTGTGACAGCAGACGTGTCTGTGGACTTGTGCAATCCCACCCTACAGCAGGCACACACAGGGGCCAGGCTGCTCTGTCCGTGAAATGCGACTTCTAAGGGCTACCTTTCTGGTACCATGCTAGGGACCTACCGGACATTCCTACTGGAATAAAGGACATCATTTTCAAGAGGTGAATGGTAGCCCAGAAGTTAAGCCTCTGAGTAACTTGGAGCTGAACTCCACCCCAGCTCTCCAATCCCGGCTGCTAGGACCTGAATGTCCTTGGACGCACCACTTAATTTCTCTGAACTTCAGTTTTCTCTAGTCTGAAATAAGAACAAGAAGATGACAACTACTGCATAGATTTCCTGGAAGAACTGCCTGAGAAACTACCTGTCAAGCAGTTGGGCTCACTCAACATTAACATTGCTCTGTTCATGCAGAGGCGGGTGGATGTGAGCTGGTAGCTACAGTCTTTGTGGAAAATGAGACTATGAGAAGAACACAGACGGGACGGTGCTCAAGAAGCAGAGAGTGGGACAAGCTAGTGCCTGCTCTTCTTTTCTGGTGTCTGTCCCACCCATGGTCCAGGATCCTTGGTCTGGTAGATCTGCCTTACCTCAGGCGTGCAAAATCCTGTGCTTCTCAGCCCAAGTCCCAGATCTGATCATAGCTTACTGTCATCTTGAAGGCCAAGGTATCTCCCTCAATCCCACTGATAATGCTCTCATTCACTCAACAACCTCCCCCAAATTCATACTCTGGGTGTAGCCAAGAGATCTACAGTGGTGGGAGAACTTGCCCACACAAGGGTCTCTGAACCCCTCAGCAGCACTAGCAAGTGGTCCTTGTTTGAACCTTGGAGGCAATCCTGAGCTGAGTAGACTCCATCCCATCTAAGAGCCCAGCATCTGTGCTCATGGCTGGTCTGCAGTGGCTTTTGACCCTTATTTTTGTTCTGTTGGTGAGCTCTGCCATTCAGTAGATCCTATAGAGTGGGCCCTGCTACATGGTGTATCCCCCTACACACACACACACACACACACACACACACACACACACACACACACACACTCCAGCATCCTTACATAAGACTTCTGCAAAGACTATTTGCCAGTCATCATCTGCTCTCAGAGTTTTGGGTTGGTTTGGGTTGGATTTTTGAGATATAGCCTTGCTCTACAACCCAGTGTATTCATTAATTTCCTAAATACAGTGACAAATACCCAACAAGAGCAACATAAGGCACGGTTTGCTCTGGCTCATGGATTGAGGGCACTGTCCATCTTGGTGAAAATGATATGGTAAAGAGAGTATCAGGTGGATGCTCACAATACCACAGTGGGGAAGCAGATAGAGGTGAACAGTGGTACTCAGCTCACTGCCTCCTTTATCTTTTTCAGTCCCTGACCACAGCCCACATTCAGGCTGGGTCTTTCCTCTTCTGATAAACCTCTCTAAGTACATCCTCAAAAACAGACCTGGAGACATGTTCTGTTGATGCAGTCAATATGGTAATAACAATTAACTATCACACTCAGGCTGACCTGGAGCTCACGATGTAACCCAGATCCATAATCCTCCTGCCTCCACTTCACCACTACTGAGATTGCAGGGGTGCACCATACAATTTGTCATTAGAGTTTCTTACTTTATGCACACAGGGACTCACATTAAATGACCTCTGATTTTCAATCAATGAACCCATTCCTTCAAGAAGTACAGTCTTCAATATGGCAGAGATTAGATATCTGCAACAGGCCCCAGTTGGCTGGTACCCCATCTTCTCTTTGGCAGAACAAACATCTTCAGGTTCCTTCTGGTATTTCTCTTAGGACAGTGTCTTTTTCAAAGTAACCCTGGTCAGTGAGGACATGGGGATGATGGTATCTTCTCTGTGGTTTTGGTCCCAGAGAATATTGACATTTAGCCTCAAGAAGTGAGCCATACAGGGAGACTCTAACAAGTGAGGTAGGCAGATGTGACGTCACACTACAGAGCGCCTTCTCCTTCTGCCTAGAGGAGAACTGAGACTTGCAAACACTACCAAGGAAAAAGCCTGTTTTCTTAAGTCTTCAGGAAGGTCTGCAAACCGTATGTGATTGTATCTTCTCCACTGTAGATGTTCAAAGGGATTGGTGGGGGAAACAAAAGGCTGGAGGAAAGGACAACATCACTGTGAAAGTGTCACTCACGCTGCAGCTCCAGGGGCTGAGAAAAGTATGCAAATTCCACAGCGCTGGGCCTAAGGGTTAACCACCAAGAAGATAGTTCTTCTGGATAACCTCAGACCATTCCAAGTGTGTTCTCTGCTCCTTTCCTCTATCCCTATATCTAAAGGACTAAAGACTCTGCACTCCCTGCTGGGCCTTGGGTAGCCGTGGCTATGTCTCCACACATAGCAAATAGCTCCTATCTCACAATGCCCACCTTCCCTGGTGAAGCGTCCCGTAACTCCCTGCCTCTGCAGCCTCAGGGATCGGAATGACTCTATCAGGAGCTAGCCCTGTTCCATCTCTCCATGTTCATTCAGGACAATTTTCTTGCGATCCCTTCCAAGGTGAAGAGACTGACAAATATGGGAGTCTCTAACTCAGAAATATTTCCCCATACTCATGTTTGGAATCTCCATGGTGCTGAACTTTCTAGACAGTGGTCCAGATTTTCATGGCCTAGTCCTGGAAGCTATAGGGTATCCAGAATCCTATGGAGGAACCGGAAGGTGGCAAGATGTGACTGATCACCATTAGAGTGTTCTTGGACAGAGACGAGCCAGACTAGGCAGCCATGTTTGCATCTGGAAAGCAAGCACGCTGGGTAATACTCCCTGTGGTAAAGCTAGCCTTGCAGTGTGAGAAGCTAAAGCTGAAAGGCAGGAGGGGGGGCACCTAAGACTTAGCATTCTTTAGCAATTGTCACAAGCATTTGGAAAGGTATTTTATTGCCCCCAGCGTACAGAAGAGAAAGAATGCTCTTCCTCAGCCCAAAATGTTTTTCTATCCATTCTTATTGAACTTCTCCACCAAGGGACTTAATCTGGGGAGATTCCTTTGTAGCTGCAGACATGCTCGTGGGCGACACAGGCACTATGAAACTTAAGAGCTACTATAGCTTTGTGTGTGCAAGCTAGGAGCGACAAGTAGACGGATTTTTCTAGAAAGACCATAAGCAAAATGTTAAGACCCCACTTACGTTAGTAACACCTCTTTCCCTAAGAAGGTGCGAGTTTGCCCTTTAGGGCTGTTTTTGTTCATTTTTCCAGTATGTCTCAATTTGGCTTCTTGGCTGTCCTTGGGTTGTTTCTGTCCCAGTCAGGGGCCACAGGTCCTATGAAGTCACCACCTTGCACCTGTGCTTGCTCCAGTGCCAAGGCCAGAGAAAGTCAGCCTTTCTGCTTCCTTTCGAAAGCCTGACAGTCACACCTTCTGTACTTCAAAGGCACATGGTATGACCTCAGCAGGCTGACATAAATGGACACTCACAAGAAAGATTATTCATCTTGTGGCTTTTCCATAAGGGACAGAAACAGCCATTAGTGAACCTCTGCAGAGCTTAACAGTTTACAAAGCCATTTTCCATACATTAATTTAATTTGGTTCTTAGAATGATTTATGGGATGGTAGTATTTTTCTTATTATTTTCTAGATGACAAATCTGACATTTAGAGAGGGAAAGTAATATGGCTGAAGTCACACTACCGGTAAAAGTCAGAGCTACAACTTAAATTCAGGCCCTCTGCTCTGAGCCACTGGAATCTTCTTAACATAGCAAAGCGAAACCATTTCAAAGTGGTTGGGGTATAGCTAGACCTGGAAGAATTAGATTAATTCTAAGTATTTTTTGTACTGAATAAAAAAATGTTGTCCTAGAAGCTTCTAGTCCTCCAGGATGTTTTCAAAGATGGATGAAGGCCATTCTCTTGCCTCAGAGACTGGAGAAATTGCATCAATCCCCTGGGTATTACTTCCTGCACAACTTAAACAGCAAGATGTTTGGTCCAGTGATGCAGCTGCAGGCTTCAGACATTCCTTACTTAGTGTCTTGTCTTAGAGGTCTTCTGCCTTTTAGGAGACACAGAGGAAGCCTTGAAACCCCTCCTTTCCCAAGATAAGGCCTAGAGGAGGTGGCTTTGAGTGTCCCCTTCCGAATAAGAGTCCAGGCTATCCCACCACCCTAGTTCCATCACACTCCAACTGCAGTACCACTATGCTCCTGAAACAACACAGAAAGCTAACTCAGCAGAAGGCTGTGATGCAAACTGTATGCATCAGGTATTCAGCGGCAATCCCAGCACACGGTTAGCCCTCTGCTGTAAAGTAAGTGTGAGCGGCAATCCCAGTGCACGGTTAGCCCTCTGCAATAGAATAAGTATCTTCATGAGGCTTCCAGCTAGAACTGCAGGACTAGGTCCTGCAGGAGCCACATAGTATTTCAAAATGTGCAGCAATCTTCTCTTTGTGGAAACTGAAACAAAACTGTACATGAGATGAACAACTGCCTGTGTAGGTTAGATAACCAGCATGAACAGAAGAACTCCTGGAAAGACATGAACTGCCCCCAAATGATGAGAACACGCACCATCAGAATAACTTATAGCAAGTAGGGCTTGAATTAATAACACATATGCACATGCACACTTATATGCACATACAAATCACATACTCAATACCTCCATGTAAATATATGAACATATATTTATACATACACTCATGTATGCACACATTCACATACATGTACAATCATGCATATACAAACACACTCATCATGAGTACACTACACACATACATGAACACTCATAAAGCACATATATGTGCCACCACAGATACATGCTTATGCACATACAAACACACACATGTGCACACACACATGTGCACACACACACACACACACACACACACACAACTCATTAAAAAAGGTCAGGCTACATAGCTTCACTAATTAATTCTACCAAAAAATATTCAAAAACAATTAACACCAATAAATCAGAAACTCCTCCCATCCTCCCCCAAAAGAAAACAACCAGAAGAACACATTTGAACTTATTGTATGAAACCATTATCCTGATACTAAAGCCAAAGGCATCCCAAAAAAACTGCATATAAATATTTCTCATGAATATAAATACAAATCCCTTCAACAAAACACTGGCAAGCCAAATCCAACCACATATAAAAAGGGATATATACAATGACTAAGTGGCCTCTACCTCAGGAATGCAAGGTTGGTTTGATAATAAGGTTAGTCAACCAATAAGACAGTGTGGATTAATATAAGTCACACCATAATCTCCACAGAGATTACAAATCATTGACAAAATGTGACAGCTTTTCATGATAAGATATTTAAAAAACCAAGGAAAGTAGAGTACTTTCCATGACATAAGCTATCTGAAACAAAACCCAAAACCCCACAACTAACAACACGTTTAATAGTAAAAGACTAAATGATTTAGCCAGAAACAAATGAAATAAGTATGTCTGTTCTGACTACTACTCGCTGGAAGGTCTAACGAAGGCAACCTGGAGGGGAAGATGGAACAGGGTTAGCCAGACCGTGGAGTGCCAGGCACACTGTCGGCACAACCTTCTCTGGTCATAGATGGCATAGTTTTGTACACTGAATGTACTGAGAAATCAGCCCATGAAGTAGAAGAACTTATTAGGAGTGAAGAGAATACTCAGCAAACTCATAAGATAGAAGTTAACACGGAAAGCTGAACTGTGTTTCTCTGTACTAGTGATGAACGCGGTGGGATGGAATTCACCACAGAAATCAAACCATAAATGCTTGGAGATACATTTAATAACAACAAGTGTATTTTTATTTTTTTTTTATTTAGTGTTTGGGTTTGAATCCAGGAACCTGTTTGTGCTAGACAAGTGTCCACTGTCCCTGAAGACAAAAAAAAAAAAATCACCAAAATAAGAAAGACTAACTAAATGTCTGGATAAACACTTTTGACCTAGAAGGATTAGCATTGCTCAATCTGTGAATCAATTCAATCCCAACCAAAATCCCACTTGCCTTTCCCCCTGAAGTCGGCACGCTGATCTTAAAATTCACATGGCAACGCAAGGGTACACTAGACAAAACAAGCTTTAAAAAGAACCAAGTTGAGGGATTCACTGGTTCTTATTTCAAAATATGTTCCATTTTTTAAAAAAACCACTAATCAGGACAAAGGAATGCAGACAGACCTGTTGGAATAGCATTGAGCATCCAGAAATAAGCCTCAGTGCTCATCATCAATTGATGTTCAGGAAGGGTGCCAAGGTCACTCAAAGGAGAAAAAAATATTTTCAATGCAGAGTATTTGAAAAATTGTATAGACATATGTAAAATAATGTGGCGGGCCTCTACCTCACACTAATACACACACACACAAAAAATTAATTTAGATCAGTCGTGGGACCAAATGGAAGCAGTGAAGCCGTAAAACTCACAGATGAAATCATGCCATATATCTCTGTGACCTCGAGTTGGGCAATAAATTCTCATGGCACCAAACGTTCCAGCAGTGAAAGCAACATGGCTAGCCCACGGCTGGGGAGACCCAATGAGGGAACCTACTGGTGGTGTTTCAACAAATGGATACATTGTCAAATACTGTTTTCATGTTTCTGATTGTACCCATAGATTTGTGCTGCTTCCAACATTGGCCAGAGAAGCCTCTTTTTGCAGTGGATAGTGGTTAAGTCAGAGACTCATGACAGGTCAAAGTGTTAAGAATAAATGACTATATGTGTTTATTGTTAACGGATCACCTAGATCAATGTCCCTCTATCCTAGGCACAGGAAACATCACAGAAGAGTGGGTGGAAAGAATGTAAGCAAGAGTCAGAAGAGGAAGGGGAGGAAACCTGTGGGATACTGTGTTTGTGAAGAACATGGCTGAGGCTCTCAGGACTTCTCACCACAGTGGTGGTTGCTGATAAAAGCCTGAACAAAATCAAGGCAGTATAACGTCTACCATGGATGGGGAGGGCTCTGGAGACCCACCCTTAGCTGAGGACTTATGGGCCAGCGGTGACTACTGAGAGAAAAATCACTTTTCTTTACAGATAGAAACACTGGTAGGTTGCCCATATTCCAGTCATTGGCACCACTTATTTGCATATGGCAACACGAATTGAACTCAGTGGTAGGCTATTTAATAATAATGATAATAGTAATTACTATTATTATGAAAGGACATGAAGTCAGGAGAAAAATAAGTTGATGAGTCCTGTGAGGAGTATGAGGGAGGTACTGGGGCTTGAAAATCAAAATAAATTGTGAGTATCTATGACATTTTCAAAGAATAAATATGATGAATATTAAAAATTAGAAACATTTTAAAGCTTTTGTGCTTTAAAGAACATCACCAAGAAATTAAAAATCAACCCATGGAATAAGAAAAAATTCAAATTATATATGATAAGGCTCTAGTATTCAGAATGTATATAACAAATAACTTCTACAAAAGAGGGGCTAATTGTTTGAGTAAACATTTCTGTAAAGAAGACAAGAAGCATATGATAGGATGTCGAACATCAGTAGTCATTAAGGATATTCAAAGCAAAAGCCACTTCATATCCACTACAAGGTTCAAAATCAAGATATATATCACATGCTGGTGAGGATGCAGGTGATTGTAGCCATCAGACAGATTGTTGGTGAGATTTTAAAACAGAGCAGCTACTGTGGACAATGGTCTGGCACATCTTCTTATAGCCATGTTACTGTCTGACTACACACTTATTTTCAGAATGATGCCATCTAATACATTATATGTATACATATATGCATACATACATATACACATATATATGAACACACAGACACTATAAATCACTATTATACAAAATATATTATATATAATATATACAAATGTATACATATACATATACATATACATATACATAGGCATATATTTACAGCAAATAGTAAGGACTCTTTAAAAAGTGCTCCTAACTTTAGATCCAAAAAAAGCAAACCCTGTGACATCCTATAAACTGCTAGCTTGAACATAGATACTCGTGGCATCCTTGTTCATAATGAAGAAAGGTGGGAACAACCTGAATGTCAACCACCTAATCAGTGCATAGGCAAGATGTATTCATATATGAAATCCTAGAGCCATGTTGATACAACATGGAGAAGTTGTGGAAAGTGTGACGAATGACTTGATGGAGACATAAAAGGCCATGTGTGTGTGACCTTATGAAATGTCCAGAACTGGAAAACCCATAGGTCAAAAAATACATGGACGTTTTCCAGGTGTGGGGGAGGGGAAATACACAGTGGTTACTGGTGACACAAAAGGAATTTTTATTTTTTTCACTGCTGTAACCAAAAGCAATTTCAGGAAGTGTCTTAGTTAGGGTTTCCACCTCTGTGATGAAACACCATGACCAAAGCAAGTTGTGAGGAAAGGGTTTACTTGGCTTACACTTCCACATCACTGTTCACTTCAGAAGGAGGTCAGGACAAGAACTCAAAAAGGGCAAGAACCCAGCAACAGGAGCTGATGTAGAAGCCATGGAGGAGTGCCACTTACTGTCTTGCCAAGCCTGCTTTCATATGGAAGACAGAACTACCAGCCCGGTGGTGGGTGCCAGGGGTAGCCCTGACCACAATTGGCTGGACCCTCCCGTCTCAGTCACGAATTGAGAAAATGCCTTACAGGTTTGCCTGCAGCATTTTCTCCTGTGAGGCCGTCTCCTTCCAGAGGACTATATCTTGTGTCAGGTTGACATAAAACTATCCAGCACAGGAAGGAAGAACTCACAGTGTTGAGTATTTGATTGGCTCACAGTTAAGAGATAACATCTCTTGTGGCAGCTGAGGTATAGCAGCATGCATGTGTGGTTGATGGTCACAAGGTATTCATCGTCAAGTTCCCAATAGGGGACCTGTTCTCCCTAAAACTTTCTGTGCTGGGATTCCATTGTCTTCACCTCCCTTAGCATCCTGGTCTTCCAGATTCCCACCAAAATGCACATTAAGCTCTGTTTTCGGTATCGTAGGGCCTCCCTCTCTACCCCACAATTCTAAACTCCTTCATACTCCTGCAAAGCAAAGGCATAAGAACCATGGGATCAGGATTATCACACCGAACACCACTTCTTGGTGCTAACTTACTGCTTGAGTAACTTTTCTCATTGCTATGACAAAATACTTGAGAGAAAGGGTTATCTTGGCTTAGAGTGCGAGGATACAGTCTATCATGGCAGGGAAGGTATAGCCATTGAAACAAGAGGCAACTGTTCTTTCTCATTGTGTCTGCACTTTTTCGTCTGTCTGTGACCTTTCCGAGTGAGACTCCTTTCTCAGTAAAAGCTTTCTGGAAAAAGACCTCACTCCTACAGAGTCGTGTTTTGATGATAATCTAAATTCAGTCAAGTTGACAAGAAAGATTAATCATTACACAAAATTAAGATAGTATTGATAGTTGTATAGTGATATAACACTGGGCTACATACTTCATAGGGCGGGATTTATAGTGTGTCAATTATATCTCACAAAAGCTTATATCAGTGCCTACACAGAATAGAAAGTTATGTAAATGGGTTCATTGCATTTTACCCAGGCATTCTGTCTCAGGCGATGGCAACAGATTTACAAGCTGATTTTTTTTTTCTATAAATTCTACAAAGTTATTTCTAGATGGATTCTAAAGGTATTACCTCCTCCAATTCAAAACTCAGGACACATTTTAACGTGAGTTTTTTGGATTTTTGTTAAGCTACATTAAAAGTCCACATACCTAGCTATATCAAGTAAGTTGTTTTACCAACCATCTGCCTAGGAATTGTTACAATGATATAAAATTGAAGCTGTCAGAAAAAAAAACACTCCTCTTCTGTAACCAAAAGCAATTTCAGGTATAGCTTCACATATATCAGGCATTGATTCATATCAAATAAACATATTTCATTATTCAAAAGACACACCCAAGTTTCTAGACACCAGCCATGAGGAATTGTTGGAAAATTATGACTATCCACACACTTTTATGAAGAAAAATAATTCTCATCTGCTTTCTGTTTTAAATTTGATGTCAATAATTGAGCAAAACCAAATGACCCTCAAAAATGCTGGGGACAGAAGACTTGCTTTATCAGCAGGCATCCCACTTACCTGTTGCAATGCAAACATTTATCAAATGCACAGGTGCATCTTTCTCTGGCAAAGCCTTGTGCTCTTGCCTTTGGAAATGTTTTCCTAGGATCAGAGCCATGCAGAAGCCGCTTACAGAGTCCACTTCCGTGTGGTACCCCTTCCTGCATCAGTCTCCGCATCCTTTCTTCTTTTCTCCTGATACTTGACTTCTCCTCACATCCCTCTTTCTCCTCCATCCCTAGTCTGAAGAACCCTCTCAATTCCATTTCTGCTCAGTTTGTTCCTCTGCCCCTCTCTCCTCATATCTAGCACTCATACATAATCACGCTCTTAGAACAACACAAGCTAAGTATAACCAACATTTTTGCAACACTATCACTACATGAATTGGATTTCCTCACATCTGAGCGGAGACCTACTAGTTTACTATTTTTATTGTTGCTTATATTATTATTATTACTTATTATTCTCAGTTTTTAATATAGGAATAGAAGAGCCAGGCAGAATAACTCCTCTGCCCCAGAAGTCCATTAATGACTCCTGTCACTGCTACTCATCTTCAGTTGTCACTCTCAAACTAAACCTTCATTACAGCTGTCCCATCCCAACCATATGACATTTGCACATAAGAAATTCTGGGAATAGATATTTTATAAATGCATACAATCAAGTTTATGAGAAGAAAGCTAAGACCGGGGTCTTCAATCTCACTCTCCTGCCAATCTGCCTCCACGCTAGAGCCCCCACAGTGGCCAGAGCATGCTTCTAAACGTGCTGAAAGCTGGCTGTGTGACATCCTCCTGCTGGCCAAGGCTCTGCTGCTGTTGTTCCCTGAACCCTCCAGTCGTCTTTATTGCCCATCCATTCTCATGTCTCTTAGAAATAATCTTTGCTACAACTATCTTGATAGTGGACAATCTGCCTAAAAATGACTTAGGAGCACCTGTGGCTCCCCATAGGTTGAGGGGAGACCCGGGTCTCCCCTCAACCCATGGAATCCTTGGAAGGCACAGCCCGATCTCATTAGAATTAAAGCTCCACACAGCTCTAGAGTAGGAATGCTGGACTACCTTGTTATACGATGTATGCACACTTCATTTCTTTGTATGTCAGATCCCTCCTTGGTGAATTAGAGGAAATCTTAGCATAGTATGCACCTTACCAAGTTTTTAGAATATTTAGGATAATATAAGTAATAAAATGAGATGTGGTGTGCACATACACATTTCTAGATAAATACTTCCCAATTCACTCTCCTTCTTCATCTATACCTCTGGTATTCCTGTAAACTTTTGCTTTGTTCTCATAAACTTAAGTGTATGCATTTATAAGATATACAGTTCCAGAATGATGGGACAGCAGTGACAGAAAGTGGAGCTTTAAAAAAAGGCATTAACTCCAGGGTCTTAATGATGCACTTAATGAGTCTGCCCCAGCCACATTGTCCAAATCCATGAAATGGGAGCAGTGGTATAGACCTTGTGAGACTGCGAGGAAGGTCAACAGGGATAGTCTGTTTGAAGCAAGTGTTCAGTGTCTGGAGCTCACTAGGCAGGCTGGACCACAAACCTGTTCACTGCTTTAGTCTGGCACACAGCCAGGTCATGTTCTCAGCAGCATGTGGCATCCAGTCCACTCATAAGTATGAATCAGTGCCTTCAACTAAAGAAAGAAGGGCACAAGGGAGAATGTAGAAAGAGAATTTAAAATAATCCTTGAAGATAAGATTCCAGAACCTAAAACCACTCCCCTGGCCCCTGAGACCTAAGGTGGGCTCAGTATTCTATGGCTATGATCAATGACAGCTTCCTTTATTAGGAGAATCTCCACAATAAGAAAAGGCCCCTTGGCCCCTGACAGTCGGCACACACATGAGTTCTGACTGATACATGGGAATGCTAGTTAACTGGACAAAAGGAGGGAGGGGTGGGGTGCACAGAGGCCCACTGCCAGCTCCGAAGCTGTACTCCCTCACTGAGAACGTGACCGCCACGAGGCACTCATGTTGATTTTTCCCAGAGGACGAGAAGGAAGGCTATTTCCATGGGGGCGTTAATGTGGAGGGGTGTGGGCAGTGCAGCAGAGAGACTCCTGTGGCTACATTCTTTCTTGGCAGGCAGAGTGATAGGGTGTGGGTGTCCTGTCATCAGATCTGCACGACATTAGCCCAACCCATTACATCAGCAGGAATCGCATCCCTCAGGGAGGAGTGAAGGCCAGGGCAGCAGGGCCAGCTCATCCCACAGCACGGCATTACAAGCTGTTGCCTCGCCCCTGCCCCGTTCTTTCTGGATTCCATGGCAATTGCCACTCCCGAGGCCCACCACATCTCAGGCACCACCTAGGTGTTTAATTTATGTTCAAATATTTAATTCCCCCAATATCCCTTCCAAGAATGCGATCACATCCATATTTTATTAGTGACTTCAGTTGGGCTCAGGGAGGTGAAGTCATTGGCCATGATCATCGCATAGTCAGTGTTTGACAGAGCTGGGATCCAAGCCCAGATCCATGTTAAACTGCAGCCCCTGTTTTGTTTGATGGGACTCCATATTCTCTCAAGGACCTCTTTTGAAACAGCCTTTTGCTGCATTCCTATATTTGAAATAGTAGGATATCGGTAATAAGTCTCTTTTGCATTATTATTCTGTGAAATTAAATCCACCTTGACGTAGTTCATATCGTTTGGTTACATTTCCAAAGTGCTACCTGTCTATGTCACAAACACACTGCAGCCCAGGAAGCAAGGCCCTGATTCTGCCATCCATCTCTTGGTATGCTCAGAAAGCATACCAAGCCACCTTGGGAAACACGATGAAGTGTTTCTGGCAATTTCTATTAGCATCCACACATCCCTACTTTCACCATTTTTGACTCATTTAGTCAGAAAATGTCAAATTAGAAGGCATTACATTACCAAGCATCTAGTTATACATGGGAGATATAAAATACACACTGTCTATAAAATATACACTGTCTCAGGATTTCAGTCACCGACCAAACCTGTCTTAAACTCCTAAGTTCCTGATGAGGGTCTTTTTCTATTCTCCTAGTCTACATTTTTAATTATCCACTGAGCACAGGCTATTCTCTTGTCTAAGGTACTGGTGATATGAGATTCTCTTTCCACTCACCATTCCCAGCCTGGAGTACTGCTGAAAGCAAGAACTCTGACAGAACAACTAACATCCACCCCATGGTCGGAGTTGGCCTAGATATTGGGACCCACCTCATATTGGATATTGGATGAGTTAAGGCCAAAATTATCTCAGACATGCCTTCACTCAATCAAGCTAACCCAAGATTCTGCTCTGAGACAAGGGCAAACCTATCACCAATCCAACTTCAGCAATGATCAGGGTGCACCTCACCGAGTTTCATGATGAGACAGAAATTGCTCTACATTTCTCTTAAGAGTCAGTCTACTGTTCACTAAACTTCTTCTGCATGTAATATACCCGACCACATTGTCATTATCCATCACCGTCCACTGTATGTTCACATGTGTGTACATATATGTGTGTGCAAGGGCATGCTTGTTATTAATGTCACACAGGCTAGAGTCATTTGGAAGAGGGAGCCTGAGTTGAGAATAAATCCATACCACATTGGCCTGTGAGAGCATTTGCTTGGTTAACAATTGATGTAAGAGGGTCTCATTCTCTGTGAGTGGTGCCACCCCTAGGCTAGTGGTCCTGAGTATAATAAACAAGCTGGGAAAATCATGAGAGCAAGCCAGTAAGCAGTATCCCTCCATTCTTCCAGCAGCTCCTGCCTCGGGACTCCTGTGTTGAATTCCTACACTGACTTCCCTCAGTGGGGAACTCTGCTGTGGAACTGTAAGCATAAATAAATCCCATTCTCCCCAGTAGCTTGTCATGGTGATAGGACACATGTCACAGTGATAGGAGCTTAACTAAGACAACGGGTGTATACGAGTTGGAGTGTCTTTGTCAGGGGATGCCTGTGTGTGCGCATGTAGACACATGGCTATCTCAGATGCCATTCCTAAGATTCTATCCATCCTAATTTCTGAGCAAATCTCTCTCACTGGCTTGGAACTGTCCAGTTAGGCGAGGCTGTCTGGCCAGCAAGACCCCACATGTCTTTGACACAACAGCATATTGATCAGTGTACCCTACCTTATCTGGCTTTGGGACATTGGGTTTGGGAAGTTGAACTCAGATTCCTTTGCCTGTGCACAAAGCACTTCACAAGCACACCTATCTTCCCAGACCTTCATTTTACAATGTTTTAAAAGAACTTCCTCAAATTGGGAAATAAGCCACATGTGGTGGCTCACTCCTACAATCCCGGCAATTGCAAGACAGATGCAGGCAACCAGGAAGGAGTTCAAGGTTCTCCTCCTCCTTCTCCAACTTAACCAAGACCTCCACAAAGGCTTCAGCAAGACTTATTACATTTCCAAAAGCTCTTAAAAGCTGGCCTCTGGCTGGCACTTAGTGACTCCTTTAGTAAGCAGTCTATCACAGTGAAGGGCAGACCAGAGACCATTGTCCTGTGGCTGACAGTGACCAATCTATAACAGCAGAGGCCCATGCCCAACCTCACAAGGGGATTTGTTTTTCTGCAGCAAAAGAAACAAACTAGAAGACAAGCCTCCATAGATGGAGCATTTACCACCAGCCAGTGCCTGCTGGGTATTTATGTGCCGTGAGTGTAAAGGGAGGGAAACTGGGTAAGCTCAAAGCCATAGATTTGTAACGTGCACTTATGTAAATATTTATGGATTCATTGAGGGATTGATCCTCTCTGCCTTTCTCTTTAGTATGTGCTTCAGAGAGAACATTTTTTGTTGTTGTTCTTGAAATGAGGATAAGAACTTCAGCTGTTGCTTAGAAGAATTAAGTCAGAAGCCTGCGAGAGAATAATCAAAAGTCCATTTGTGACTTCACTCTAACAGATTACACTGTATCTTCTTTCCCAACACCCCATCAACTCTGGGTTACTATGTTGGCCAGATAAGTAACACTTTTTACTTGGGGTGGGATGGGTGGGGGCAGAGAGAAAGAGAGACAGGAAGAAAAGGAAATAGGGAGGGAGGAAGAGAGAAAAGGGGAGAGATAGAGCGAGGGACAGAGGGAAATAAGGGGGGATGCACATACACCCTGTCCTTACCAAGGAATAAAATGCATTTGTCCACCTCTGGTGACTGAGAAGCACATGCCACCTTTTTGCCCATAGCTTCTTAGTCAGAGCTGTCAATCTCTTCCCTGCTTCTGATTTCTACCCTAGGAGATGGCACCCCAAGCCATCTCCTAAGTCCCTGGTATTCTCTTTCTCCTCGCTCCCAGTGTACTCTTGATCTTCAGACCCCAAAGCCTTGTCTTCAAGACTCCCTATCTGGGCTACCAGCACCCTCGCTCTGATCCATCTCTGCCTTGGTCCATTCCAGACATGGGGATGCAGAGGCCTCCATCGTCCACTGTCCAATGCCAATCTTTCAGCATTTAATTTACAAATGGCATTTCTCTTACCCTTGTCATCAGCACTTTCCTCCTCCCGGGCTTATTGGAACCTTGTTATATCACTGTGTGTGATGGAAGCAGTAAAGAAAATGCTGACAGGACCACTCCATGGTCTGGTTAAGGGGAAGGTTTTTTATTGTGAATTATAGAGAGAAAACACCCAGAGGCACCTGGAAGAATCTAGAACTGAGAGGAAAGACCTCAGACTGGACATGGCCAAGGCTAGCTGTGAGAGAAGGGAGACTAGAAAGAGACAGAAAGGGATGGTGAAAGGGAAAAGGGAACAAGAGGATAGAGAGACAGAAGAGGGGAGTGAGAAAGGAGACAGAGGAGAGAGGGAGAAGAGGGGGAGGAGGGAGAGAGAGAGACAGAGAGATAGAGAGAGACAGACAGACAGACAGATAGAATAGCAGGATATACAAAGGATGAGTAGTTGTGGGGAGGGAAGGGCCAGATGGACGTGAAATGTATAACAGGTACTTGTGCCTAAGTTCTCTAAGACCCTGGAGGCCAGCATGTGCTTTGATATGCAGCCACAGGTACAAGTCAATAAAGAGCCTATACAGGTCACTTCTGCCAGAGGTAAGGCTTCTGTTCACACCGAGTCCACAGTCCAGAAACAGAGAGAGATGAAAGCTGTGCTCAGCTGCCTTTCTCTTTTTTGTTTAGTCCGGACCCCCAGACCATAAAATAGTGGTACCCCCAGTTAGGGTAGGCCTTTCTTTATCATTAACCTAACCTAGAAAGTACCCACAAACATCCTCATAGGCTTATTCTCATAATGATTTATAAACCCCAGCAGGCTGACAGCCAAGACTAACCTCCACAAAGGCTGAGCATCCCTAAGGAGATTCTTCATCCAGTGGAGTCTGGTGCCCCACATCAGCATTTGCCTTGCTGATAGACTAGTGTCATAGAAAGATGGAGCCACAGGTATGCTAACCATGACATACGCAGTTCATTTGTCCCAGGCAGAAGTGCAGTATGCCACCAGCAGGATATTGCTGTAAGGGCACTGATATAGCTGTCTCTTGGCAGGCTTTGACAGTCCCTGACAAATACAGAAGTGGATGCTCACAACCATCTATAGGGCAGAACACAGGGTCCCCAATGTAGGAGCTAGAGAGAGTACCCAAGAGCTGTAGGGGTCTGCAAACCTATAGATGGAACAACAATATGAACTAATCAGAACCCCCAGAGCTCATGTCTCTAGCTGCATATGTATTAGAAGATGGCCTAGTTGGCCATTACTCGGGAAGAAAGGCCCTTGGTCTAGCAATGGTTATATGCCCCAGTATAGGGGAATGCCAGGGCCAAATAGTGGGAGTGGGAGGGTAGGGGAGCAGGGCGGGGGGGAGGATATAGGGGACTTTGGGGATAACACTTGAAATGTAAATGAAGAAATTCTCTAATAAAAAAATTTTTTTTAAAGAAAAAAAAGATAAAAAAAAGAAGTGCAGTATGCAGAGATACTGTGAGTTAACACTAAGGCACAATTTGGCCCCCACTGGGAACAAGGAACCCTGGGAAAGGGAAGTTCTGGGAGAAGAGATATGCTTCATCAGAGCAGCCAGAAGTCAGACACTGCTAGAGCCCCTGGAGGTTAGATCAGTCCCGGCTGATACATGTTAATCATCCTAGGATCATTTGAACCACTGTTACCACAAGGGCTAAAGGGGCATCTATGAGAGAAGAAAAGCTCATAGGAACAGAAGCTATAGGACAGTCTCTCACACAGTGACCCACCTGGCCCAGACACTCTTCCAACAAAATCATTTGCAGAAAAAAAAGAAAGCATCCTCAACAAATGGTACTGGTCAAACTAGATGGCTGCATGGAGAATACAAAAGGATCCATACTTATTACCCTGGACAAAACAGTACAAATGGATTAAAGGTCTCAGCATAAAGCAGATACACTGAACCTGATAGAAGAGAAGGTGGGGATAGCCTTGAACTCATCAGTGCAGGAAAAGACTTTCTGAAGAGGACATCAATAGCACAGGCATTGTGATCAACAAACAAAAAATGTGACCTCATGAATCTAAAAAGCTTCTGCATAGAAAGGTCACTGTTATTATTAGGGGTCACTGTTATTATTAGGGGTCACTGTTATTCTTAGGGGTCACTGTTATTATTAGGGCAAACCAGCAGCTCACAGAATGGGAAAAATTTCACCACCTACCTATTCAAAAGAGGACTAAGATCCAACACACACACACACTAAATATTATATATATATATATATATATATATATATATATATATATATATATATATATATATAAACAAAAACTAGTTATCAAAAACACCACAGTTAAAATCTGGAATACAGATCTAAACAGAGAAATTCCCAAAGAAAAAAGCAAACTCACATTTCTGAGAAATACTTAAGGAAATGTTCAACCTCTTTAGCTATCAGAAAAATGCAAACCAAAACTTCTTTGCGTTTCCATCTTAAACCTTTCAGACTGGCTAAGATCTACATGAGTGACAGCACAGGCTGGGCTGATGTGATGTAAGAACATCTATCCATTGCTCATATAGACCCTATGGAAATCAGTGTGCAGTTTCTAAGAAAGATGACAATCGATCTACCCCAAGAACCAGCCATATCACTCTTGTGCACACACCCGAAGGTTGCTTGTTCCTACCATAGAGACACTTGCTCAATCAAGTTCAATGCTGCTCTATTCATAACAGCCAGATATTGGAAACAACTTAGATGCCCCTCAACAGAAGAATGGATAAAGAAAATGTAGTACATTTACACAATGGAGTATTACTCAGCTGTTAAAAAAAAAAGGCATGAAACTTGCAGGTAACTGTACAGAATTAGATAAAATCATACCGTGTGAGGTAACCCAGATCCAGAAAGACAAGTATGGCAGTATTCACTTATTATATGTGTATATTAGCTGTAAAGTCAATGATAGTCAAGTCACAATTTGTAGAACCACAGAGGTGAGGTATACAATAAGGACTAGAGGGTAAAGATATGTCTTGTGAGGAAAGGGAAATAGAAGAGACAGTTATGGATGAAGTTATGAAGGAGCTGTAACAGGAGTATTAAGTTGGGAGTAGGAACAAAGAGGGAGATAATGGAGGGATATAGAACAACAGCTAAAATTGAGGGCCACTTGGGGGATAGCACAGAGACCTAGTACAGTAGAAGCTTCCATAAATAAAAAGACAATCTAAATGAAATAACCAAATTATGGAGGAGACAGAATCCCAACTGGCCATCTCTTGTCACCAAATTAAGCTTCCAGTACCAGGATCGGGTTACATCTAATTGAGTTGTTGGCCAAGGGGATCCCATAGGATTCTCCAAACAACTGAGGCTGTTGTCAAGACCACAGGTTGCTTTCCACAAACTGACAGCAAGCTCCATTGCTGAAAACTACATCTACACAACTCATTGAACATGGAAAGGTTGAGCTGGTGCCTACCTAGAACTTTTTCCCATTTTGTTTTCGCATCTTTAGTACAGAAAGGTACTTTGAACACTTCCAAAAGAGAGATGCTAAAAACCAAGCCAGCCACAAGCCCCTTGATCTATAATGGTAACCTGCCTGAAAGATATGTTAATGCAATGGTGGAATAAACATTGTGGGAGGAACCACAAGGTTTGACTTCAGTCCCATTCCATGAGATGGAACCCATTCCCAATACTGCATGGGTGACCAATACTGGAGACAAAATAGTAGATACCCCAAGAACCTAGGGTATCGTCAAAAAACCAAACCAAACCAAACAAAACAAAACAAAACAAAACAAAAGACAAGAAATAGTTGCAATAAATAACTCTTAATGAATTCTATAATACTCACAGAACACAATCTTGCTCAGCCATCATCAAAGAAGCTTCCTTATGCAGCAGATGGGAACAAATACAGAGACCCACAGCTATTGTGCAGAGAGTGAGAGACCTTGGAACACTCGGCCCTAAATGGGATGTCTGAATCAAGTCCCTTCCCTCAGGGCGCTAGGATCCTTGTGGAAGAGGAGGAACAAAACATATAAGAGCCAAAGGAGGACACCAGGATACAAGGCCCTCTAACTCAACACAATCAAAGCTGATGTGACCTCACAGAGACTGAAGTAGCACGCACAGGGCCTGCAGGAGTCTGCACCAGGTCCTTTGGCTTCAAGTTTGGTGTTTTTATGGGACTCCCAGCGTGTGGATAAGTAGGTCTCTGATTCCTGTGCCAACTCTTGGACCCTTTCGTCTCTGTTTGCTTTATCCAAATCTGATGTGTTAGTCTTTGTCTTATGTTATCCCTCAGAAGCCTATTTGTTTTCCAATGAGAGACAGAAAGGGAGTGTCTCTGGATGGGAGGGGGCGTGGGGAGGAACTGGGAGGAATTTTATCAGGATATATTACATAAGAAAAAAATCTACTTTCAATAGAAGGAAAATATAAATCCTGTCTGCTATACAAAGCAAGATGGCAGCATTTTAATACCTAAAATTTATAGGGTTTAGTACTAACTTTATTTTCAGATGTTCACTGGCAATCTTGAGGTATGTACACTCTGACAAGGGGACCACCATACCGTGTTGGTCTCTTCATTTGCCCTCGCCCACTGTATCTATTCTCTGCTCTCTCTGTCCAGGTCTCTGTATCAGGCTGAGTAGTGTAGACTGAATCCTCCAGGTCCCTTTGTCCTCTGAGGACTCCTGTTCAGCCAGTGAGAGGCAGTGGCAAGAGGAGGAAGGCTGTGAGGAGAAAGAGTCTGGTAGTCACTCCCCATCCCTCTCCATCCCCTCTTCCATCTTAAGGACCTATAGAAATGTGGGCCCACCCACCTCGTTCCTGAAAGCATAAGAAATAAGAGTTTCCTGCTTCTGTTTCTTCCTGGAATTCCCTGTCCTTGGCTTGTCCCACAAACCTGCCTCCACTTTGCTTCAAGCCTTTGGGTTAAACTCTTATATTGTGTTGTCTCCCTTTAGTATATTGACTGGTTTAAACATAGTTTAAACATAGTCTCTTGGTACTAGCAGGGGGTTGTTTGAGCCCAGAATGCATTATGGATGCCAGTCTGTAGACATTCGAGTCCCTTATATAAGATATGGCAGAGTGTTTTCATGTAACCTACACACACCCTCATATAATTTAAATGGCAGTTAGGTTGTTGTTATATAGCATCATTTGGGGCAGGGTGACAAGAAGAAATTTGCATAGCTGTGGTTGTTTTCTCAAGTACTTTCAATCTATGGTTGGTTGACTTCGCAAGTATGAGCTCTGTGGCTTCACAGGGCCAACTAAAGATATAATTCCATTTGAACTGTATCATATGTCTTATGATGAGTCTAGCATTGACTTCTATCTGGAAAAGTCCTTATGAACTTAAAAGTATTTACTATAAAACATTTGTCGTGGAGGATTTATTTGAATATGGGAAAATCAAGGTGTAGTCTAGAGAGACATAACTTTAGATTGGCAAAGGGCTGGGGATCTATAGAGTCTAACACCCACGATGGGATCGCTAGTGTGAAATGAGCCGGAGGAGTTGCTCTGGGCACCACAGCTGATGTGGGAAGGCTGAGAACCAGGCTGGGACTGAAGTTTCTTGCCATGAGGAACTGAGAAATCATAACAGCAGAATCATGCATCAGCGACACCGTTATGCCACTGTGTATGGCCGTAATAGACATATGTCATATATGCATGCACTTTAAAATACACTAGCCTTTGGGAAAACTCAGTGGAATTTATTCAACAATGCTCGTATTGCCTGAGATCCCTGAGCTGTCCATCAGCAACCGCACAGAAAACAAACACATTTCATCTTTACGTGTCCTGAACTTCAAAACAGAAAGACCATGATAGTAATATGCTCTAGAGCAGTGGTTTTCAGTGGTGAGACCCTTTAATACAGTTCATTATGTAGTGACTCCCAACCATAAAATTATTGTGTTTCAACTTCATAGTGGTAATTTTGCTATTGTTATGAATCATAACATAAATATCTGTGTTTTCTAACGGTCTAAGCTGACCCCTGTAAAAGGGCTATTTGACCCCAGGTAGAGAACTACTGTTATAGAGTATAGTGCTCACATAATAATGATCCTGTGGAACATTTCCCTACACATAAAACTCTAAGCAAACTGATCCTACTGACACGGGGCACACATAGTAGCTTCTGCGCATGCATGCGTACATACAACTCACACCATGAAACTTCTAGCTGTCGTCAGATCTATTTTTAAATTATACTTTTCCAAACCACCTCCATTCAGGACTGATTTTTCCAGTATAAAAAGAAGCACGCGTGCATGGATGAGCACACACACATACACACACACACACACACACACACACACACACACACACACACACACTTTAGCAAAAGGACAGAAGAGTATCCAGCATAGTGGCCAGAATCCAGATCAAGTGTGAAATACTGGAAAGGCCTTCCCTGTTTATGCCCAACCCACAGAGAGACTTAGAGAAAGCCATACAGCTGGTGTGAGTCTAGGGCTGTAAATGTCGGATGCCACAACACAGAACAGCCACTTTCCATCAAAGTCTTTATAATGTCCACCCAAAGGAATGGAGGTGAGGGTTGCAGCCCTCCAGTCTAGCTCGAGTTCTGGTGTTTTAAGAAAACACACTGGCCAAAAACATCTTTGGTTGTTTGATGTTAAACTCAGAGAAAAGAGTTTATTCACCTTATACTTCCACATCACAGTCCATCACTGAGGGAAACCCAGGCAGAAGCTCAAGCAGGAGCCTGGATGCAGAAACTGAAGCAGAGTCCATGGAAGAACGATGTTGCCTGGCTCACTTATGACGTATGTTCAGCTACCTTTTTTATATAATTTAATACAATGTGCTCAGGGGTGGTACCACCCATAGCAGGCCAGGTCCTTCAGCGATCATGAAAATGCCCCACAGATTCTGCCCACAGCCCAATCTGCTGTTCCTCTTCCCCAGGAAACTCTGGTTTGTATTCTGATGACAAAACTAACCAGCACTCCCTATCCTAAGTTTACCTCTGTTTTCTTTAATCCATCCACTTCCAACACCACAAAGACACACACACACACACACACACACACACACACACACACACACACACACACTACAGACCCCTAAAAGTTTTCACTAAAAATTATTTTGTTTATCTAGTTTATGTATATGGGTGTTTTTTCTGCATGTGTGTCTGTGCACTACTTGCATGCAGTGCCCAGAGGTCACACGAGGGTGTCAGATCCCATGAGACTAGAGACAGAAATTGTGAGGGGCTATGTGAGTGCTGGGAATCGAACCTGAGTTCTTTGAAAAAGCAGCCAGGGATTTTTACCTGCTGAGCCAACTCTAAAGCCCTGTGAAGTTTTCTTGGCTACTTCCAGTGCAAGGCTACTCATGGGACATCTGAGAAACATCAGTAACATGTTTGTCCTAAACAACTTTACAGGAAGAGCTTGGTTCCTTCCTCCTAGTTGACCTGGGTTCCTTACAGATCAATAGGTAAGCTGCCTCTGCCTTATCACGCAGTGGGGCCATGCTTCTGCCTCATTATGAGATGAATCAAACCTCCCACCAGATCTCTCTCTCTCTCTCTCTCTCTCTCTCTCTCTCTCTCTCTCTCTCTCTCTCTCTCACACACACACACACACACACACACACTCACACACATACACACACACACTTTTTAAAAAGCTATCAGTTGCAGAGAAAGTAGTAATTAATAACTCATTTTCTGCATTCTGCCAGGAGTTAGACAGTCAATGATGCTCTTCTGTACTTTGTGTTTCTCTTTCTTATTCTAGAGTCACAAGCTGACAATACATGGTGTGCAAAGTTAGAAGCCTGGAGCCTCGAAGTAAGCAGACCAAGCCCCTGCGGCGACCTATTATCCGAGTGAAATTATGGCTTGACATCAGCCATTTCTAAATCTATGTGGGGCATTTCCTAATTGCATATTTTCTCCAGCATGAGAGATGGCAAGGTAGGTAAATGATCCACTTTCGTATTTTTGCTTGATATACAACCCAAGCATTTGGACAGCGGATTAGAACAGTGGGTACCATCCTTTGGAACTGAGATAATTTTAGGATTTTCTACGACTTCAGGGCTTGTTTCTAGCCATGCATTATGTAAACCTTGCAGATTCTGATCCAAGCCAGCATACCCATGGACATTTTATTATCTGTGTCTAACAGAAAGCATCAGAATTATTATCATCAGTCACGAGCTTCAAACAAACAGCATCTATTACCCTGACATTCTCCACAGTGAAGAGGAGACCCAAAGTGTACAAGATAAACAGATACAGATGGAAAAATTAAAAGTCATCAGTAATGTCAACTGATTCTTCCAAGTAATTTCTCTTGCTAGAGGGGATGTATATTTTCACCCCCACATTCCAAAGCAAACCCAACGATTAGATCTATTATTGAGTCACCCCTCTTCAAAAACTATACTTTTCAAGTCTCACCAATCTAGGTGAACAACAGAATTTAACACTGTATGAAGTGAAAGGGAAGGGAAAGCCCACAAGAAATCGTAACGGGAATCAAAGTTCCCAGCGTCAGTCAGATGACTATAAGCAAGCAACAATGCTTTGTAAAAGTTAATCAGCTTTCTTTTGCTGTTAGGGAAACTCTTTTAAGTCCCGCACCCCTTTCCAAGTTATGACATTGGGATCCTAATACAGTATTGGACGAAGGAACAAAGGAAATGTACCTTGTCTTTATGTATCAATGCTATGTATTGATTTCAAGCTGTCATATTTAACAAAAGCCCAGAAGACATAGTTGTCTTTACAAAAGAGAATGTCTGAATCAATGTGCTGACCAGTGAGTAATTCTGGGAGCTCACGGAAGGTACGATGTGGTAATGGTGAGCAGTTAAGTGAAGGATTGAATGAGGGATAGGAACGCCATTCAAGCAACCTCGTTAAACTGATGGATGCATGAGTCTATTCTGTGTTGCTACGCAAAAATCTCTAAGACTGGGTAACTTTCAGCCCTGGAGGACCGAGACTATCACAGTGAAACTGGCATCTAGTGACGCTTTTGTGGCAGATAGCCTGACATGGTAAAACACATACAAGAGGGTGACCATGCCATAAAAGGCAAAAAGAGTCAGGCTCGCCTTGTAACAACGACCTCTTCAGGCCACCCAGCCAATCCCGTGAGACCTAACCAATTTATGTCACAGGACTAGCATTTATCCCTTCAAGAGAGCAGACACAGCCTAAAAATGATTCCCTATCTTTCCCATACCATTAGACTGGAGACAAGATCAATGCAAATTTCTGGTGGGGACAAAGCACAAACATAGGATGGGACGTTGAAAGGAAAAGTTGGAGAGTATAATCAATAGGGACAAAAGTAATGGAGGAGCATTGAAGGACAGCAGAGACAAACAGTGGGCAAAGCAGCTGAGAAGTCCCTGACTTCCAATGTAGACTTAATAGCTGAAAGCTTAGAGGCACGCACATTACTTAGAGTTGAGCAGAAATGTCCAGGAAAACATCGGGCTAGAGAAGATCGTCTCCACTGAGATGGAGGAGACATAATGTTACCTGAGGTTTCTAGGTGTATGGTTTATTTTTCTCTCCTTCCACTTCTGAAAAAGAGAAAAGGGGAGGGACAAGGACAGGAAGGTTGTCCTCCATGAAACAGGAAATATCATTTTTAAAAGGAAGTGAGGTTGATAAGGATTAGGAATTAGCTAAGAAGTCGGGGTCTCAATTCTTCCTTGGTCAAGGTCAGTGAGCAGTCACAGAATAACAAAAGGCTGAAGAAAGAATCACAAGGCCTACCTTCCAGCCATAGCCCTGATCCTCATGGTGTGAGCACCACATCAAGCAGCCACAGAACCACTCTGGCCTCAGTTTCCCATGTGTGTAGAATGAAAAGACCAACTCAGACATAACCATAGCTCTTCTTAGGTTGGCTTATCAGTTATCCTCCCTGTGGCTCATCCAAGCCCCTTCCCAGACAGCTCAGCTCTTTTGTTCTTTGAGGCATGAGTGATAAACCCACCTGAAGAACTCAGCAGGTGAAAGACTCACTTCAGTGTTTAGGAAGTTCCCCGTAAGAACAAAGCAAGGCTGAAAACCCAGCAGAGAAAACTTGAAAGCCTGCAGCTGTATGTCCAGAATCTTTGGCTCTTGGTGGTATCATCTGGGCTCCAACAGCCTTAGGAAGCCCCACACCTCCCACTTTACTGGCTGCAGCACATGTAGCCTCTCTTGGTCCAGTTTTACCCAATGGCTGCAGTTTTCCTCAATGCAGTGTCCCACACCCCAGGCATCTCGGCTTCACCTTTACAACTTCAGACAAAAGAGCTCTCAGGGTTTCTTTGCAAGGAATTCATCCTTGCCTAGCCTATACCTCTAAGTTCTACTAGCAGCTTGAGATACAGTCTGTCTCTCTTCTACCACCGCTACTAGTCTATGTGCATGTTGGTAGCCGAGCTGTAAAAACCCCTTCCCCTGGGTGGGGGGTTGTTTCTGAGAAGGAAACTGTCGGGCATCCTTGCTCTCCTTGCCCCGTGAAATGACACTGCATCTTACAGTTCTTCAAGGTCTTGCCCTGCAGGCACCTTTCCTAGCATCTCATCGCAGACACAGACTATGATTTCCTCTGAATGGCACAATTTCCTAACTATTACAGATACTTTGTCTTTGCCCCTTTTAAGTCTGGAACTTAAAACTCACTCTGTTTTCCTTACCACCCCCCGACCCTGTTCTGTGTCACGTTAGAGTAGTACGCACTCACCACCGTACAGCCCGGATGCTAGCCTATCTTGAAATTTCTTCCCTCAAACATCTCACACTAATACTTTTAAATTCACCTGTTCTCAGATTTCCCCCTCATTACATGACTCTCTTTAACAAATGCATATGCTTTGTCTGCAACTTAAAAATACTTGTGCACTCTTTTCCTTGCTATTCTGAATAGTTTTCATCTCAGCTTGCTTTAAGCTCTCATTATAAACCTTGGAAAACGCAGCAAGCATCAACCATGCCACCACCTAGATGTTACAGAGTCTTAAAATTGCCTCTGCTGAACAGCCTAATCCATTACTGTTGAATTCAGTCTCGCCCAGTGGCTCTCAGGATATGGCAGGACTACAGCCGGACTCTTTGACAGAATGTAACCTGAGTGGCCTCTACCCAGTTCCTAGTAGAGTCCTTTTCCCCTTCTGAAACCTTATGAATACAGTATTTTACTATCTGCCTTTCTATTAACATCCTGGTCTGCCACACCCACCCAATAGAATAGCCTGGTAAGCTCTAATCACATCATTCTTGGCCTCTGCATCCCACAGTTACAAAGTTGTCCCTGTTCATCTGGTGAAGTAGCTCCAAAAGCCTTCATTGATCAAGTTTATCATGGTAAGACATCTTATTGCCAAAATCAGCATTAGCTACTTTTCTTTCTCAATTAGGTAATCTTCTCTAGAAATGCTTTCACAGAAAAAGGCGTGCATCCCGCACCTGCGTTTCTTACCCCAATCAAGTGGATAACTGAAATCACTGATCACAAAAGGGCTTGCTTAAGGACTAATGCCAGGATCACTAAAAGAGTTGGTTCAAATGTCTCCTCTTCCAGATCTATAGCAACCAAGACAACAGGCATAAATGAAGGGACCATCAAAGTTAAATTCCCTTGACAAAACACTGTCTTCCTTTCCTAGATCAAGCCTATACTGGTTAGCTGTTTGTTTGTTTGTTTGTTTGTTCAATTTGACGCAAGCCAGGATCATCTGGGAAGAGGGAACCTGAGATGAGAAAATGCTTCCATCAGGATGGCCCAGAGGCATGTCTGTGGGGGTATTTTCTTTGTTAATGGTGGATGTGGGAGGGCCCATCCCACTGTGGATGGTGCCAGCCCTAGCCAGGGGATCCATGCTTATATAAGAAAGCAGGTTGAGGCCAGTCAGGAGGGCCAGCCAGTAAGCTGTGTTCCTTCAAATGGTTCCTGCCTCTGCTCCTACTTGAGTCCTGCCTGATTTTACTCAATGGTGGACTAAAAGCAGGAAATATATACCAAATAACCTCTTTCCTTCCCAAGATGCTTTGGACATGGTGTTTATTGCAACAATGAAACAGAAACTGTGACAAGCCCTCACAAAAAGTGCCAGTGTGGCCTTTCAGAAATGAGTTAGTGCATCCAAAGAAGGGCTGAGGAACCCTCATAGCACAAGGCTGGTAAACTCGCTCAGACATAGTTTGGGAAAATAGCATACAGAACACAAGCAACAGTTTTCTTGTCATTATTCAGTCTTGTCATTATTATTGTTAAGTCGGTGCTCTTAACCACTGAGCCATCTCTCTAACTCCACGCACAATATTTCTAACATCCATGCCATGCCTTCTGAGCCATTTACTGCAGGGAGCAAACTCCTTGGTTTCTCCAAGGACTCTGAGATAGCCATGCTGTCCCAAGCTTCACTTTCCAGGTAAGAGTCTAATAACCATTTCAAGACTAGCAAGGGACAGAGATAAGGTCTGAACCCAGACAGAAACATCTGCCTGTCCTGTGGCCCTGCCCATCAGGTGCTTATGGCTAAAGAAAAAACAACTACTTCAATACACTCTATCCAGCAAGCAGCAGTGCGCTGAGCAATTCACCTCTAACTGCACAGTGTGAAGCACGAAAATGATTACTGTTGTATAAAGAATCTGCTTCAAAGATGTCACCCAACTGATAAAGAGCCAAGCCAAGACCGAAACTCCAAATGGCTGGGTGCTTTCGTGCGTCTGCTCTCAGAGAGGAGGCCAGGGAAGTCTTCACACCCTTGTATATGAAGAACATTTGGTTCGTATTTTCACTGGTGTCATATTTTGGAAGCTGCCAGCGGCCACAGCATCCTGCCAAGTTAGCCCCAAATGCTCCAGTTTTGTGCAGTGTAGTGGAGCTGGGGGGTGGGGGGAGGGGAGGGGAGGGGAAACTCCCGGAACAAACAGGCCAACTGAATACAAGGAGAATTTCAGACCACACTGCACTCAGCGAAAGAAACAGACCGTGGGGGAAAGATGCCTCCCCCACGGGTTCTTTTGGAGAGTCTGTCTGTGGCGCTCTTATTCGGCACAGCCCAGGAAAGACATCCTGTCCCAAGGAGTCCTACTAGGGACCAGGAGCAAAGCTCAGGGACTAAAGAAGTAAAGCTTCACAGGATGTCCGCCCGCCCGCTGGATTTTTGTTTTCTCTTGTTTGCCAGTGCCACTTCAGCACTGCCACCAACAGGCTTTGGACCTGAGAGCAAGTGCATCTTGGGAAGACTGTGGATCCTGGGTCCCACTTTCACTCTCAAGTAAAGCCCTATCCTTATTTTTATTATTATCTTTTTCTGCTAGACTTCACTGTTAAGGAGAGAAAAAAAATGTCTTCGTTCTCCAGTCTAGTTGGTGAGCAGCTAGGAAGAGCCTGACTGAAGATAAGTGCTCCAGGATAATACAGATCCATCTCTTCTACCAGAGGCTATTGTAGAAGGGATACCTGCGACTTCCTTGTGTGGCATAGAAGACCAGGAAGAAACCTCCTTTGACATCCGCTATAGGAGAAGACACTCGCCACTTTGGTAATTTAGGGCAGGAGAGTTCTCTCTCTCAAAGTCCTTCCTTTAAATTCTTTGGTAATTAGATTTTCTCTGGCACCAGGAGCAGCTGAAATGAGCTCAGGAAACACAGCTAATAGCTTCAGGTTCTTTGTGGGTAGAAGTGAAGGCCAGCAAGAATTTTCTTTTCTTACTGTGTTATGCTACCCCACACACAAAGTGGCAGAGCAAATGCCACCAGGCAGTGCATCTTGCCTCCTTTGTTTTTTTTTAAAGACAGTTTCTCCTACGATGGAGAAGGGCCAGCAGAGTCCCTTTCCAGACGGTGAGAGGGCCATTGGTTGACCAGCCATGTATCACTCTGTTTCCTCCCTGCAGCTGAGAGACTGATCTATCTACCTACCTACCGATTTCCTGAGTGTACCTTCACCATCCTTTCTCAGGAAAACTAGACTAGTATCTTCTTCAGGTGGGTACCTGTTGATAGAAGGAGAGAGACTGCAGGCAGGAAAGCCACTGCCATCTTGAGAAAGAGGATTTAGGTCCTGTTGCAGGACTGATTCCCTCTCCAAATTCTAACTTCACGATCACCGAATATGCCATAACAAGTTGAAACCATCTCATGGCATGGGGAGTCCCCCAGGTTAGTGTGACATTACCAAAAATCTTTATCCGGTCATTTACTGGTACTATTGTGGAAACACGAAAAGTTCAAGTTAACAAGAGAGAAGAAAACAGAGGGAGAAAAAAATATCCATCTGGATTCTGTACAGACCTCAAGTGACACCCGAGCTACAGAACTGGTCTCTGTGATGTTTACTTAGTCACGTATTCTTATTGAGTATGGTCTCATATAGCCAGATCCAGCCTCAAACTTGCTGGGTATCTAAGGTCTACCTGAACGTCTTCTGATCCTCCTGCCTCTGCCAACCAAGAGATGGGATTACAGGCAGGCATTGCCATGCCAGAGCAAAGCAAAATTCCCCATACCAAAGTTGTTCACGTTCAACCCAATTTTTAGACCACTTAGCTCAGTCAATTTCCATGTGGTAGAAATACATTCTGACTTCCTCCAGGCTCTGTCAGCACTATCCCTAGAACATGTTGGCATCGACGACTGGGCCAAGCTCTCAGAGGCGGAACTTGGTGGTAGAAGAAGCATTTTCCTTAAAGGACCATGACCGTCTATGGCTTTTTTTTTTTTTTTTTTTTTTTGAGTGTCAGCTGGTAAGGTAGGTGGAGGGGCAAGATGAGATAATGCTTGAGGAGATAAAGAAGTGGCTGAAAGCTATGTGAGCTTCCCATGCACAGGATCTCAGCACAGATTTCTAAAACAAGTCAGGAGCTTCAAGCTTCATCTGTTTAAAGCCAGACGTAAAGTAGAGAGAAGAGTTGTTGGGCCCACCGTGAGTCTGCATCTTCATGCTTAGCTTAGAAGCTGACCCAAGAGAAGCCTTGGCTCTGCAATCTCGCCAAACCTTTTTATACAGGGAAGGATCTTAGAAGACAGGCTTAGTTTACGCCCCAGGAACACGGACAATTTTGATTACTGTTTCCATCTGCCCACCTTCACTAGGATCACAAAGCACTTCTACAGTCAAAGTCTGGCAGCGTTGTTCTCCACCACAGAAGTGAGGGTTTTCCCAGCTTGGGACTCTTTGTTGGTGACACAAATCCTCTACAAGCTCAACACACACCTGGACCCTGCACTTCACCCTCAAGGAAGAGGAAATGAAGAGGTGACAAGGAGAAGCTGGCCCTGCTTCCTGGACCGTATATCAGAGAGTTTCACCGCTCTCCTCGGCTTCTTATCTTCGCCTCCATGAAACTGGGAGGTTAACAGGCATGCCAAGTTAAACCTTAGCCTTTCCCAGTTCCAGACACAGCCCACCTTGCAAAATAGTTCTGAGGATTAAGTGAGATGAGGCAGTTAAAGAATTCTGGGCTGTCTGGCCCAAATTAGTGTTCAATTAAAGTTGGCGTCTGTTATGGTCCTACATGGTATTTGAATGTGCAGATATTCAAAGAGCATACATTTGTATATGTGTCCGCTCTGATTCCTCCGTAAGAAGTGGAATAGGAAATGTGGTTTAAACCTAACACATTTCCTAGTGTATCACAACATAACCATGCGTGATACTGTCTCGAGTCATGCTCTGATGTTAAGACACACCACAGCATTCAACCATATACTCGGCTGAGTGTCAACCCCAGCTGAGGACAGATTTCTATTCTACTTTACCATCCACAAACAATATAACTTTAGGAAATTTATAAAGGGTTTTAGCTTCGAAGATGTGGAAATTAAAACTATTTTGGCACTGTAAGGGTTAGACACTCGTAAAGTGTCTAATATAATGCCCCAAACCTGACAAACATTCACTTAAAGTCAGGTAAGGCTTAGGATTTCAAAGGTAGAGGCACGAGGACCAAGAACTCAAAACCAGCCTCTACTACATAGCAAGTTTGAAGGCAGATACAACTACATGGCATTCTATTTTAACAGGAAGGAAGGAAGGAAGGAAGGAAGGAAGGAAGGAAGGAAGGAAGGAAGGAAGGAAGGAAGGAAGGAAGGAAGGAAGGAAAGGAGGAAGGAAGGGAAGGAGGAAGGGAAGAGAAAGAGGGAAGAAAGAGAGAGAGAAAGAGAGAGAGGTGGGGGAGGAGTGGTGGTATGCACTTTTAATTCTTTAACTGCAGCACTTGGGAGATAGAAGCAGGCAGATTTGAGGCCAGACTGGTTTACATAGTGAGTTATAGGCTAAATGAGACTACAAAGTTAAGACCTTGTCTCAAATAAATAAATAAATAAATAAAGGCTGGAGCGATGGCTCAGCAACTAGGAGAACTTACTCCTCTTGCAGAGGACTTGAGTTTAGCTCCAACTACCCACATGATGATTCACAATCTTCTTTAACTCCAGTTTCAGGGGATCTGACACTCAAATCTGACCTTCCTGAGCTCCAGGCCCATATGTGGCATATATGGATAAAAACATTAATATGCACAAAATAAAAATAAAGAATTCTTTAAAAAAATAAAGAGTTTAGGATTATTTCATTCAAAAGCAGCAATGACATCAAGAAAAAGCGGGGTGTTATTTATATAGTCTAAGGTATTTTTGTATTATCTCTCTGATCTTCTCAATAATTTAGGGAGGTAGACAAGGTAAGTATGAGTCTAACTTACAGAGGCAAGCTCAGGAAAGGGAAGTTTCAAAATTAAAGATCTAGAGACCAGCTGACACTTTCTCAGAGCTTCACGCCATGTAGCCAGTCACCAGGGACTCTGAGAGGAGAAGAACTCTCTTGGCATTTGTGTAAGAGCTCAGAAATGACTGGGAGCTGGAGAACACCCTTGGCTCCTTCCACCTGCCTTCAGTGCATGAAGCTTCCAACCAAATGCAAAGTTCTCATGTGTGCATGTACAGGTTTTGCCAAAAGTAAATGGCTTCCTAGTTTTAAAAATGAAGTAAGGATCTGGGCAGTAGTGGCATACACTTTTAATCCCAGCACTTGCAGGGCAGAGGCAGGTGGATTTCTGAGATCGAGGCCAGCCTAGTCTACAGAGTGAGTTCCAGGACAGCCAGGGCTATTCAGAGAAATCTGTCTCAAAAAAACCAAAACAAAAAAACAAAAACAAAAAATGAAGTAGGGAGAAACACGTTGGAAGAGATTAAAATCAAGCTGCAATATCTTTTTGGACAACAAATAACTCTTCAAAACCAACATGTGATGAGTTAATTATAGATGGAAAAAAAACCATATGGTCTAAATTTCCCTTGAAATACATGAGGGTCTAAAATACCAGGAGAAATGCACTGATAAAGTACATTTGGGATTTTATTGAAACCAAAACATTTACAAAGCCAAGCATATCTTGTTGTGCCCAAACTCCTCATGTTTTCTTTTGCCAACCATGGCCTGTCTCCTTGGGCATTCCCAGCAATAGACTGCAAGATACTCCATTGCTTGCCAATAGATATAAAGACAGACAGACAGATAGATAGATAGATAGATAGATAGATAGATAGATAGATAGATAGATAGATAGATAGATAGATAGATACTACTGGCCTCCAAGCTACCCTACAGTTCTTGGATCCTATCCTGTGTACAGTTGATGAAACACCTTCAGCCCAAGCTGTGTAAACACCAGTAGTCCTAGATTTCAAAGAAGCAGCCCTTGCTCCAGAATCTCAGAAGCCCCCTCTTAATAAAGGCCTGGTATCTACAATGTGTCAAAAAAAATAAAAACAGTTTTGTAGGTGGCTATTAGATTTATTAAATCTAGCTTCCACCCAGCAGTTCTAAAGCTAGTAAACTAACTACCAAGCGACTTTCCAGCTTGCAAAATTAGCAAAACCTGAGGCAAAGGCAGGGGGTGGCAACGGAGAAAACCAGGCTGCAATCTCTCCGTGCAACTGTGCACACCCCGGCTATGGATCCCAGCAAGCTGGCAGGGAGCATGTGATATTAACCGAAGCCCTTAATTTAAGGAAACGGAATCGACCAACTAGTAATTAACAAATTATTCTTAAACAGGCCCCGCTTAAAAATTAAGTTGAACTACCATTTTTCTATAACCCGTCAGGAAACTGCTGACGGCTACTTCAAGTAAACACAACGTAGGCAGATGGCGAGTTCTCGCAGAGCACCAAACCTATACTTAAATAAATCAATGTTGTCGGGCGGGCTGCAACACTCCATGGCCACTCAGCAGATTTCATGGACACCTTTGCAAGACTTGGCAATGATTTACTGTCACGTGGAGATGACGGCTGAGAGCACCAGGTTTCCTGGTCAGAATGTTCTGCGCCCCGGAGACAGGTAAAGTGTACAGGAAGAGAGTAGCTTCCAGCTACTTCCCAAGAGCGCACAGGAGAAAGATGATCCCAAGCCCAACCCCCAATTCAGGCCAGCACTCATGGGTCTGTTCACAAACTCACTCCTTTGAGGAATTTCTACTCAGGATAAGCCATGTCACCGAGATTTTGCTAGGTCCCAGACAATCAAAACTGAATGCACCCCCCCATCCTCACACCCCCCCCCCCCCGCCTCACAAAATTATTCAAAGATCACTAAGATGTAAATGAGAGAATTGGGAGGCAGGGGCGGGGGGAGGTTGCTAAATTTTATAAACAGGATGCTTTAAAAATATTCTAAAAAAATCTTAAAAACTGGAAGGCTACTGCCACTGCTGTTTGAGGGCCTGGGCATCCTTTTGCTTTTGGAGGTGCCATCTTAAGAGATATGTTGTGTAGCATAGAGTACGGAGCTTAAAGTGGTAGGTTCAAATCTAGGCTCCATCATTCATGGACGATGTGACCTCAGAAAATCTGCATGCCCTTTATAAGTCAGTTTCCTCTTTTTTTAAAAAAAAAACAATAGGACCTCAATGGACAGATTGCTTAAACATCTGTATGTGATATACACTAAAATCTTAACCAGGCCTTATGGAATTTGTTTAACGCAGATGAACCTGTAGAATATTCTAGCTAGTAGAACAGCATGTGCAAAGTCCGGATAATGATCATAAACAATCCATCATGGTGTTTTCCCAAGCAGACACAGAATGTCACTGGGTGAAGCTTATCCCTTGGGCAGATGAAAGCCAACAGATGTCTGAGACAGTCACCTTTGAGTTTTTAGCTCATTCTGCCCTCAGTGTAGAATTTGGGTTCATGCAGTGTAAAGTCCACAAGAATACAGAAAGCAACAAAAAGGATTGGAGCTTTCCCCCCAAAACAAAACAATAACAACAAAACAAAACAAAACAAAACAACAACAACAACAACAACAAAAAACCTTACAGATAATTAAGGCTGTCCGTGGTCAAGGCTAAGAAGTAAATATTCCTGTGTGTGGTTGCTCAGCAAGGACATTGTGGGGCTTTGCAAAGGTTAGCTAGTCCCAGCCCTTCCTCAACTCACCTAGCTGTGGAAGCAGCTCCTTTGGCCTTTCTTCCCACCCTGCAAAACTTTGAAGCTGGATTTCAGAGCTTGCTGCTGGGAGTCCATTTTTAAGTGCTCAGTTTTATTGGTTTAATGGTGTTCATGTATCACAGAATGCTAGAAGTCAAAGGGAATTTATAGCAATCAGTAAATCCAGTTGCTCCCCACTTGAAGTCTCTGGATTCCAAGGAGGTCTGTGAAAGCAATAACCCAGATCAGCTCTATTTTGAATATGTCCCAAAGCTTAACATGTGTTTAACTAGTTTTTCATTGGCACTACAAAGTTTCGGTTGCCTATAAAGTGCCAAGTTTCTAAACTGTTGTCTGTCTTTATCTTGATTTGATATGGTAACACTATACCATCTCATGTTTCGTTTCTTACAGCTTATTATTGATCATTACAAGTGCCAATAATTTGAAAGGAAAATGTTAAAATGTATCAAGTAGGGAAAAAAAAAACAAATAAAAAGCAAGGGAAAAACCAAGTTCTTTGATGATGTGAAGCTGGGATGGGTCATCTCCTCTGTGTCCCCTAGGCACACAATTAGAAAGTCATTTTCTAGCTGACAGAGTAGACACCTTTACTCACATCCTGTCCGTGGGTCGTATTTAGGCAGACAGTAGACTCTTAGGTAAGCATGTCGAGTTGAAATGACAATGTGGATCTATATTTTGAATGTTCTATATGTTAAAGAAGACTCTGAAATTCATTTTTTCTTTTGTGTGTGTGTGTGTGTGTGTGAGCTGAGAATTTAACAGCATCTCCTCCCAGATAAAACCCTGTTAGAAAGTTCAGTATGTCTGTAAACAGTGAGGTTTCAGTGGGTTCCATGAGCTTCTCTCTCTCTCTCTCTCTCTCTCTCTCTCTCTCTCTCTCTCTCTCTCTCTCTCTCCTCCCATAAGCACTTTACCTGCAGCATAGATGAGGAATCATGATGCACCCTGACAAATGGCTCCTGGGTAACTGGAAACAACTCTCACATGGGGTAGAGTACTGGTGCTTTGTAAATTTCCTCTGAGCCTAAACATTATCAGATTTGAAATGCATCCGTACTCCTATCCCCTTTTCTGCTCTAGAATGGATTTGGAAGTCTAATTATTTTTTCTTTTAAAAAATCATACAATGCCATAGAAAGTTATACTCTTGAACATATATATAATTCCATTCAATAGCACATCTAAGGAAGTAAAAAAAAAAAAAAAAGTCAACTTGTTTACCCAGTTTCCATAATAATGGTCCTGAAACCTCATAGGCAAATGCTATGGAAAGCATGTATCAAATACAACGACTAGTCCACATGGAATTTTCAAGAATTACACTCCTTGACACATTTTGGAACCTAATCTTAAAAGTCAACATTGTATTATCCTTATAAAAAATACATCCCATAGGAGTTCCACCTGGCTGGTGGATGGCACTGAGTCTAAGCACGGGCAAATTATTTCAAAAATGAACTAACTTGTTTTAAATTTTGCTACCCCTGAAGAAACCCATCTTGTTCCTTAATGAAAGGAATAATATGCCCACAAATAATCAACTGAGCCCTTTTCCTGCCTGCTCCTCAGAGCAAGGTTGGGAAAGAAGCATGTTTCCCTTGTTTTCTAGAAAATACATAGAAAGTCTAAACATAGTCACCACAAACAGATTGTTTGTGCCTGGTGCCAACGTTGCCAATATGTTTAAGAAACATCAGAAGACAGAGGTAACGAAAGGCCATATGCACGAATGTACACAGCAGACACAGGCTGCATCAGACTTCAGCAGCCTGAGCTGTAAGGGCAAGAACCATTGATTTTTACTGGAGAGGAGATATCAGGTTACAGGAATGCGCACATTTAATTTTTATGAGACTGAAAGCTCACAGAAACAACAAGAGAAAATCCCACTTTGTGACACATTAATGAAACCCAGTGAAAGGCCACTTTAAAATAAAACAAAGGGAAAGAACTTAGCAGTGATATCAAAAAGACTTTGAAAATAAACCATAATGCCAAGGGCCATTCTCACATGTTGTGTGATACTTTTAGTCTCTGGTCCAGTGAAATGCTAGATCCAGGCTCCCTCTGCTATCTCCTTTCTTATATAAACATACATATAAGATATTACTCACCCCTTTCTGGTTTCTATCAAGAATAGTTTTCATTTTCTAGGTAAATCCCAGAGTCACCAATCTTCCAGGTCTCAGCCCCAACCCAAGAACAAGCAGCAACAGAAACATGGCTCCTTCCCACAGTATCCTCTCCAGCCAAGTGTAATTTACAGCCCAGTGTTTGGTTCATCTGTCACAGGAGAATTATAGGACCCCACCACTTACCCTGAAAATAAATATCTGCTCCCCATTCAGGTAAATGAGATCGTTTCAGACATAAATTGACTCCAGTACTAAAACTGGCCCTCTGCACAAGAAATAAATATTTGAATTATTTGTCTGGATGAGGATGATACTATGGAGTCTTAAATTTAAGAGAGAGGTTGTACACTCCGTTTTTATATGAAGGCAAGCAAAGGAGAAACTGGAGCCCACTGAAGCCAGAAACATCCCATAATAACTCTGTTAAGTCAAACTCTTACCTATTATCAGTATGCAAATTCTCCCTGGCAAAAATGGAGGAGGAAAAGGTCAAAGCACACATCTCCACTGTCAATCATTCATCTGGAATAAGACATCCTTGCAGAATGACACTGGATTTTTCATGGCCTATACAGGGTTTTTTAACTGCCCTACCCTGCCCTGGGGATTTCCTGTTGTTTGAGCCTCCAGATAGAAGGTGGTACCATCTTATTTGGCAATTGGAAAACTGAGATAGCCTGCAGTGATCTGGGTCTCTAAAGAGACAACTAGCTATACGTGGAGACAGGGTGGACAGAGAAAAGGAAAGAGGGAGAGAGGGAGAGATAAAAGAAGAGAGAGGGAAAGGAGGAGAGGGGGAAGGAAGGGGAGGGTGAAGAAAGGGAAGGGGAGAAGGGAGAGGGAGGGGAGGGAATGGAAGAGAAGAGAAGGGAAGGAAAGGGAGGGGAGGGGAGGGGAGGGGAAGGGAGGGGAAGGGAGGGGAGGGGAGAGAACCTAGGTGACCAAGGTAAGAATTCCAATATTATTCAAATATTCAGTCCTCTGGGTTGCAGAGGAATTAATTTGGAGGAATCCCTCAGTACTACACCCCTACCTTTATAATGTATTTATGTCCAACGAAGATGCACAAACACTAAATTAAATATTAGGTAGTAGCATTCAAGAAGCATCACAGAGGCTAAGTGTGTGTGTGTGTGTGTGTGTGTGTTTGTGTGTTTGTGTGTATGTGTGTGTATAAGTAAAGTGTAATAGTCAGGTATAGTTATTTACTAGTAAAATAACTACCCCGACTATATGGTTCACATTGAAGAACAGAACTTAATGTGACTTAAAAATCAATAGTCTAGGATATTAGCTATTTCATTATTGAATGACAGGGAAATAAAATATTTAGCCATTTTTTAGTGTTGCAGTGACTTTTTGTGAACCTGAAATATACTCATTTTGCCAGCCCCTCATCTTGAAATTCTAAAGCATTCCCAAATACAACACATTTTCAAATTGCCATATTTTAAAGAATTCACTTAACATCAGGTAAAATAAATACTGCCAACAAGCTGCCGAGATAATTAAAAAAAAAAAATTCCCCAAGAATTTGATCTGGGTGCTAAATTTTGGCATTTGGTTAAAGTCCTATAAAGTGAATAAATTAATGGCCTCAACACTGTAATTAGTAATTATATTTTCTGTTTCTGGGAATGATTGATGAATGCATACCTATGAGGCATGATTCTCTCCATTGTAAAACAAGGCAGTAGAGAAGAAGCTGAGATCAGCCTCAGGGGCAGAATGGGGGCACCTGGAATCCCTGCTCCAGCACCTCCCTCTCCACTCCCACTCGCAGCTGGCAGGGGAAGGTCATGCCTCACGTGGCACAAGCCTGAAGCTGACCTTTCTGCCTATCAACTGTTCCTTCCCACTGGCGCTAGTGACCCCCTTCTGTTTGTTTCATAGGCGATTCTTTTCAGCCTGCCATTTCTCTGGCAGGCTGCCACAAGAAAGCGGAGTTGAGTGAAGTGAGATAAGCTGAGGTCTGGGTCTCTCGAAACGTTTATTGCAGTAGAAGGATAGAAAAATAGAAGGGACATGAATGGTGCTGCAGATGTAGCAAGCTGAAGTGGGGTTATTTTTGAAACTTCATAAAGATGTGCATGTAAAGATTTGCAAATAAAACACGAGGCCAGGAATTAAGAACCATGAACCTGAGTTTTGCAATACCTCTCTAATGCAAAAGCACAGGGCTGGGGCTGGGAGAGGGAGTCTTGTTGGCAGGCACTTGGCTTGCAAGCATGAGGACCTGAGTTCAAGCCCCAGAACTCACATTTTAAAGGCAAGGTATGGTAGGGAGCATTTGTAGTGCTAGGAAGGTAGAAAAAGATCCATCCCTGGGGCTTGGAGCCGGTCATCTTAGCCTATGTGACGAGTTCCAGGCCAATGTGAAAAGTAAGACATACTACATCTGAGGAACATTATGAAGGTTGACCTCTGGCCTCCACACAGAGGCTCACAGACATGCACCACACACACACACACACACACACACACACCCCTGTCCAGGAACACAAGTGTGGACATACACACAAACATGCACACACAAACAAAATGCATAGGACTGTATTTTTGTTTTTAGACTTTGAAGATTAGCTGTGTATAACATTCCAATATTTCAAAACAATAAATTTCCATGAATATTAATACTCTAACAGAAAAAAATAGCCCCAAAATTTTATGGACAGACATGGACAATTTGTACAGGAAACAGTGTTCAGTTCCCCCTTTTAATCAAATAAAAGCTAAATTAAAACAATGTTTGACTTAGCAAATGGGCAGGTTTTTTTTTTTCCTTTGAATAACAATACCCAAGTCTGGGCTAAGGTCAGGGGCTAAGATGCATTATAGCATCCTGGACTTCAGAAGGCTAGGAGCACAGACGCTTTGAGGACCACATGGCAGCATATAGCACAATGCACTTGCTGGAACAGTTCCTTTGGAGAAATTAAGAGGCTAAAGAGGGTCTGCAACATTCCCCATCACCAAGGCAAACTAAACCCAGATGACTCATTCTATAGAAGCAAAATGGCTCACCTATGATGAACGGAGGGCTACGCGGCCATTGAAACCACTTTCAAAGAGAAACCATGAAACATGTTCATTATAAGCCATGTTAAATTAGGAAGAAAAAAAAAAGGCCAACGAAAGTCACATGTCATCTATGGACGGTAAGGAGGGCTTATAAGAAGGAAATGCAGCAAAAGCACCAAGAGTGACTGCTTCTATGTAGACCTTTTGTTTTGCCTTTTGTATTTCTAATGTTCTTAAACCAGAAAATGATGATTCCCTGGAAAATATAATAGAAGAAAGTAAGGGAATCCTGAGCTTGAGTTGCCTTGTCATGTCTGTCACTGATTAGGTTCAAGATGGCTAAAATGTATCTCTAGCCTCAGCTCCCCATCAGCCATGCGCTAGTAGGAGAGGCATGTATCCCACAGGAAGCTCCTAAAAATGCATGCTGACTCAGAGGAGAGCCTGCCAGCACGTAGGTTTGGGGAAGGACCAGTTCTTTCCAGTGTTAAGAACTCTAGAACATTCCTTTTCCCTTTCCTCTTTCAGAGAAAATAGAAGCCCTAGTTGCTTCTTTTCGGGGTTCTCTTGAGGGGCAAGATCTGAAGGAAATAGAAGAAGTACCCATCAACATTTTACACACTCCCTTCTCATTTAAAATCCCAGGTGACCACAGCCAAATCACCTAACTGCCTGCCGGCTTTCCAAAGCCCTGCAGGATGACATGCGGGCAGCAGCCATCAATGACATAAGCAAGATGGTATTGCTTGTTTAAGGAAATATGCACAGAATCTGCCAAGAGACTCCTACACTCACTGTTTTTCTGAATGAACTTCTTTTGAGTTCTGTCATGCGCACTAATGTCGTAGTGGGAATCTTGTAAGATGGGAGCCTCATTTCAAATGCATCTACCACATGGCCTTGGCCATTGGCTGGTTGCAGTGTACAGAACTTCAGCGGCATAAAGCATGTGGTGAAATCACTGCACCCAGTGTTAAACAAAGCAGTTCTGTAGATGAAGTTACAGCTAATTCCATCAGAAGTACGATTATATTAAAATAAATAAAATGCACAGCTATGTGTAGCCACCTGAAATCGCCCAGTGGCTGGCTGTTGCACTGAGATTGAAACCTATATCCCTCACTAGGCCCACCAGCCCTAATGTAACTAGATGTTTGGCTGGGGTCTCTGGGCATTTGTTCCTGGATAACTGGTCTTTTGTTTTTCCTTTCTTTTTTAATTGTTTTAAATGCTGTATGTGTGTGCATTCCTATGAGAGTCTTCTACAAATACCTGCAGAGGCAGCAAAGGCCACTGGATCCCCTGAAACTGGAGTTACAGGCAGTACAGAGAGCCTGATGTAGGTGCTGAGAACTGAAGCCAGATCCTCTACAAGAGAGCTAAGTGCTTTTGGCTGCTGAGCCATCTCTAAGGCCCCATTTTTCTTTTTCAAGATGGCTGCAAAATCCCTCATTTGCATAGTGATAGGATTCCTTGTACCTTAACTATTCCTCTGCATTGTATTGAAATTGACATCGGCATTGCTTTCATGTATGGGTAGAAGGTAATGAGGTATGTGGATGTCCACCTGAACCAGTAAGTAAAACATGCTTCAAATTTCCCACTCTTGCTACTCCTGCTTACGAAAAAAAACAGCCAGTGTTTACTTCAATGCTTGGAAAGTATTTTTCAAATACTCTGTCCAACAGGGTTTGTGGGTGTCCAAGCACGAGTCAGGGACAGAGGTATCAGAATGAATGGGGATTCCTCACTGATGACAACTAAAATCCCAAGTGTCTCCATATCCCCACACTGCTTCTCTTGCTGTCCTAACGTCCTCTCTTAGGCACTCTTTGGTGAAGACTTCCTCCAGACCCTTCATTTACACTAGTTGTAACCTCAGTAATTGCTCAGACACAGCATCAGCTGAAGATGCTTGCTGCAAAGATACTGGAGAAGTTTGAGTGTCTCCTCACTTCTGGTCACCACTTGTACTCCCCTTGAGTACAGGCTAGACCCATTGCCCTGGTTCTAAAGAACAAGATTAGGAATAGTAAAAAGGTTTTGGCTTCTGAAAGTTGATGACCAAAAGGAGACTGAGACTTCTACCTTCCCTGCTCTCTTTCTTGGAGCCATTGCTTATTCTTAGGGAAGCTAGTTTCCTCTACAATGGAAAAACCCCAAGAGAAAGGAAATAATGCCACATAGCCACTGCCCATGAGAGTGTGAAGCCTGACAACAGCCAGAGAAGTCAGCTAGTATCTGATCACAGACAGCCTGCAGCAGACACATGAGGTGGCCAGCAGATCATCCCCAGTTCTGGCTAGAGGAGATCCACACTCCTGGCAGACATCTGGCTTGTAGCCCTGGCTTGTAGCCCAAGGAAGCCACGGTAAGATTCATGACCCAGAGAAACTCTGGGATGATCATATGCTGTCTACGGTCTATGGGGCAGGAATTGGTCATTTGTTACACAGCAACAGCTAACTAAAGCAATTGCTTTACTATACACCCAACATCTTCTTTTCTTCTCTTTGGGGTTGTAGCAAAGGAAATTTGCCTGCCTAAAATGTAAAAAAAAAAAGAAGAAGAAGAAAAAGACACTTTTAATAGTATGGGAATAGAAGACACTCACAATTAGTAAAAAAAAAAAAAATGCAGAATTTATTCCTGAATAGAATGGTTGTACTGTTGATACATTAATCATAGTAGCCATTCATCATGTATATAGAATTGTGAAGCCTACCTGGTACTCCACATTCATAACCACCTCATCTGAAAAAGACAAGGAGTGTGTAAACAGACCTATGGATAAGGAGATGGCCTAAGTTCCATGAATGCAAGGACTTTCTCTCTTACTCAGTCCCTCCAGCCCCAGTATCTCCCTCCCTGTGAGGTTCACAGATGCTCCAAGGCAGGCTTGCTGAGTGGATGCTCGCTACAGGTTATCTAAAAGGACTGAACCTTTTTCATGAAAATTGCCCAAGTGATACATACTTAAGAGTGAGTCAGTCAGCAACCTCTTCATACACATAAGCAAACATGTACATGGAACCAGTGTATGTGTTCCCCCCCAAAAATCATAGGTGCCCTGATAGCTCACACTAGCTTTTCAGTGACAGTAAAGAATTCATCCCTAAATGTAACCCCATCTTTTATTATAGCTTTATTTTGGCAAAGACAAAAGACCTGGACTCTTTCCTAATCTAATGACCGGCTCTTGGTAAATCAATTCTTTTCCCTGGGAAATTATTTTCAATAATCTTCCAGAATGCAGGGGCATCACAATGCAGCTCATCAGCTAGCATGCTCAGATCACCTTAGCCCTCACAGGTTCCCCGGCCCCCACTAGGCTCCCTGCCAGATCTGGCCTCATTGGCCCCAATTCGAGGTCAAGCAGTAAGTGGTAGGTGTGTCAAAGGTCACTCTAAAGTATCCAGGGAGGCTGGAGAGAAGTGTCCAGAGAAATGCAATTAAGATACCCACAAGGAAACAGGGGGGGGTGGGTATTGAAAGGAAGTTGGCACAACCCTTAAATTCTTTTCTTTGCAAAGTTTCACAGTCAAGTGATCACTCAGCCTTTGAGGGTGATTTGGTCCTTCCTCAGCAACCCCTAGTAAAGAAGTGTTTGTTCATAAAGGCCCAGGAGACCTTAAGGAATCCCCAGTGTGCATTTTAGGAAGATAAGAAATGATTAGGTGCAAGAATAGCCAACCACTCATTTGTCAAATACTGAAGAGGGCTGGCAGAATGGGGCTGAGCAAAGTGTCTGACCACTAACACTGCAGATTTTAGATTCTAGGAGAAACGCGGGCTTTAACTTAAAAACCACACAAAACTGATGACTGATAAGTGCCATAAGGCAAAAAGGTCGAAGTAGCAACAGTCCAAGTTGAGCTAAAAACGGGGGAAGCTGAGGACTATTCCAGGCAGAAGTATACATAAAAGGGGCAGCATGTGCAAGGGTCCTGTGCTGAGAAAGGTTTGGCTTTCCAGAACTTGACATGGTGGCACCTTGGAGCCTGGCAAATGAAGGTCTGTCTGTGTGTTACCGGATGAGACTGGGCTCTGTGAAACCCAAGAGGGTGAACCCAATTTGAAGTTTATCTGCAGCACAACCTGTTTCCCTAAGTTCCACAAATAGTATCTCACTGTCTTCTTCCTCATATGTTACACACCACACCTGAGATTTGGATGTCCCCACCTCTCAGCTTGTCTTTCACCTACATCTCCCTCATCTCAGCCAAAGGCTGCTCCCTTTTTCTAGTCTTGGGATGGAAACCTCGCCATCTTCCCTGACTCATTCCCACACCAATTCAGCAAATCCTCTCCACTCTACCACCAGCCAGAATCCAATGATCCAACTCCTACTGTCTCTCCCACAAATTCCCAGTCCATACCTCCACCATCGTCTGCTCTTCAGTCCCGCAAAAGAGGTCTTCAAAAAAAGCAAGTATGACCAGGAGGCAACTCAACTAACTGCAGCATTGAAGGTGGTTTCTGTTCCTTTGCAAGAACTCTTCAGGTCCTAGAGAGACTGGACTTGATGAGTCTCTACTCACAGCTACATAAGGTTTCCTATACTGATGAGTTGAACACTTAGTGCCCATTTCATGTTTTCTCATAATCTCCAGACACCTGCCTTGCAGTTCCTCAAACGTAGCAAACACACAAGGGCTTTGGTGGCCGTAGCCTAGAGTATGTCACACCCACTCCTCCCTCGGGAATCATAACTCTGGTCAGTAGATCTCTGTGTCCCAGACTTCTCCATAAGAGAGGCCACGGAGTGCACGTTCTCCTCATGTCTAGCTTTGTCTTTCTTTTCAGCCCTTACACTCTGTGATACGTGATCCATTTAAATACTCGCTGAAAGATTGTGTCTGGCTGACTGCCACAGGTTTAGAACCTGGAAGAGTTCTGGGGAAAGAAAGAAAAGTGTTACCTCGTGCAGAATGCTGTTGTTGAGCCCCCATATAGATTTCGCCAGAAATCTTCAAAAAAAAGAAAGAAAGAAAGAAAGAAAGAAAGAAAGAAAGAAAGAAAGAAAGAAAGAAAGAAAAGAGTATAATCCTTCTACATCGACCCCATGTCTCTCTGTGTCTCTGTGTCTCTCTCTGTCTCTGTGTCTGTCTCTGTCTGTCTCTGTCTCTGTCTCTGTCTCTGTCTCTGTCTCTCTCTCTCTCTCTCTCTCTCTCATACACACACACACAAGGAAAGACATTAGGCACTATATTGCCAAGATTCGCTGATGCTCTGGGGAGTCTGTGAGCTAGAGCCACAAATCCAGCAAGAATGCGGGAAAGAGTAGGCTTTGCATAGGCAGACCTATCCCTGGGAGAGCCAACCAGGCCCCCAGACACTCTGGGAGGATAGAGTATTCGGAGAGGAAAGGAAAAGACAGGAATAAGACATGTGGAGGAACGCCCACACAAACTTGTTCCAACTGTTTCTGTTGTTTCTCTGTTTCAACATTGCCTAAACTCAACTCTAAAAGTAGGGTTTTGTTTTGTTTTTCAACCAGCTTAAGGGGAAAAGAAGAAGATCTGTAGAGCATACATTTCCCTTGGCAAAAGACTGATCATGTATTTTTAAAGAATTGTCAAAAAAAAAAAAAATCCACAGCATACTTAACAGTCAAACAATAGGGGGTGGTTAAGAAATTATGGGAGAGTGACTCTATGGATCTTGTGATAATCACAGTTTTTAAAACTGTGTAACAACATGAAAAATGTCTGCGGTATAGTTTTAAGTGAAGAAAGCAGTATTTTAAAATGTCTCAGTATTGTGATTAAAAGTATTCAAATATTGGGTTCTCTTCTGGGTAGGGCATAGAGGAAGTGTAAAACAGAGATCCATGGTTACAGATTACAGAGGTTGGTGGGCATTGATATGCTCAACACTGCCCTTACATTTAGATCTGTCTCTACCCCACCATCTGTCGGCAGTGAGCCTTTGTCAATAGGCCTACAGTGTCTCCTAGACCTGTCCTCCAAGCAAACACTGGTAGGAGAAAATTCAAGACAATAATAGCCAAATGTCTGTTTAATCAATTCACTCAACATGAGTGAACTCCCCTCTTTGTGTTCTGGGTAGTCTTTCACTGCATATAGAATCTTATGAAGATATTATAATCTACGAGATTCAACTGGCATCAATATGGAGCTCAAAAACCTAAGGAAAGAAATTTATGGTAAACACTAAAAAATAAGCCTGATAAAATATACATTTCTAGTTCATAGGAAGCCAGATGTGGTAGTGCACACCTGTAATCCCAACACTTGGGAGGTAAAAGTGAGAGGATCAAGAGTTCAAGGCCAGCTTGGCCTACCTAGTGAGTTCAAGGACAGCCTGGACTATGTGGAAACTCTGTGTGCTTCACATGCAAACAAACAGAACAATAAGGAGTTGGGTAAGTTTTATATCAGACTTTCATTTGGGAGATCAGGAAATAATGATGGTTGATGGCCTTGAAAAGAAGTGCTTTTCAAAGTAGGTCTGTGTGTGTGCATGTGCGTGTGTGTGTGTGTGTGTGTGTGTGTGTGTGTGTGTGTGTGTGCGCATGTGTGTGTGTTTGTGTGAGTGTCTTTCTGTGTGTGTGTGTATGTCTCTCTGTGTGTGTCTCTCTCTATGTCTCTCTGTATGTGTGTCTGTGTATGTGTGTATGTGTCTATATATGTCTCTCTGTGTATCTGTGTGTATGTGTGTGTGTATGCCTATGTGTGTGTACCTGAGTGTTTGTGTGTGTGCACGCACGCACATGCACATGTGCTAGATGGTACGGAAAGAGAACACCAGATATTATAGGGAAGGGATTGGTCTGAATATGGCAACTGTCACCCAAGGCAAACCGTGGCTCATCATGGCCTGACACGAGAATGGGAAGAAGCTACAGGGAGATTGATAGGGCTGCCCTAAGGACCTTAAGTGGAAGCTTTTGATCCGGAAACTGAGTGGAAAGATTAATCTGGTAACCAGAATGGGAAAAGTATACACTCAGGAACCAGACACAACCGGCCCCAGGCCCCAACTTGCCCATTTCCTGGTTTTCTTACATAGGGGAAGCTCCCCAACTGATGAGCCTTGCTTTCCCCATCACCCTGGCTCTTTGTAGGCCTGTTGTGAAGGTCAATATGGTAGACAGAAAAGGAAAGTTTGTCCAAGAAGGGCTTGACAAATAATCCATTTCCTTATTCCTCAGTTTATAAGAGGAACTTTAAAAAAAAAAAAAAAAAAAAGACGGGGTGGGGGAGAGAGTGAGAAAAAGAGAGAGGGAAAAAACAGAAGGAGAAGGACATTGCTGGAGTAAAGTCTAGACGTCTTGGAGATGACATAGTTATGTCTGCCAAGGGAAAAGGCCGACGTCATTGGTGTTAAGAAGCTGGGGGCACAGAGGACAACAGCAGCCATCACTGTAAGGGACATGAACTGACAAGAGATCAACTGTGTGGAGAATGGAGGATCACCGAAGTCTACTAAGCAAGAAATATCAGGGTACTGAGTGTGGACTGGACCCATAGGCCACAAACAGTAAGGTTGTTGGGAGTCAGCGCTTCCTACTCCTGAGGTCTATGGTGACTTTACAAATCTTTCTCCTTTCCTCATCTGGATATATATGTCCATGCCAAATACATAAGGGGTGCTAAAACAGAAGTTCTGCAGTTGGGATGCAGGCCAACTGAATTTAACATTCTGTATTTTCCTCTATGATATATCATCTGTCTTTAACAAGTTTATTGAGATACCACTCACAAATCATGAAATTCACCAATTTAAAGTGCATTTTTCTAACGACCTTAACATTTACAAATGTTTGTAACCATCACAATTACCCAGGAACGCTTTTATTAAGCCCCTAAGAAAGCACATACTGCTTATCTGTCTCCTACACTTCTCTAGACCCACCTTAGCCTTGGGCAACCAGTAGCCTACCTCCTGGAACAATGGAGCTGTTCATTTTGAGTATTTCACCTTTTTTATATTTTTAGTTCTGGGAATCAAACTTAGGGCCTCAAATATACTAATCAAGTACTCTACCAGTGAAGCACAGCCCAGTTCTACATTTTTTTAACTTTTATTCATCCTTTGTTGTGATGTGATTTCAAAATGCAGACTTTCATCTTCCTCCTGCTATGGAAAAATAGAGGTGGTGCATACACACTATAAATTGTCTGTCCATCAACAACTAGAAAACCTGAATTTTTTCTTCTCCTCCTGGAATATTTATATCCAGTTTGGTAGATATTTATGTGCATTTATGAAAACTGGTGGTTTTTGTCCTTGTCAGTGGCTATTAGCATAGAAAAATAATAAACATTAAGTTTGTTGGTATGACAAACTATCGTGGGATTTAACTCCTTCACAAGGTAAAAGCTGGGTGTTGCCTTTTGCCACAGAAATTCTGAAGACAAATTCAAGGACAAAATAAAAGACAGTAGTGAGTTTCACAAGCTTTATCTTTAACTTGCAAAAATGTGGACTCTTGATCTCTTAACAACTTGTTCCAAGATTTTCCAGGGGACAGCAGAGTTTATTTTTTAGCCTATGCAAAGAATTGTTTACAATCAGCATCACTCCCAACACCTCCTGTGTGGGCTCAGGGTCTTCTTCAGGGAAACTCCTGCTGTGATTTCAAGTATGTGTGGAGCACACAATGGCAAAGAGGAAGGATAGAGACAAGGGAAATGCCAGGAGGAGGGAAGGGGTCATAGTAATATATGTGTAAGTGCTGTCTAGGACTCCATGTCCCATATAAGCACTGTGCATTTGGGCTTCTTTATCAATGAGATGGAAGGGAGATACCGCTCTGCAGTTTCCATCGTGTAGTAGGAAGTCATCCTACTTTAATACATTATTAATTAATTAATTATTAATTAATACATTTTACATTAAATCACATTAAGAGTCCCTAAAATGGGGCAGCAAGATGGCCTTGCTGGTAAAAGCTGTCTCCAAGCCTCAAAGACCTAAGTTAAATCCAAAATGGAGAAATTTGGTGTTGTGACTTTGCTGATCAGATTTTTTTCTATATTTCCAAATTGCATCACACACACACACATACACACACATCACCTCTCTGCATTAGTCTGAAGTGGCAAAAGTCCTCTTTAGATTTTTTACCTTTCTGTTAAAACATCAAATCCACCACACCTAGCACGGACCAAATATTCTATGCATTGTCTCCTATCTGGAAGACAGGTACAAATAAAGTTTGGACATTATTTTATATAACTGAAGTTAAAATATACATAACACAAACCTTAACTATTTCTAAGTGCATTGTTTCACAGTGTTAAGGATATTCTCTTGCTGGTGTAACTAATATCAAAAATCTCATATTTTTTAAGTATACATCAAACAATTAAAACTAAAAGAATATGACTTCCCAAATTCACTCTTACAGCATTCCTATTAAAGATACAAGGACTTTTGGAATTTTTAAAAAAGTGTTTCTTTCCTGGAAAGAACAAAAATGAAGTCAGTAGTGTTCTAAGGGTTAAGCTGTCTGCCTTAAAAATGCCCCTTCCAAAGGCCAGGTTTTGTTTGTTTGTTTGTTTGTTTGTTTGTTTGGCTTATTGTCTTTCTAGTTTTTAAGTGCCTCTAAAACACAGGAAAAAAGAAAAACAAATAACAGTGTGCTTATCTTCCGTCACTGCCTCCACCCAGGCAGCAGACATTGCTGTTTGGGTTTTTTTTTTTTTTTTTTTTTTTAATGTTTTGAATGGCTTGGGGATTAACATGGGTATTTAGCTAAAAGTACAACTTCAAATTATACGCTGCGTCATGGTGCCAAAATTCCGTGCACCATCAACTCTATGACGTCATCCAGGGAGCATGGTGCTAAGAACAGCGGTTGTTACTCATCTGGCTTTGCAACTGAGAGGATGAAGCTGTAAACACTGAGTGCCAAGGCAGGCAGCCTTTAAGAAGGAGGATGCTATCAATATGTTCTCAATTCCGTCAATTTAGCAATATCTTTTCATTAGCAGTATGTTCCTAAACCAACATTACAAGTGGAATTGCCCCAAAATGTGGCAATTCTAGACACCCTAACGAAAGATGATACCTGATGTGATGGTGTGGGCTTCCCCAGTTCTCAGGGAAGGGGGATGTTGAATCAGGAGAATCTTGAGTTAAAGGAAGTTTGAGGCCAGCCTGGGCTACATAGTGAGACCCTGTCTCAAACAAAGCCGAAACAAAACAATGATAAGTGTATTCACAAGCAACCATGTGCCCTAGTAAGGGTTTTATTTACATATATTTTTATACAATTACAAGTACATACATACATACATACATGCATACATACACATACATACATACATACATACATACATACATACATACATATACACAAAGGCACACATGAGAGAGGCAGAAGGGAGAGAGAAGTCAAGGTTGTTTTAATCTTTAACATAATGCTTAGCAAAAAATAGAGAATAACTGTTCCCTGGCATTGATCACAAACCCCACTGTTAATTACCATGTATGTCTCACTGATGATACAGAGATAGAAAAACTACAATGGCCACACCCTACCCACTGCCATTATTAAGAGAGAAAAAAAATCTCAAAAACAGGTAGCTCCAGACCGAGAGTGAAGACCGCTCATGGACACAGCAAGTGCTGAAGTCTTTTACTAAGTAAGCATCATTAGGGAACCAGACTAGAGTCTAGCCCAGTCAATGAATGAATAGCTACAATCCTTTATCTTCATTCCTCAAAACAGATGAGTATCTGACATCAGTAATCTAACCGGCTATCCACATACGCTCTTCTAACAGTCAGTCACAAGGTAGCCCGAGAGAAGATTGCCCTAGAAACCAACAAAAACACAGGTCTGTCTGCAACACATGTCTCCACACAACTTGTAGAATAGATCCCATGTTTGGAAGTTAATATACATGTATGCGTTGTTAATCAATTCAGGTACATGTAGCCTGAAGCTAGGGAGTACATAAACACGGAAACCATTAAAGTGCAAAGACCATGTGGGAAACATCACAGCGTTATTATAAAGACAAACCCAGGGCAATGGCCAAAAGCAACGGGAAGATCCATCCGTCCTGCAGACCATCCAGGGTAAGGCTTATGTTTGGGTGATAGGACACTCACAAATCTAAGGTCTTTTCTTGTCCTGTTCACCCTTTTAAAACAATGAGCCAACACTGCCCCCCTTGTCAATTTCTCAATTGCTCTACCAATAAAATAGGGTCGAAGTTCATTAGAGGCTGAATTCTCCCAATGGCTTCAAGACATGTTACAAAAGCAGTTGATTCAATAGTCATGCATTTGGAAATAGACAGCTCTCTAGGAGCTGAAGGGAGAGGATCATGGTGAAATGACTCCAGAAGTCAGAGATGCAGAGGTTTTCAGCAGCATAAAGTCACAAGGGATTGATGACTAGGACTCTTCTCTTCTCCACAAGCAATGCTGCTTGTGGACTCTACAAAACAGATGTGTGAAGAGGTAAGGGATACTGATTTTTAGCCTTTGCATCCTATAGTGAATGTATATACTGAAATAGTATAAAAACACAGGTAGAAAATACACACACACACACACACACACACACACACACACACACACGAATGTTCTAGTGTTCATTGAGAAACACTGAGTCTTAAAATATTTTCAAGAGAGCCAAATAGGGTGAATGCTTTCAGTCCAGGATGATAATTAACGTCATGTTCTGAGTGACTTTGGTCTAGACAATGGCACAAAACTTGTCTAAGGCTTGGAGGGGAGAAGCTCTAAGGGATCCAGATGTCTCTAGTGAAGTAAGATTTTTCCCTCGAAAAAACAACTACAGGCAAGTAGTACTGGGGGGTGAGACAGTAAGCCGGTAAAACAAGCAAACTGTGGGGGTCTCAGCCTTCTCCCCAAAAGAGGTTTTCCACGAGGTAACATGTAAATCAAATCTTAAAGCTAAGGCATCCAGGAAGTATATTGTTCTAGACGGCCATGTTAGGAGCTCGTGTCTGGCCCTTAGAACAATCTCTAAGTTAGTCATTCTGTGACGTTTCCTTTTCCTTCACGGGTTTCCATTTTAATGCCATGCATCTGATAACTAATTTATTTTGTGTGTTCCTGGGCATGCACAAGGCAGCATGCAAGTAGAAGGCAACCTGTAGATTTGCTTCTTCCCTCCTCCGAGATGCCTTCTGGGGATCAAAGTCAGGAGGTTAGGACTGGTGACAAGCCCCTGAACTGACCGAGCCATCACCGCCTCCCCTAATTATGTTTGCTGAAATTTGTTTGGTAAAGTTTAGTGTATCTGAATCCACGGCTTGCTGCCCCCAAACCCAGAAAGGCTTCATTACAATCTCTTTCCTTAAGTGGAATCATGGAATCTTAAAGAGAAGTCCTTAAAAAGAAGTCAGAATTGAGGCTCTCAGGTTTTACTGCACATTAGAAACTCTTGAGGGCCTTTTAAAGCACACCAAGGCCCAGCCCCACTCCAAGTCAACCGAGTCAGAGTATTCTAGAGGAAGCCTGTGGGTATGTTTTCTAAGTGCCACGGGTAGCTTCCTTGGGCTGCCATGATTAAGGGACATGTTTAGACTTTGCATTGTCTAGCATGATAGTCATAGTCATGGTTACTTAGTACTTGACATGTAGTTATTCAAAATCAAGATGGCAAAATACATCCTAGATTTCAAAGGCCTAATCCCCTAAAAGTAAAACAATGTAAACCATCACACTGGTTATATGTTGAAATTTGAAATGATAACATTTGGGGTAATATTGGGCCAAATAGTTATTAAAACGAACTGTTTCTTTTATATATGGCTTCTCTACACTTCAAATTACATTAGTTGCCTCCTCTCTTGGAATGTGCTGGTTTAGCTAATGGTCTAAGATACCACAAACCTGAATCTGAGCACTTGGGAAACTGAGGCAGAAAGATCTGGACTTGGAGGCTAACCTGAGCTTCTCAGTGAGACCCTTTCGCTAAGTAGAGGGATGCGCTGAGGTACGGCGGTTCAGTAAGTTGACTGCAACACGCGGGACTTTCCAGTCTCAGGCTTTGCCTGTTGCCATAGAGGCCACATCACTGTGGACCAACAGATAAAAGCCTTGACTGCCAAATGGTTTTTCTCTAATTTGTCTCACTAATTGTTTCTTCGAAGTTCGGATACAAAGGTGGAGTTATCTATGGGAAAAGAGGCCCTCTCAGTTGTGCATGCTTTTGTGATGTGGTACTGTGGGGGCCACTCCTGAGTGCAGAGTGGTCTTGCAGGGATGGATATGAAAAAAAAGGAAATCTAGAGAAACATTAACACGAAGTAAATGCAAAGAATGGAGGAAGAGACCTTTTGCCACATTTCAGCAGAGAAATGACCCTGGACCCAGGAGTATATAGCTCAGTGGTAAAATATGCATGCCTGCCATTCAGGGGGCCCTGGAAGTAAGACCAGACTAGGTTAGACCAAACCAGCGGACTAAGGCTGAAGGTTGTCAGCATCCTGAGAGCTGCTTTTGACTCAGCATACTGAGAGCTGCTTTTGACTCAACTCCGAATACTGCTGTTTTCCACTCTGAGAAGCCACAATGTTGTCCTTGCAAGTACTATACCTCCTCACTTTCATCAAGTCACACCTCAGTACTCTGGTGGCAATGGACTTTATCCCCAGTGCCTTCTACCCTCTGAGATGCAAAAGTTGAAACCTGAGCTTCAGAGGCCAGGTTTGCTCCCGAGAGAGAAAATTCAGTTTTGATAAAGTGGCCGTGGTCCTACCAAACAAGCCAAATGGAAATTAAATGTCTTTTCTTTTAATAGTCAGCTAATTTAAATAAAAACAAAGATTTTTGTTGTTATTATTGTTCCTCGTGTTCCCCCTTGGGAAGCCAGCCGAGATGAGAGAGAGTTGCATAAAATTAGCCAAAATGTGTTACATCTGAGAACTCATGCCTGCAACATAGGGGCTCCTTGGTGTAATAAAAGAAGGAAAGAGGCCTGGGTGCTGATGTCAAATGCAAAGGGCTGGAAAGGAAAGCTGTGGGATAAGCCAAATGATACACAGGACAAGCATTCAAGGTTTCTGTTTAGATACTCTTGTTCCCCCATCCAGTGGCAACAGAGTCTAAAACAGAAAGAAAATGCCCAGGGCTCCGGAGCCCTCGGTGCTACTAAATTATTCCCTGCTAGTTATAAGTCCTCAAGCCTTGCCAACGAAACCCAAAGAGCATGCTTCCAGACAACTCACTTTGCACAGAGTAGTATTTACTCTAAACTCACTCCCACACCGACTTGGAAAACATAACATATTGCAGATGTGTGCCAAGCAGAAGTAAATGAGTGAGAGAGGGCAGAGCACTTGCTCTGCTCGACAGAACGATGATGAATATAAACTTTGAGCCTTCTCTCTCTTCTCAGAACCTCTCCTTAGAGATGATGCAGACAAGGAAAGAAAGCCCTTGCTTTATGCTGAGGCAGCCTTGTCAACCATTCTAATTCTGCCCAGTTTGTGTTCACAAATGGAACTTCAATAGTATGGGATTTGTGAGACTTAGTATAAGCACGAAGAATACTTTAAGGTAAAAAAGTCAATTTAAAAGATTTTAGGAAAATCAGCATTACATACATATATTTCATATATGTGTGTGTGTGTGTGTGTGTGTGTGTGTGTGTGTGTGTATACACATATATATATGCATGCAAATATAGACTAGAAACTACAGTTTGTTTGGTCAAAGTAGTCAAGTTAATTTTTAGAAATCTGTCTTTGAAAGGCTGTCTGTGAAAAGTCTTGAAGAGAGAAAGGTTTCTAAAGCCTTGGCCTCTGCTGTATGGATTCATGACAAGAGCCTTTAGGCATCCTGCCTGACAGAATGAGAATCTGAGCTGAAGACAGAGGCCAGGCATTCAGCCCTGGTTCCCTCTCTCTGGCATAGGCCTTGGATAAGCTCAGAGATGTATCCAGGCCTTGGGGTTGACCCCCTAGCTCCAGCATCTATATACAGCTATCAGTTTCTACCCACCACCAAAGTCTCTAGGCTGAGTAAGAAGAGTCAAGTCAAATGCCAACATGGTAATTTCCCATTCTTGTTAACTTGGGGGCAGGGATTAGAAATGTAAACCTTCAGGAAATAGAAGAAATCAATTGGAAGATTCAAATCCACATCAATGTTCTTATTCCTGACTTCCTTTTTCAGATCAAAAAGGGGGAAGTCCATGGAGTGGACCTGTAGGAAAAGCCACTTGGCATCCTATGTCACTTCACAGGCATTCAGAAGTTTTCCCTGAACTCGGAATTCTTTGAAAGTCCCAGAGTCTTCTTTTCAAAATTTTTCCCTGTGTCTTCAGAAGAGTGTTATCATGACTTGGAAGCTCCCAAGAAGCCTTCCCTCTTCCTAAAAATTTTCTTATGTTGAATTGATCATTTGTGATTCCCAACTAGAGAAATAATGAATGTTAAAAAGACATTAATTGCTCTCTTTTCTTAATTACTAAATCTAATAATTATTTAGTAAAAATATTACATGAAGTCATTTTTAAAGTACCAAACTCCCTCCATAAAGCAGGGTGACAAAATGGTGCACTTGGTTCACAAATAGCAGTCAGAAAAGGTTCTTTGTAAAAGTTTATCTTCCAGACTTAGTCAATGCTACTGCTCTCTCTGCACCTCCTTATCTCAATGGTATCATTTTCTTAAACAGAATTTGGAGAAATAGTTCTCAATTTAAATGTTTAAGCACCAATTTATAAAGCCCTTGGTTGATTCCCAAAACACAGTGACAGTCAAACTGGACAAGATAATGAATTGACTGAGGTCATTGTCCGGCTCCTCCAAGAAAGCTGCCTCTAAAAAAAAAAAAATATATATATATATATATATATATATATATATATATATATATATATATATCTTAAATTGCCTTAGAAATCCAATTTGCAAGCAGCAAAGGCAGTATATAGATGGGAAACACCAGGCTCGATCACATTAATTTTGTGACTAACAGCATTGCTTTGAAGAGGAAAAGAAAAGACTGAAATAATAACACAACTCAAATCCCATTTCCAGTCTAACAGTACAACCAGAAGAAAGCCAACTGCACAGACCAAGTTCACATGCGGAAGGGGTAAGGACCACCGGACTCCTACAAAACAATTCCCAACTAAAGACCAACACTCCAATCATCTACGATTTCTAAAAAGAAGGTCACAAGAAGAAATCAGGAGACTGGAAATGTGACATTGGTACAAATTGCAGTGGTGAAAACTCGGACTTGTTTTGAACATGCAGGCATGAGAAACCGGCAAGTAGTCCCAATAAGAATATTCTACAAATGAAAACCTACACAGGAGAAGTGTTTAACAGACCACCATTTACTCTGCCACTGATTCAAAGGCTGAAACATCAAAGCAAAATAGAAAGAAAGGCACAGCTTCCATATTTTGTAGGAGCAATCTAAAGGGCTGACTGCTTTTGCCTGACAGGTAATTTATAGAAATCAGTTATTTATATTTTTAAAAAATCTGACTTGCAGATATTATCAGCTGAGTAAATGTATTTACTATTAATTGAGTTGAAAATAAAAATTTTCACAAAAATGAGGAGTTAAAATATGAAATTAGTATAAAAACAATGTAAACAACAGAAAATGAGAAAACGGGTGAGAAGGCAGTGAGTTGTTATCTTAGAGTTTTAAAAATTCAAGTGAAACTGCTACTTAATCAATAACACCCTTCTTTAGAGGAGCCTGTATCTAAGTTTGAGTGTGGACATGGTTTTTGTTTTGTGTTGCCTTTAATCTTTACTGTTTCTTTTAAAAGAGTGCCTTCTTGCTAAAACTCAAGTACTCCTTAAAGCGACTCAAGAAAGCTTTCTGAAGAGAAGATTTTTACCTGCCACCTTGCTTTCCATTCTTTATAGCTTCCCCACAGCAGCTCACAGATTTGTAAACATATTTTATTTCAGAAATAAAGAGCACACACACACACACACACACACACACACACACACCTACACAAAATCCTACTGATCCGAGCAAACTAACAAAAAACCACATACAAATAAATGTAAGATAAAACTCCATTTCCAAGTCCTGTCTGTGACAGTATGAGACTCATCTGGACTGATGTGAGGGCTTTCTCTGCTCCACAAACATGAGCATGCTCTTACCATAGCTGCAAGAGTCAAGCCGCACCGTGTTGCCTCCTGCAGTCTCCAGATCAGAAATTTCCCTTCTCTCTTGTAACTTCTTTTAACCAGCAAGATCAGAAAGGAAACAAGTTCTCTCGAGTACTTGAGTACTAGGTCTTTTACACCACAAGACTGTGGACTAGCTCTTAGCTAAAGCGAGAGCAGGCCTATCACTTAGCAGTCACTCTGCAGCTCCGACCTATCTTGTGGACTCTGGTACCTTCTCCCCTCCCTCCTTCTTTAAGCTCCTTTTAGTAATGAGACTGATTTTTCCAGTAGCCTTCAACTCCCTAGATTTAACTGACATGGAAAATGTGACTAAAAACTTGTAGAGCTGTCTAGCCTCCAACCCTACACAGAATGAACTTTGTTGTGTTGAAGAACACCTCGCAAGCAGCTACATGCTCAGTTTCTTTCTACTCCTGCTCTGCAGCACAGGACACCAAATAACAGTGCGCCATCTAGTTAGCAAAGTGCAGTCTCCAGGCGTGAGGGGGGTGGGGGGGGGAGACACCTTCCAGCCCTGGGAGCTAAGCTTGTCAGGGTTCAGCCACTCTAAAGCTCCAATTGTTTATTTAAATAAAAAAAAAAAAATATCGCTACTGGGATAATCCACATCTCGTGGATATGGGAAAATTTAGGTTATAATGGCACTACAAACTTTTACATCTAACTTTGATTTACAAGATAAAAGCAAGTTTTAAATTAAAAGGGCTTTCTGTTAACAGAGCTTATTATTCTGAAGACGGGAATGATTTTCTTCGAAAGTTGTCCCTGGGTGCACGCCTATTATCTTTGCTGTTCCCCTTCCACTAATGAGCATTTATCTAAAGAGCCTGTTAATCCTCTGATGTGTGCTTCTGGTCAGAGGTAACAGTTTGAATAAAACCACTAATCACTGATCACTAAATCAGTGATCATTAATCACACTGTCCAGGGCCCGTGACCTGCCCATTTTCCCCTTAGGTCTCTGCATCACAAACAAGAATTTTAACGTTTTCAATGCTCCTGCTTCACACAGGGGACTTATGCCACTTCATCCCTAGATGCCAATAAATAATGCTGCCACAAACTTGAGGAAGGGGTGTCAAGCAATCTCCAGTCACGAGCTCCACAAAGCCTGCTCTACGGCCAGAGTATGTTGGAGAAAGTGGATCTAATTATAACCAAACACGTGTTCTTCAAGAATGCCACCTATTTAGAATATAAAATTCCCTCTACTTAGCTTCCTCCATGTCCAAATCAAAAAGCCTTCAAACACCTTGTCCACCAGCCCAAAGCTTCTGTCTGTGTCTGCTTTTATTTGATTTCTGCTATCATTATTCACTCACCCCCAAAAGTTTTCACTCTTTGTCCCCTAAACAAGTCACACGTGGTGGTGTTTTTGCTACTGGTGTTATTTTAAAGAGCAAGTGGGGAAGAACTCGGTTCTTTACATTGGGCATTTAACTTCCACTACAAACATAGAAACTCAAGGCTAAGGCTAAGAAAGTACCGCACGAAGCAGCAAGGTGTTGTATGGTACTTTCAGCTCTCGGATACTTCCTTGACTTTGGAAATAAAATGTCTAATCTAGATCCTTTCCGCTAAACCTGATTTAGGCAGGTCCTTCATCCTTCTTCTAGGACTGCTCGGTTCAAGGTGCTCTGGGCTCTTAGCTGTGGCTTACTGCTTTCCTAAGTCACCACAGGCAGATGCTGTTAGCCTATAAGGCTTCTAAACCTTTCCAGGGGTTTTCTATCCAGGCTGAGCATTCTCGTGTGGGAAAAGCGGGCCTGGATAGTGCCTTTTTTAAATAATAGAAAAGGGCAGATTGAGCGTTCATCAGGTACTGAGCTCGCTCAGACACCAGAAGCTCTTCAGCTCACTCCTGGGACAGCATTCCCCCTGGGGGAAACTGTAAAAGTCGGGGGCAGGCCGAGTGATAACGAGGTGGGCGGGAGAGGGATGGAGGAGGAGGGGTCGGGGAAAGAGGGCAATAGCTCTGTCCAGAGAACCCGCAATTGCTCCGGGGGAGGGGGGGAGCAGAGTTGCTTTGTCAGCATTCTGAGCCCCCAAACCCTTGAATATCTGAAGCCCTTAATCAAACACTTACTGGCCTGCAGAATGACGTAATGGACCTGTAGCCAGCCTTTATTCTTTGACACATGTCAGGAAGAGGGAAAAATAAAAAACCAAACAAGCTTTGCAGATACTGACAACGATGTACAAGTAGCCCTCTCCAGTTCCCAGCGTTGAACCAGCATCAAGTGGGGGCGTTCAGGGAAAGTTGGAGCTTTTTCTACTAGACACTCCCTGGAAATAAATCTATGATTAGAAAATAAATGAAAAATTAAAGCGGGCTATAGTCCCTCTAAAGTGGCTTAGTGGGGGCGGTGTCTGCTTGTCTCGACCCTTTAAGAACTTTGTGAAAAGTTTAAGCGGTTCGATAAAGAATCTGGTTCAAAGACAGACTCTGTCGCCCGGTATTGAGAACCGCCTGGGTGCAGTGCGGCTCGGGCCCCAGCTGTCATTTGGGGCAGCAGCCCGGAAGAAGTAAGAGTGCCAGCGCAAAGGGGACGGAGGCGGGAGGCGGCTGCAGGAGTGAAGGCGAGGGCTGCGGAGCACTCTCAAGCTGGAGCGCCTAGAGCGAAAGTCAAGTCCCCTCCAACAGCAACCGCCCCTCCCAGGGCGCGCGCCCACCAGCTGCAGCCGGCAGCCGGTCTCGAGAGCTGGCAGCGGCCGCTGGGCAGCCGGGGGAGAGTGAGCCCCCTGCGAACTCGCTCGGCTGCCCCTGGGTGACCAGGCGACTTTGCCGCAACGGTTGGAAGTTTGCTAACTTTCTCCCGGGGTTCCGCTGCACCACTGAGAAACGGGACGCGAGGAGGCTCCAGGTTCTTGGTCTCTGTCGCTTCTGCTGCTGCTGCTGCTGCTACCACTGCCGCCTCCGCCGCCGCCACCACCACCGCCGCTTGACCACACTTCAGGAGGGTTCCACACCTTGCCAGGGCTCTGGAGGCAAACATACACCCCCGATTCATAACTGTTCCCCGTGTCAGGGAAACTCACGCGCGCTCCCATACACGCACGCACACTGGGTCGGACACGGCGCTGGTTCCACTCAGCATCCCTCCAGTCGCACGGCGCAGCAATCACCCAGACGCGCTCCGGGACGGACACGGCGTGGGGTCTCTGGGTGACTACAGGACACAGCACAACTCCACAGTCCACCAGCAATTGGGGCCGGACTTCCCTCTGATCCGCCAAAGTGTTTACAAACACGAATCAAGAAAAAAAAAATTGCATCGCATCCTTTCTACTCCTTGCCCTGTGACCTGCCCATTGGACCAAGTAACCTCGCGGCTGCAGCGATGAACCAACCCCTGCAAACAAGGACGCTCCGGAGTCGGCTCGCGCGGCAAGTGCAGCGAAAGTGGCTAAATGCAAAAGCCCCAGAAGTGGCCGCGCCGTATTTTTAGGAACTTACCAAACAAGTGTGGAGAAGGCAAGAGCCGAGCCCGGGTGAAGGGACCACGTTGGACTGAGCAAAGATTACAATACATTCTATTTAGAGTGCATTACATCACCCCCCCGGTGACGTCACGTGGGATTCCTGAACTTCTAAATCATTGCGGTCCGTTGGGGAAGGAGGGTGAGAGGGGCGGGGCCCGCACGCTGAGGGGGCGGGCCCGATCTCCGCCCCGCCCAGATCCCGCCCCTCGAGCGGACCCGGGTGCTTGCGGCGGCGCCCGCGATCGCGCAAGCAACAGCTTGCACAGCCCAGCGCCGAGTAACACGGCTCCCCGACATTAGTGGTGTGAGTCAGCTTGGAAACAATCCTGAAGGTTTCAAACAGAGCCACGCAGGAGACACGGGCACGAGCTCTCCTGCAAGGAGTGTCTGTAGGATCAGGAAGAAGTAAGGTTTGGAGTGTGTGCAGGAGGTGGTAAGATGCTGAAGGAGGTAGAAAGAGACTTTTACACTTACAAATGCAGGACACTTCCTACTTCCCTACCCCAGCCACCGAAGATACCCAGATCCTTTGCCTGCGACAGCCATGACCTCATTGCAGTGTTCTCTGCATGCTGGCTTCTTAGTATTACATCTACATTTCGCCGCCCCTCTCCTCATCACTCTCAAGGGCAATATAACTTCTTGTGCACACTCAGTAGGACTACACACAGCCTTCCCTGGTCTCGCACCTTACATGTGCGGACCTGTGAGAGAATCTCTCTAAAGGCAAAAGGTGAATCTCAGCCAAGAGCCAAATGATGAGCCGGATTTAGACTCCGCGTCAGAGCCGGAAGGGCCCTGGCCATTGCTTCCAGAGCCTCTGCTACTGGCCCAAGCTCACCGGCTGGGAAGCAGCTGAATCAGGGCTAGAATACAGAATCTGGGGCCGGGTCTGCAACGGGAAAAGAGGACTGACCTTTTTCAGCATGGGCCAGAAGCCACCACTCTCACCTTCCTCATCCCTGGCAAGGGCTAGTTTTCCTTTTGGAAGCATTCCCTTTGGGGAGCATTGAAAGCCTGTTCAAAATGACCACTATCATCCAACAACAGCTCACACTTTGCCAAATACTTGAAACCACACCGTTTTCTTCTTCCTCATAAGACTTTGACACAATAAGGAAAAGCGGGGAGTGTGTTGTAATTATCCCTATTTCACAGCTGAGCTGAGGCAGACAGACTCCGAAGGCCAGGAGCTCTCCTGACCAGCAGGGACCACTCTAGCGCATGTCTAACCCCAGATCCCACCGGGGTTCCTTGGTAACTCTCTTCTGATGGCTGACTGGTTAGAACTTCAACTAAGAGCTTGCTGGCTGGGAGTTGGAGCTTTGCTTAGGAACAGTTTAGCCCCCATTAACAAACAATAATGGCTCCTGACATTTATGTAACATCTGACATTTATATAGTGCCTCTCATCCCAACACATCACAGCCGTGACTGTGCAGTCTGCCAGAGGATCATGACTAGACTGGCTAGGAATCGTAATGCTTTGTCCAAATTGTCACATTTCTGAGCTGGTTTTGACATACTAAGTGGAAGAGCTTTCTATTTGAAGTGTTTAGCTCCCCCCCTCCCCCACCACTCATCTTCGGGGTCCCCTGAAGTCACAGGGACTGACAACTCCTTTTATACTTGTAGCCTTCCTAAAAGCTCTTCTGTGAATTTTCCTCTTCTCTTCTCCATGGGACACTGAAGGAACTGTGAAAGAAGATTCTGGTCCTAACCTGACTCTGAACCAATAAAACCTTAACTGTGATGGCTCAATTGTCTGGGTTTAGGGAAGGGAGGGAGGCATGGTCCACTGAACAGCAGCTTCCCTACCCACCTTTCATCTGGCTTTCCAGTACAGCCTTGCTCAGGCAGAGCAGAGAGGAACCTCCTTCCTCAGAGAAAAAGAAAGCGCCCAAAGGAATTGAGCAGAAGGAATCTGGAGTGAAGCTGAGAGCTGGGGTTTTCCCCCTGGTGGATAAACCAAAGGAATGAAGCAAAGAATTAAGTGGGCAAAGCCAGGGTGATGGCCACAAGATTCACACACCTGCAAGGAGTTAAATGACCCAATTCACAAAATTATCTGAACACAAGAAACATGAATAAATAAGTTTTCATGGAAGCACTACCCAGCTTTCTTAATGCAACACTGGGAATATTTACAGTAAGTCAAGAATTATATCACTTGCATTAACAAATGTTCTTGGCCCTGGAAGAGTGCTCTATAAGCCCCACCTCCTCCTTGTTAATGAAAGTACTGGGACTGAGGCATTCAGTGATGTTAGTAAACTTAAGCCAGATTTTGAAAAAGAGAATTTCCCCCATCATTCTTTCATCTGTAGCATGGGCATATGGACAGCAAGCAGCCTCTTACCCATCAGGCCCCGCCAAAGGCCCCCATGTCTGTGCCTCACTTGCCTGCCTGCCTTGTGCTGGTTTACCCAGTCTCACCCAGGATTTCTCAGAACTGAAGTATCACAGAGGCAACAGTGCAAAGGTGTCTCAAGGAGTAACTCAGCAGGTGGCACAGTCTATGGCATTTACACACTGAAACACCAGCACCTAACTAGCCATGCCATCTCACCTCCAGGTCTCCAGTGGGACATGTGGAGCCAGGGTCATCTACACCAAAATCAAGCCCAAATGGCTGGGGTACAACCCACCCAGAGGTTGGACCTGTGAGGAAGCAACCAGCATCCACCCTGACGAATGAAAATGCATAACCTAGTGCCAGACTACAGGGTATTTTATTCCTTAGTTGTTGGACCAGGGAAGGAAAAATTTGAGGATCGAAGTCATGGATTTACTAAGGCCTAAACAATTTTTCCAAATCTAACAAACTGACAGCCTTTCCGGGACACACTGAATGCTAGGCGCAAACAATCCCAAGCAGCTCATCTTGGTAGAAAATGCACATAGATGTGCCCACACACATGCACATGCATGCACATAGACGTGCCCACACACAGGCACATGCATGCACATAGACGTGCCCACACACATGCACATGCGTGCACGCTTGGAGGCTAGAGGTCAGTATCTTTCACTGACCCTGAAGCCCACTGATTCAGCTAGACTACTGCACACTCCAAATGCACTCTGAGGGTCGTCCTGTCTATGCATCCCCAGTGCTGGCATTGCAGATGCAACCTGTGCGCCTGGGTTGTTTTGTAACCTGGGTGCTGGGGTGCCTGGGTTGTTTTGTAACCTGGGTGCTGGGGTGTTCAGATTCTCATGCTTACATAGCACTTGACAGCACTTAACCAGCTAAAACATCCCCTGACTCCCTTGGAAGAGATTCTTTATTCCTGCCCTTTGGGTTCAGTTATCTGTCCAAATAACCATGAATGTTGGCAAATTTTCCTGGCGCTGGGGTTTAATAACCATGACGAAGGGCAGGTCTGCAGAGATTGCTCAGTGGTTAGAAGCACTGGCTGCTCTTCTGGAGGACTTCGGTTTGATTCCCAGCACCACGTGGTGGCTCACAACTGTCTGTAACTATAAGGGATTCGGTGCTCTACTTTGGTCTCCATGGACATTAGGCACACAAGTGGTGCACATGGACAGACACAGAGGTAAAATACTGATACACGTACTTTAAAATGTAAAGACCAGTAACAAGGGTCTCCTCCCTTGCATCGAGGCTCCCTAGTCTTTGGTAACTAAGCAGGAAGCAGTGGGAGAGCATGGGAAAGGTAGCTTCTTGGTTCTGACCCTACCAAGGGTTTCAGCTCAAAGGAGTCTATAGTTGTGACTCTTCATGCAAGTGTCTAGGGACCTCCCCATTGAATGATGCTGCTTTAGTGGATTCTTACATGGTGAATAATGGGGAGAATGTTGATGAGGGTCTGCATGCAGCATAGCTTTCCTCTCATCACAGCCTTTCTGAAATTTTGGCTGTTGTCTTTGGTTCCTTTTATTTTTGCAACACTGAAATCAAGACCCAGGGCTCTTGTAGTCCACACTACTATCCTGGCACCTACTATAAAGACTGTAGCTTATTTCATCTCGCTGCATACACTTTTCTAGGAGGGCTTTGAGGCTTTGTCGGGGATGCTTTAGTTGGCGGTGCTGCTGCTGGAGATGGAAGCCTTGATGGTGCACCGGCTTCTCTTAGCTCAACCACCAATGGTTGGAGAAAGGATGCTGCTGGAATCAACTGGGAAGTTATCTCTCACCTATGGCTCCACTTGGCAAGTCTGTATCTCTCCTAAGATGGATTGTCATGGGCGTCTTTACTGTCTCTCTTGGGAACAAAGATTCCCAACTGACAAACTGAAAAATGCATGCAAAGACAATGCTATAGTTTGAGTCTGAAAATGGCTCCCAAAAGCTCAAGTGTTAAGTGTCTGGTTGCAGTTACCAGCTTTAGGGAGTGACTGGATCATAAGGTTGATTTCATCTGTGGCTTAATCAACACATGGATTCATAATTTGTAATATAGGGTTTTTCCTAGCTTCTTGAGAGTTGTATAAACACATACAATATATTTTGATCATATTCATACCCACTGTTCCTTTCAACTCCTCCCAGATACATTCTACACCTCCTACCTCCAAACTTTGTGTGTGCCCCCTTTTTCTAATCCACTGAGTNACACTCTCTAATGAGGTCTGAGAGTGGCACTCATCTATAGGTACGGAAATAAGGATTTAGAGGGAAATCTGAGTCTATGTCCATTAGCAAAATTGTAGTCATAGGTTCATCCCTGTGAGGCTGTGAGCTTCAAGCCGTGAGTCCTTGGCTAGATTGAAAGTATTAGGCCTCACCTCTGGACAGAGCCATAAAACACACCAGAATGTAATTGGTTACACCACTTGTGACATAGTTGCACCTATAGTTTTGTTTTTAATATATTCTTAATTGAAATAAAATATATCACTTTCCCCCATGACTTTCCTCCATTCAGCCCTTCCCTGGTGCCTTCATTCCAACCCTTCCACCCTCAAGTTAATGGCATCTTTATATATATATATATATATATATATATATATATATATATATATATATGCTGGAAGAAGAGCCCCTTATTGGTTCTCCAAAGCAGAGTAGCAACCTCTACACAAACAAAAGGGACTCATATATATATATATATATATATATATATATATATATATATATTCTTCTGTAGATCTCAGCCTTCACAGCCAGGCAGCACTGTTGGTGACATTTCCCTCCAGCAGCCTGCATACCCCCTGGGGCTTTGAGAGCTGGTTAGAGGGGAAGAAGCTTCCTACCAGTACCACCTTGAGTTCTCCACATCCTGCTAGCAGAGTACATAGTGTCCTCAGCAATAGGGGTTTATAGTCACAGGCAGGTGGGCAATCAAGAGCAATGAGAAGAAGCTGGTACTGTCCTGGAAATCTTCCTAACTAACAACCTGAGAGACAGTGTCCCACACAGAGCACTGGGCTTCTTACTTGGCAATCTATGGCTTTGTGGATGAATGTAAACTCCTGTATAGGATAAGTCCTATTAAACACTTTTATATGAACACATAGGCACACAGGCACACACATGCACATGAACACACATGTACTCACATACATACACAGGCACATACATACATACACACACAGAGACACATACACAAGCATATACACACAGACACAGCATACACACACAAACACATATACAAGCACACACAAGCATGCATGCATACAGATGCACAGCACACACATGCATACATACACATATGCAGGCAAACATATGCATACACACATACACAGGTACATGCATGTAGGCACACACATTTATGGACACACACACACAGCACACACATGTACATACACACATACACACACAAACACATACACAGGCACATGCATGCATGCACACACATACACAGGCACACTCGTACAGGCACACACATGTACACAGCACACACAGGAACACACAGACAATTTAATGGGTGCCACTTGAAACTAAGAGGTTGGGCCTAGTTGTAGGAAATAGGTCACTAGGAGCATTCCCTGAAAGGAAACAGAAACAGTTTATCCCCAGTGTTCTGTCTCTCTCCTCTCCTCTCCTCTCCTCTCCTCTCCTCTCCTCTCCTCTCCTCTCCTCTCCTCTTTTGTCACTCCCTCTTGCTGCCCCCTCTCTCCTTAAAGGCTGCCACAAGGAGGGCAGCTTTTCCTTCCCTCCGCTGTGTTGTTTTCACTGACAGAGGCATGCCCTGGAAGACCTGAACGCTCAGTCTCATTGTCTCTGGCTCCTGTCTGCCACAGATGAACAGCCTCTGCCTCGTGCTCCCACCTCTGTGATGTCCTGCTTACCCGAGACACAAAACAGTAAACCCATCTGACCTTGAGTAGAAGCCTCTGAAACTGTAAGCCAAAACGAAGGCTTTATCCTCTGTTATCTATGTCAAGTATCCTGCCATTGTTTCAGATGGAAAAATGCAATTAACATTGACAATGACACTCCACCCTAATTGACTAAGATTTATTAAGTACTTACTGTTTGCTGAGTCCTGAGATAACGACTATATATGTATTTAGATGGCTAACCCTCCCAGTAGACTATTCTCATTTTGCAGTGGGGAAACTAAGGCTGAGGGAGGTGGCTAGCTCATTTAGGACTGTGGATCTGAGATTTGGACAAGTGGAGAGAGGCACCCTGACACTGTCACTGTCACCTGCCTTGGAGCCTGACTGAAGACTGAAGTCAGGTTGAGGACTCCAGCAACAGGAGAACAGAGAACTCGCCAGAAACAAGGAGTGAGTGGGGAACACGTATCAGCCTCCCTCTAAATTCTGCTTGGCTGACCAAGAGCCATTCCACACAGGGCTGTCTGCATGGCCTGCCAATGTCTGAGTCTTGCATGGCCTTGTGTTCATTCTTACACTCGACTTAAGGCTCTGTTGTGCTCATCTTGGAATCTCAACACTCTTATCTTTATTTTAAGCTTGAGCTTTGTACACTGAGCCTGGTGGGACATGGAACACATGCATGACTAGAAGAAGCTCATGCCTGTTAGTGTCTGCCAATCCTGTGTGCATGTGCCATGTTCATTACATGGCATGGACACAGAATGTCAGGGACATCGGATGCTCAGGAGTTCCACCATGGTCTTAGCAAGTGCTCAGTGAACCCCTGACCTGCAGAGCTGAATGGGAATGGCATGAGGTGGGGTCCTGATGGCACCAAGAGCCAAGACAAAGGCTTAACCTCATCTCACTTGTACTGGGGCTCTGTGCTAGGCAACTGGGTGCACTGCACCATGACACAGAAAGAGAAATTAGGGCCGCTCATAATTCCTTTCCCCTGTGGTCTTTTCTTGCCCATGAGTGGACAAGGCAAGGAGTGAGCAGAACCTGAGCCAGGAAAAAAAATGGTTGCCTTCATTTTGTAAAACATTCCCACTGTTCTCAAATCAGAGTATGCATGTCACAGCCATGCAATGCTAAGTGCTAGATTTAAGTGACTTTGCATACAAATCAGCTAATCTCATAGTTGCTAATAATATTAAAACTGCTACTGTAGTGAGTATAGAGGTGAATAGCAAAATTAGGGCTAGAGATTTAACATCCTATCATTTTGTTACCTTGAATGACACCGCAGCAAGTAAAAATGCTACAGAAATGGCTCTGGAAAAGAGAAACAAATTTTCTGTGCCATAGTTTTGGTGGATTTTTAGAGGGGACCCTATACCTTCAGTTAATGTGGGGTCCACAAAGCGTGTGGCATGGTGTCTTAGTTGGCATTCTAGTGCTGTGAAGAGACACCATGACCACAGCAAGTCTCATAAGGAAAACATTTAATTGACACTTGCTTACAGTTCCATAATCAGCATGGTGGAACTCCGGCAGCATGCAGGCAGACATGATGCTGGGGAAGTAGGTGAAAGTTTTATATCAGGATCCATGGGAAGCAGAAAGAGAATGTGAGCCACAGGACCTGATTTGGACTTTTGAAACCTCAAAGTCCCCATTTCCACCCCATGACACACTTTCTCCAACATGGCCCCATGTCCTAATAGTGCTACTCTCTGGAGACCCAGAATTCAAATCCATGAACCTATGAGAGCCATTCTTATGCAAACTCCTACACATGGCCTGACTGTAACCTATGTTACCCTGACTGTAACCTATGTTGCCATGACTGGAATCTATGTTGCTCTGTTCTTTACATGTCCCTGAACTCCAGAATCTTTATCTATAACATCAGCATGCACCTTTGTAAGCTATTGTAAGGCCCAATATATCCATCAACATGTTTAAAACAATGTGTGCCACATGGCAATCAATGGAAAAAGTGTTCAGTACTGTGGTGACTAGTTTTATGTCAACCTTACACAGGCTGGAGTCATCTGTGAGGAGGACACTTCCATTGAGAAAATGTCTCCCTAAGATCGGGCTGTAGGCAAGCCTGTAGATCATTTTCTTAAGTAGCAATTGATCAGAGAGGGCCCAGATCATCATGGATGGTGCCACCCCAAACTGGTGATCCTGGATTCTATAATAAAACAGGCTGAGCCAGCAAGAATAAACCACTAAGAAACATCGCCTATGGCCTTTGCACCAACTTCTGCCTCCAGGTTCCTGCATTGACCTTCCTGCCCCGATTTCCCTCTGCAATCTGGAAGCATACTTGGAATAAAACCTTTCTTTCTTCCCCAAGTGACTTTGGGTTATGCATTTCATCACAGCAATAGTAACTGTAACTAAGACTATTATGCCTTCCAAGGTGTTGGGAGAATTTCATAAATGAATTTGTGCTTAGCGCTTAGCACGCTACCTACCTGGCTTTTAGACTGTGCTCAGTGAGTCTTGGCTATGTGGTGCTTTAAGTAGAATGCACTACTAAAGCTCCATAGATTCAAATGATGAGATCAATCCACTTATACCTCACATTCTTAGTATGACCCACCTGTATGGGAAAGAGTGGCTGCCTTCAGAACACTAATCTCCACTTAGTCTGTGGACACCACAACAGCTTCCTCCAGGCTGATGATCCAGCTAATGTCATCAAACAGACCCTTCCAGTCTTGATAGAGAAATGCATTTTACACACTTATAATTGTGTAACTGTTAATTCTCGTGTCAGTTAGAATTCCAAGAAGCACTTCTGGAATCCTAAGAACAACTCGAAGACTACACCCTCTTTCATTAGTGCCCAGGGTGCATGCCAACTCCAAAATATTGATTTGCAAGGGAGTAGGCCACTTGGTTCAACCTCCTGGGTCCCAGACAGAAGGCCATCTGATGATGATGGCCTGAACTATTCATTTAGAATTGTTGCATCTGTCACCTTATAAAATGTAACGTTTGCCCCTGAACCTGGCGGGAAACCAAATGCCTCACTCTCCCAAAGAGGATTAGAGTTAACATCCCTGTAAAGGGTACCTGACCTTAATGGGATCCTCCTTCTTTTTCTAAGAGAGAGCTGATTAAAGGGAAAACTACTCAATCTTCCACCGCCTCTGCTTTGCGATTAAGTGAAAGAGATTGACACCTGCTCTGAATGATGACCCCCAATGCACAGTGCTGTGTCAGCACACTCCAAAACTCCTAGTCATTTCCTCAAGATCGATGGTAAGTGGAAAGTAACGGTTTAACAATAATTAAGAATGTTTTATATATAGGGAGGTTCATTTAGACTAAAGCATTATTGATGTCCCATAAATTAATACGGACCACCATTGCCCATGAACTGATCTTTCATGTGCCACCTCTCTTTATGTAGTTAACCACATGTTTAACTCATGTACTGCTGATGTGGAAGGTTAGCTCATCTCTTTAGGGTCGTTTATAAGTACCTGATTTCAACGATCCTTGAGAATTTCAATAGCTTTTAAACCTAATGGAAGCACCGTGCCTCTTCATCCTTACAAGACACAGAATATTTAAAAGCAAGCACATTACACTAAACCTCCTTTGAGTCCTGGTTATTATTCATGGGGGAGACGAAGGGGAAATATGGAGGCCCCCTCCCAATGTCCTCCTCAACCCTGCTCTTAGAATCTTCCCTCCACAGCCTTCACAACAGTGGCCTCACTTGTCACAGAGACTGCAGTGTAAACGACACGCACACAAGGTTGATGTGCAGCTTAGCAAACCATCTATTTTCTGAACCGCTGTGGCCATTTAAAGCTATGTCGAAGCCTGGGCGGGAGGAAATCACAGTGGTATTTATGACAACAGCTCTGGACCATACCTGTGGACTATATTTTATCTCCTTTAATCCCAAGAACTCTTGGTGAAAGGGGTCATCTTCCTCATTTTGTTGATATCAGAACTCAAGAGAAGCTAAGACGCTTGATGGAAGCATCACGGAGCTGCGAAGTAAGGCAGCTGTGTGCCAATCCTTGTTCTGATTCCAGAATTCCCATTGTCCATCTGTCTGCTGTGAGCCTCATTCAGGGCACTCCGCCTTGCTGCAGAGTACCATTTCTTTCATAGGCATGGGTATACTCAAAGGTGGGAAGATGTGGAATTTCTTATCAATTTTCCAACATCTGTTTCCCTTTGTAGGCTGATTCCTGTATTCAATGAGGGAGGAGCAGACCCATTGGATGAAGCACAGAGTATCCCACAGAGGAAGATCTGGGCCATCCTAGGGGACCTACACATATCACTACCTACTGGCATTAGGGATGGTGATATATTTCTTACAGAAGTAGGATGGTCAAGTCTCTGACCCCCTCAGGGCCTGAAGGACAGGCACACACAGCACTGTACTCATCCCTGGAAAGCTGGAACCTGAGGACCCCATTTATCTCCCTTATGGTAATAGACACTCATCAGAGCTGTACAAGTATGAGGTTATTTACATAAGGGCTGAGGAAATGCATGAGCCCTCTTCCTCTCTGTGCTGGCTACTTAATCTCAACTTGACACATCTACACTCATTTGGGAAGAGTAAGCCTTGGTTGAGGAACTGTCTCCAACAAACTGACCGGGGGCGTGTTTATAGGGCATTTTCTTAATTGCTAATTGATGTAAGAGACTCAGCCCTCTGTGAGTAGTGCCATCCCTAAGCAGTTGGGTTAGGACAGCACAAAAAAAAAAAGGTAGCTGAACAAGCCAGAGCAAGCCAGTAAGTAGTACTCCTGGATGGTCTCTTCCTCTTGAGTTCTTACCGTATTTCCCTCATGATGGTCTATAAAGTGTGAAATGAAATAAACCCTTTCCTTCCCAAGTTGCTTTTGGTCGTGGTGTTTATCACAGTGACAGAAAGCAAACTAGAATACACTCCATTAGCCATAGAGCCCTTTATGGTCCCTTTTATTCTTTGATGGAATATTTCTATTGCTTGTACAGATTATTAAAGAAATGTATGCTTATGAGACCTCAATCAACAAATAAATAGAACAGAACCTTAATTTCTCCCTATAGCCTCAGATAGAACTACTATTAGCAGGTTAAGGAATATTCTTCCTGCAATAGCACTGCACATATAAATACACACTACACGTGCATGATTAAGCGACATTCTCTTCTCAAAGTGTCCTTTCCACTCTACCTTTTATTGTGGACATCTGCACACAGAAGACAATAATATGACATCATACTTTCACGATTATATAAGTTTTCATTGTTTGGGTGTGACTAGTTCATTATTATGAATATTCATGTGATTTCCATTTTTGCTACTATAATTAGTGTCACAATGGACCACTGTTCATGGGCTTATACATGAGAAGTGTGACTACTTTTCTCAGAAATGGTGTTATAGCTGGACCACAGGCACACAGACTGCTTTCAGCTTCAGAGGGCTCAACAGCATTCTCCCAGGGCTAAGGATGACGAAGAAGCAATATTCACTCGGTGAAAGCCAAAACTGCTATTCTGATATTTTCTGGGATAGTAAATCATTGCTCCCAGGAGACATCATGATCACAAGCACATCAGCCCCTCCTCTGCAGTGGCACTAAGCAGGGGTGGTCCACAGGCCAATTACTTAAATGCATTTCTACTTAGCAATATTGTTTAACTTACAGTGGCTTGCTGGGACAGACCCTCATCCTGACTCAAGGGATGCCTGCGTCTGCATCTTGCTGCTTGACTTCCTTTCTGAGTGACAGGCCAAACTGACTCCCACTCTACACAGAGAAGAATCCTGCTGCCCACACCCTCTTTCCAACCAGGGGCACCATCAATCAGTCAGGTTGCTAACATAATGTCTACTTGGCATATCGTGTCCCCTCTTACTGGTTGCTAGCCGCAAAGAGCATCTTTTCATGTGAATCTTCATTCAGTTGCCTTCTCTGTATTCTTCTTCTGTGGGTTTACTTTGTAAGTATCCTTCCACCATTAGTGTGAAGCTTTTGTTTTCTATCACATATTCATTTTATTACTTCTCCCAGTGTACCTTCTAACTTGTCTGGCCTCCCTATCCTTCTGTTCTGAGGCTTGCCCCTACAAAATGGTACCAGAGAAGGCGGGAAAGCAGAAAGACAAAAGACATTAACTGTGTGATCTTACCAAAAAGCATAGTCACATGACTTTAATTTTAAGAGAAAACATTTCAGTGTTAGGGGATAATGATAATAAAGCTTGTGCAGCGACACATCCAGGGTTTAGGTAATATAAAGTAATATATATTTCCAAGTTGACTGTGAAAAGAGCAGTTAATGACTTTTAAACTCTAAGTTCACAATGACCCCATGGGTTGGGATGAAAAAAGTTTCGTTGTTAGAGCTAAAGAAATGGCTCAGTAGTTAAGAGCACTTGCTGCTCTTGCAGAGGACCCAGTTTCAGTTCCCAGTACCCACACATTAGTGCATAACCTTCTGTCTCCAGTTCTAGGCCACCTAATGTCCTCTCCTTGCCTTTATAGGCACCAGGCACATAGACAGTGTACTTATATATACATGTAGGCAAATACTCATAAGATAAACCTTCAGAACAACAACAACAACAAAGTTTCATGTTTTAGAAAGTGATTCATCATCCCAACACAAGAAGGTTGACCATTGGGCTTCACTGTAGGAGAGGGGGAAAGAGAGAGAGAGAAAGAGAGAGAGAGAGAGAGAGAGAGAGAGAATGAATCTTGATCCTACTTTTCCTTGGCTTTGGGGATGGGTTCTACACAAACACACATACACAAACACACACACACACACGTGCACACACTTCAGCTCACTCATCTGTGGTGTGGAAGAGGTGACATGGTTTGGATGCCCCAGTGATTGGGGTAGCCTGGTGTGGCAATGGTCTACGAGTATAAATTCTGTAACTTGGGATTTGTATATAGACTAGGCTTCTGGTTGTAGAATTCAACCTATGAACCATTAACACAGGTTACACTTATGAGATGATATTGTTAAAAATCTGTTTGAAATCTCTGTAAAATATCAATCTGAAAAGCCACCCATGATTTAGTGCCCCAAATAAAGTGGCAAAGATGGAGCTGTGACTTGTGAGTTCTCCTGAAGGCAACCCGTACATGCCCCACTCTGGAAAGAGAAGAACAGGTGGGCACTCAGGCTGCTCCAGACAGAAGGCGCTGGGCAGATGGAACGCTCATCTCTTTCTCTTCTTATGTGGCCCCACCCAATCTCTATTTTAGTTTCCTCAAACAGATCCTTCTAAAACGGAGCTGCTGTCACTCACTCCATTGTCAAGGGGTGAACTGCCTTCTTGGAGAGAAACTCCACTCTATAAATCATCTCTGTTTGCACCACCGAGGGATGTTACACGTGGGACCCAAACCAAAGCACTGGCCAGCTCCCCACCCACATCAGCATCCACATCCACAAAGCACTGGCCAGCTCCCCATCCACATCAGCTCCCCATCCACATCAGCATTTCACTTCTGTGTTTGCAACTTATTACTCTGCTGTGTTAGAATCAAGTCTTTTTGAGAAATTAGTTGTCATGTATCACTTGACCCTCCCAATCCATTGCCACAATAAGAAGACTTTAGAAAATATTTGCTCTGTAAATTCTTGTGGCATTTAAATTTTTATAAAATAATATGTATCCAACAAGACCATAAGCTCTTTCCCCGCTCTGCCTTGCTATTCAAAGCTTGGTTAAATGAATAAAGACTAAACAGCCCAGAATATAAAAACAAAGGAGAGAGAGAGAGAGAGAGAGAGAGAGAGAGAGAGAGAGAGAGAGATTGATTTTAAGACAAGGACAAAGAATACAGAACTGATGATTTCATTCCTACAAACTTACCTGTAATTCCTTAGCTTGCCAAGATAAAAAAAATTAATAGCATCTAAGAGTTACAGTCCTGTTTTTAAAATAAAAATTGCAATTAAAATGATTAAACTAAGTAAAACAGACATAGGAAACATACAGAAAAAAATATATTTCCTGTGCGCTAAGCCTCTGATCCCATTAAGCACTTAAATAATATCTTCCTGACATCATGACTATATAAATAACATGTTACCTTCACACTTATGACACCAAGAGATTGTATTACTAGTTTATGAAACAATATGTTTAATTTGCAATTTTTAAATGACACTAATAGAGTTTAGCGTATGTTATAGAATTAAATACGTATGTCATACCAGGCAGTCTTATATTTCATTATAAACATCCCAACCAGGTACAATAATACACCTAAAACATAAAACAAGATAGTGCATATTATAACAATAAAATCATATGTGCTCTGTACCGAGAAGGAAAGGAAAATGTAAAGAAATTGCCACCCACATTCTTCTCATGTGACCTTTATCTCTTGGGCACAGTGCCATATAACTATAAGCTTTTATATTTTTATGAAAAGAAGATAAGTGTAGTATCATGTTTGCTGTCATCTGATGCACAAACCCCATATCTACAGTCCATCATGAGAACACAACAGTGTGTGGCTGCAGAGGAAGAGAAGTCCGGTTGTCACGCTCCTTTGAGAAGCTTTTGGGGTCTGGAGGGTGTTTGACAATCCTGCTGTTTCTAGGTTATTTGTGGAATTGCCAGTCTAATTGAGCTGATGATCGTCTGACTTAGATTGTTATTTCTGCAGTTGGCACCAATTTGCGCTATGTGGCAAGGGGATGGCATGCATTCAGCAAGCCTAAATTCCAGGGTCCAGCCCACCCTATCTTTTCCTTTGCCAATCTGATTTCTGAGGAATTTGCCTAGAGTTGTTGCAAGGGGGGAAAGAAATAAAAACTAGGTAAAGAAATCCTCTCCCGCCCCAACTTTGCAAACCATTTCACAGGATATCTTCCTTAGGTTGAGATTCTCAGCCCTACTAAGGTAAACAGGTTTTGTACCTTTATTAAAGAGAAGGCCTCCTTAGGATGTTCTCTGTAATTGGAGCATATCCCGCTGCATGTAAAACACAATGTAAGCCAACCTGTTGCAACGTGGAGAAGAGTGCAAGTCAGATATTTGCTACCCAACCTAGCCTGTCAGAAAAAAAGGGGGGAGGGGAACTTGGGTTAACACCAGCCTTGTCCTGACATGCACCAAGATTGTAGCGAAGGGAAATTGAAAACAGAAACATCAGGAAGGCAGAGAGGAGGCAGGGCCTCTCTGTCTTCCTTAGCTTTGTTCCTAACAAATGTTCATCATCGCCCACTCTAAATCATGTCAGTGGATAGAAGAATGTATAAAGGGTAAGTTCATATTGTATAGCCAGAACAGAAGGAAACCGCCCTTGATCAATAATGGAAACAGCTCTCTCTAGCACAGTCATGGGCCTAGTGCCTCTTAGGTGAACACCCTAGGCTAGCCCATGGTCAAATTCTGAGAGAGCTTCATGTTTAAATGAAGACCCTAGCCTAGACCCTTTCCCAAGAAAAACAGGGAGATGTTAATCTTCATTGTTTCATCTGCAAACTTCCAGATATTTTCCTTCCTTCTTTAGGGAGGTACCAGAGGTTCTTTCCCACTTCCAGAGGAACACGGAAGTCCCTTCCCTTCAAACCAGAAGGAAAGATAACATTTAGGAACACTTACAAATCCATGGAAGTCACTCCTATACAAAGAAGGCATACAGCCAGCCAGCCAGCTGACACCATTTCATTCTGTCTTTTAATATTATTACGATACTAAGGAGATGTTTGTATACAACCATTTTGTGTTCCTGATCCCTTACTGAAAGGTTTGCCCGGAAACTCACTGTAGTGAAGTCTACTTTATTTGGTCTGGACCTCTCAGTTCTCTTTGTGTATAACAACTTAATTTTATTCTCGCCACACTTCACACTCGAACCACTGAACTGAGACAAAGGCTAGAAGGTGGTGGAATCTCTCTTAATGAAAAGTCTAAAAGGACAAGAACTCCTTCAGGACTGGTGGCCCTCCACAGGATGACCTTGTCTGAAACCTGGACCTGGTGTAGCTACTTAGATTCACTTGCTCTGATCCTTAACGGTTCATTTACACAGGTCTTTGTGTTGAAGTGGATTCTGCCTCTTCTCGCCAGTTGCCAGCCCCTGTAAGTTAATCAGTAGACTCAGACGACACATGTAAGTGGTGGATGTTTTAATTATATTAGCATCATCTTTGTAACTCTTTTAAAGTCATCATTCTTGTTCTTTGCTTTTTGCTTTCTTTGATTCACATATGTTCTACCTTCTTTTCCTCTAATGGCACATTTAATATGATAGTTTTTTTTTTTTCTTTTAACAAATAACATATTAAATGTAAGGGTCGATTCAGAACATGTCAATCAAATGTACCAGAACCCATGATCAATTACTGGATTATCAAAGTGACCCAAAGAGTTGGAAGGAATAGGGAGCTGGGTGGAAATGTAGCCGAGAAGAGGAGGAGAGAAAAGATGACTGACATTAAGAAGCTTTCCGCATGCTGCTTTATGAAATGAAGGATCTAAGAAAACAATGGTTCCGAGAGGACAGTTGGGTATAACAGGAGTGCTGTCTGTTCCTTGGCTAGACTTTCTGCTATGTGGAATGAGATAGTTTTAACTGAGAAGGACATGTTCCTCAACGAGGAAGTCCTAGAGTGGCCTTAATTTAAACCTGACCTTACTAGGTCTGATTTGCAGCACATAGTAGACAAGGTCAAAGTTATGGGCTGAGGTGTCATCTGTGGGCAGCAGATTTCGTCACCCAGAACACACAATCCACTTCCCGAAAAAGAAAATAATGAAAGTTTGACTGGATGATGTATAAGATCATCCTCTACTGCAACTCTAAAATTCTATAAAATATCTTTGCCATCATCTAGCCTGCGTGAGTCTTAGATCATCATGGAAGTATTGGTCTGCCATCAGTCGAGGTCAAAAGTGAATTAGAAAGAGCCGATAGTAAAACTCTAGAGAAGACCTAGGAGATAAAATGCCACAGGACCCTGGGCTCTGAGAAGCAAGGCTATTGACTGCCAAAGGAACTTCCATCCAGGGAGAGTGAAGAACTAGAGAAGCCAAGCACTGAGTCCCAGAAGTTGAGATATTTTGGCTGCTATGACCAAGAAGAGCAAGAGGAGGCTCACTGACAAGCCTAGAAGAACCTCATGAGAAAGGAGGATGGTCTCTATGCAGGCCCTGTCCAGCAATGCAAAAGCAGCTCAGAAGCAAGTCCAAAGTCTAAGAAAATAAACAGATTCAATAGTACATGGAAGGCAAACAGCATTGCTACAAATGACTGTCACAAAGGGAGCCTGAAGGTGGATTGCTGCCCAGCAGACCTGGCTCCACAGCAGAATCCCCAGACACAAAGGCTTCAGAGAGTAACTCTTTGGTGGCAGCTTGACCTAGTCTCACTTCAATGAATTCTTCCATGCCAGACATTGCGCTAGGCTCCTTAGACGAAAATCACCTCTAAAAGGTGGCTGCTTTCTTTTTATAAATGAGGGAAATGCCTAACTTCTGGGAGATCACATGCACTATACTTAGTACAAACTGCAGAAACTATGAAGTCCACACTGTAACCCATATGAAGTAGATTCATTCACTAAATTTGAAATGGATTAGGAAGCAGGTTGGTCATACAAGGGTAGTTATTTTATACTCCAAATAATGCTTAACTGTAAAGAAAAAAACTTGCAACAACTGTCTGTATAAAATCAGTAAGACCCTGAGGGAAGTTTTCTTTGCCAATTTTTCAAAAAAAAATTAAACCTGAAAATCAATGTTATCAGTGAAGACTTTTAAAAATTCAGTCAGCATAAAGCAAACAACACAGGGAGGACTTGGCAAGTTATCTCCAACCCATCCTTCAAAGAGTTAAAAACACACCAGGAAAGTCCAAATCGCAAACTTGACCTGAACTCTGTTGTCAATCGCCAGGGAAAGCATTCCAGACTTTAAAAAACTGTTTGATTTTTTTTTTCCTTCCTAGCATCAAGAAAGGGCTGGAGGGCTTAGAGGGCTCCTGGCATGTAAATTGTAGCCATCAGGAGAAAGCTCCACTGTACTATGAAGTGACGCTTTTATTTTCCCACATGGGCAGAGTCCGGTGGGATGGAGGAGAACTCTGGCTTGAAATCAGCCAAGTGACAGAGGGAATAAAGAGCCTTTTGCCAAACCCGAGATTAAAGGTAATCAAGGGAGAAGTGTCTGCCAGTTATCCGAAAGAATTTGTAAGCAATAGATGCAGGATGGTAGAGCCGCCCAAAAGACAGATTTTTTTTTCTCTGCTGTTTTGGGGAGGTAATCAGCAGGATATTTCATTTCTGGCTTGGGAAGGTTCCTAACAGTGTCTGTTTAAGAAGGCTGAAATGTTTCAGGGAGGGCTTGCCGGTAAGCATTTAGCGAGGTATAGAATTATGTGCTGTTTTATGACCATGCTTCACAGTAGAATAAGGCACCATCTCCCCAAGCTTTCACACAGCAGAGCAATTAATTAACTTATCTCCACGAACTCTGTTCTCACTGAAACTTATTAAAAGCCTGATTCATCAGCAAAGCCCCAGGCAATCATCAATTGCCTCATAATAATACAAAAGAAAAATAAGCTACGGTTATGTTCTCACTAAGTACCCTAGGAAGTCCTCTCTGCCCTTTGTCTTTGTTTGAAAATATCTCTATTAAGAGTTAAAAAAAAAAGACCCTCCTTGACATGAAATATGTTATGGCAAGGAACTATGGGAGTAAATTACTGAGCCTCCAGGATAGCAGATTAAGACGAGTTGCTGGACTTTCTCAAAGACACACAAATCATTCAACATGAAGCACAACGGGGCATACAGTGTGTTATCGATGCCACGTTCCAAGCACCATTGTTAATACATACCAGAAGAGGAATTGTTCATTAAATAATAAAAGGGGGAGGGACGGAGAGCCAGCAGATTTCTGTGTCAAATAAGCCAGCAGAGAGATGCTAGTTTTAAAAGTATTAAATAGCTTAATAGATATTGGTCTGCTTAGAGTTTAAGTTTAAAATCAACTCCCAAATATCCACCTAATGACTTCTAAGCAGAAGCCATATTTATGAACTCCTCTTCAGGACGTTTAGAATGGTTGACCATGTCAATAGCGCCCTCTTCAGGATGTTGGAAACCTAAGCCTTCCTTAAATTAAAGGGGTTGGGCTGGGGTGGGGAGGGGGGTTAAGACTAGCGAGCTCCATCTGAAAACTAGGTTAATTTAAAGAAATATCTGGAATGCTCATTATGTCTCAACTTCATAAGGAGTTTAGGATTCTTCTTCAGTTATTCAAAAGAAACCACATTCTGTAGCCCTAGGTTATTGAAAATTTTGTGTGTATGCTTTTTTGTCAGTGGGAACAGTATTTGGTCTATTAATATTGGATTGTTTGAGGAGATATTGAACTTCCTAAGTCGTGTTTAAATATATTATCAAAAAAATCAAGTTGCTTCACCTATTCTAAGATTTTTCTAGTTGCAACATTATCCAGTACTTCTTAGATTCCTTTTTAAAATGCAAACAGGTTCGCAGTTTTGAGAATTCCTAACTAATGTGTGTGAATCCGTTCCCAGCTGTTTTCCTGGTGTGCTGTACATGAGGCTTTGGCTGGTGAGAACATCCTGAAACTTTTTGTGTTGTAACTACGCCAGTCCTGCAGTCTCCTGTCTACAACAACAGGTAGTTGCTCTGCATGCTCAGAGCTTACAAATTCCGATGCAGAAGCCAGAAGGAACTTGAAGAAGGTTCCCGCTAAGTGTCTGACCCACATCACCACAGCCTCAAAAATCAAAGATGCAGGCTTCTTGTCTCAGGGCTATAACACACAAAATGACCTTGTGGCAGGGATTTAATCTCATCTTATTCTATCGAGTTATCAGGATTTGAAGGATATTTACTTCCAATTTCTGAAACACCTCAAGAGTTATGAGAACACAACACACGTCAGCTTCCGGGAGCAGGACATTACCATCCCGGGGATGGATGAAGGATGCAAAGTCAGTCTGAGCTGGGCTTGAGTCTGTCTCCCTTTGCCCTACTTCCTTTTTACAATCGGCTTTTCTGAGTCTTGGTTTCTTCACTAGCACAATTGACGATAAACTTCTGTTTGTATAAAGATTTAGACTAGGTGCCTGTAGGACTGGGTGAAATATAATAAGCATCTTTTTAATAGCTAGGCTGATGCTAAGGTAAACAAATGGCTGAACTGTAAAGAGCTGGGAATCAGGTGTTGTGATGCACCCATGCCTTCCCTGTGGGCATTTGCCAATCTTGATAACTGAGAGGCTTGGGTTTTAATGGCCACACTGGGGCCTCAGCAATATAGGGAATTGGAGCTGAGACCTCACAGAGACCCAGAATAATGAAGGGGTACATCTTCCTCAGAAACCACAGAGAAATAATGCCGGCATATTGCCCCTGGGTTCTGTGTCAGAATACTACGACTTCTCCAAAAATCCTGGCTAGAAAAGTCTACACTCCAGCTGATACTTAATCTTAAAACTCAGCAAGATATGGATCCAGAGACGCCTCAGTGGGAAAGGAGCTGCACTCCGGTCCTTGCCATAAACAAGCTCTGTCGTAAGGACGCCCCTTTCAATTCAGGTTTTGGAGGATTTCGCCACAAGAAGGGGAAGAAAAGCTGGAAATCCCAAAGCACAAAATAGAGGAGGATCGGGTCACGTGACCCAGTCAGCAGGGGCGACGACAGCTGCATATGGCCATCGGGAATTTTAAATATTGGGATGGGAGACACAGATAAAGTCACCAGGTGTAAAGTGTTAGCGGAATTATAATGAGTTTTTTTTTCCTCGAAATGAGAATGTTACCCGATACTTTAAAAACAAGTAGTAAGATACTTCCAAAAAACCACCAGATATTAAAAATAACAACAACAACAAAACAAAAAACTAAAAAACAAATGTTTTAAAAACAGGATCCTTTGATAGATTATAAAAACTAAAGAAAGAACTGGCAAAATTTGAGAGATGGCATTGAAGGAGTAAACCAAACTAGTGGGAATGAAACAGAGCAAAGAAAACACTGACTAAAAACACTTAATAAAAACACTTTAAAAACACTATAAAGAAGCACTTAATAGAAAGACAGGGTAGGTAATAAATTAATAAAGGCCAAGACGGAGTTTTAAAAGGATTTTAGACAATATCCCAGGGGTAGGATACATATTTTGAGAGAAGATGGAAGATATGAATTTTCAGAGTCAACAACCAAGAGTTTTGAGGAAAATAGAACATGAGAAACGGAAACCTAGGCCAAGCACACTGAGCTGCAACACCAAGGAAAGTTGTGGGGTTCACACCTAAGGTTCCCTCATGCTAGGCGAGAACTTTGCAGTGTTAGCAGGCTTGTAATCCCAGTCGCTCTGAAGGCTAAAGGAGAACTTCAGGTACAAGGTCTGCCCTGATCACAGTAAGTCTAAGAAAGGCCAGTCTCAGTGAGTTAATAAGAGACTACTCCAAAACAGAAAGCAAAACCGACTACTCTGGCATTCAATAATACCTGCCTAGCACATGCTGGCCCTGGGTTCAAACCCAGCACCATGAAAATATAAATTAGTAATAAGAAAAAAATACGTGGGGAGGGAGACAGCTTATCCATGAAAGTTGGATAGTTAATTCCAGTAGCAAACATCTCAACAGCGGCTGCAGAAACATGACTAGAGGCAAAACCAACAGTGTGTCAGCCTAGCATTCTGCAGACAGCCGAAGAGTGGGAGTGAGATAAAGACATCTTGTGCAATGTCCATGAAAGGGGTGGAAGGATGTGCTCCAGAAGGGATAGACAGCAAGGAGCAGGTCATTAGGCAGCAATGCCATGGATGGCATAAGAAAGCAATGCTTAGATGGATCACATGTGTTCACATTTAGGCTGGGCAAAGTCAAAGACTGTGATGCCATTATGTATGATGAAGCAGAGCTCAGAGAATGCACGTGTGTAAATATGTAAATGGAGTTACTCTGGTAACTCCAGGGACCTTCTGATCTCTGCCTCCCACCTCCACCCCCCCTCCTACTCCCTCCCCTACCCCCACCCCCACTGGTGATTTAAAAACCTGACTTAAAAAAGAATGTTTCCACCATGTCAGTCTACATTTCGGGTGCTTTTCAGCTTTCAGATTTTTGATACAGATGATTTAATAGTTACACAAGTAAGCACAGTGCTTGTGTGTGTGTGTGTGTGTGTGTGCGTGTGCGTGTGTGTGTGCGTGTGCGTGTGTGTGTGTGTGCGTGTGTGTTGTTGTTGTTGTTGTTGTTGTTGTTTTAACCTGTGGATTAAACTCAGAGCTGAATGCGACAATCTACTATTATCTACACCCAGGCCCTACCCTATTTCTTCCAAACTTGGTTAGAAAGAATTACTTATACATTGAAAAATACATAGACATATAAATATAACTGGTGTTAATCCTCTCCTAGCTTTTTCTTTAAAAAACAAAACAAAACAAAACAAAAAAACCTTTTTTTTTTGTTTTTGGTTGGTTTTGTTTTAAGATAGGGTCTTGCCTACATAATTGCCAAACACTTACTAGTCCAGGCTAGTCTTGAATCTCTCCACCTTCACCCAAGTCACGGGTATACACCACCTCACTGGCTTTAAGAGAACTCAGTTACATAAACATTGACAGACATTTTTCAAGGACTTTGGAATACTAAAGATCTCAAAATTAATATAAAGAAAAGTGGAAACTGACTTATTGAGATAAATTCTCTGGGTTTTAACAACCAGGACATGTTTGCAAAGGTGGATTTAAATTTGTTACACCTTTCAATAAATAACAAGTTTTCCCAAGAACTCGGATTAACACTTGTCTTATTTCATTGGGAAAAATAAAAACTTGGAAATTCTTCCTCTCTAGATAATTTTTTTTAATGCCTCGATTTTCCATGGTTGCCACGAATGCTTTCAGCTCTCTGGTTCCTTCTGCATTGCGTTGGACATGCCTCTCTGTGGGCTCCAGCCAGTGACAACACCCGTATTCATTCGTCCATTCCCAAGAAACTAAGAAGCCGATAACATATTTTTATTGTTGTTGTTGTTGTTTTTAAGTTCTGTGACAGCTGCGCTGGCAGCCAAGGTTCTTTTAAAATTGAAGTGATCTGTTTTCACGTGTGAAGTTCTAGTGCGTGCTTTCTCGGGCATTGACCGAGCCTTACATAGCTCGCTCAAAAGAATTTTAGGCCCTCAGCTTCTGATAGTCTGTTGCAATGCTGGCACCAGGGGACTACTACGGCAGATACAGTGGGGCGACGACTGTAAAGATGTCACTCTAGGGGCACTGAGAGGAAATGTGCTACCTCTCTTGCTCCGATATGACGTCATAGGCCGTTTCCCTCCAGTGGTGGTGCCCGCTGGGGTTACCATTGTTAATTTTACACTGTACTTTTCCAGTTCAAGACACTTGGCCCTTGGCCTCTTCCTCCTTCCCAGCATGACCAGTGGGTGGCCTGTGCTGTCTGGATGCTAACCTCAGGCGATACTTCATCGGATCTAATAAGCACTCAGCTCAGATGGTCGCCTGTGCAAATGCCACATGGACGGCTCCCATGGGACCTGGAAGAGTATTCATTTTCCAAAGAGAACTCAACGCTCACATTGACAGCAAAGAAAATACGAGCTCTTTAAAATGTAGAGTGACCAGGTTATTAAACAAACCCCCCTCCCTGCTAGATTTAAATAGAGACCTAGATGTCTATGTTATACATTAAAGATAGAGATTCATCCACGAAACATATTGCAATTCCCCTTACCGCTTCCCCACACATACTTTATTTTTATTTGCATATGTATTTATCTGTATGTGTATATATATATATATATATATATATATGTGCATGTCATCCATGCCTGGTATTCCGGGTGGTCAGAAGAAGAATCCTCTGTGTACTGGCTGGTTTTGTGTGTCAACTTGACACAAGTGAAGTTATCACAGAGAAAGGAACCTCCCTTGCGGAAATGCCTCCATGAGATCCAGCTGTAAGGCATTTTCTCAATTTGCGATCGAGGGGGAGGTCCCCTTGTGAGTGGTGCCATCTCTGGGCTTGTAGTCCTGGTTTCTATAAGAGAGCAAGCCAGGGGAAGCAAGCTAGTAAGTAACATCCCTCCATGGTTTCTGCATCAGCTCCCGCTTCCTGACCTGTTTGTGTTCCAGTCCTGACTTCCTTTGGTGATGAACAGCAATGTGAAAATGTAAGCTGAATAAACCCTTTCCTCCCCAACTTGCTTCTTGGTCATGACGTTTGTGCAGGAATAGAAACCCTGACTAAGACACTGTAAAACTGGACTTATGGATGGTCATGAGTCACTGGATAGGTGCTGGAACAGAATGCAGATCTTCTGCAAGAGCAACAAAGACTCTTAACCACTGAGCCATCTCTCCAGCCTCTTTGGCAGCTCTTTTACAGCTAACTTTTCCGTTCTCCGAACTTTCTAGTCTCAAAGGATTTGAAGCCTGCTGTGCCTCTCTCTGATTTAGGCCTCAGAAGAGGCTCTTGCTGTGTTCCCTCCAAGGCCTTCTTTCTTAGCACTTAGAGGCAGTACACCTGACCCCACTGCCTGCCCAGAGTTGGTATCTGCTTGTGTGCACCATGCCTGCTGGCTCCCATCTCCGAAGGCTTCAATTGGGGTCCATCTATTTTCCCTGCGTCCGTCTCACTTAGTGCTCACAGTGGTTCCTGGTGCTGCGGTCTCAAGCTTGTTTGTGCTGGGTTTCAAATCTTCCACCTATCTAGGAAGCCCTTTCCTCACCCCTCTTCAATATCTCTTCCCTCTTTCAGCCAGGTGGTCAATTTCATATTAAGTTACATTCATTATTTTCTTCTGATAATTTAGAAGAAAGAGATAAAGCTCAATGGCAGAACAGTTCCCTTCCTTGACAAACCTGGTGAGAAGGTAGGGTCGGGTGGCGGCAAGCAGGCAAGCTTATCAGTATCCCACGGCAGGGGATTGGTTCTCCAGGCAAAGCCAGGGGAGAAAAGATTCAGGAAGAGGATCTGGGGGCTAAAGCTAAGTTGCCACTGTGAAGAGTTAATATTTTTCTAGAACATTCTACAATGAAATATAATCTCAAGGTTATTAAACGGTTGGTGTTCTTTGTTAATTTGACAAAATTAAGAGATGCCCAAGTAACAAAGCATCATCTATGCATAGTCACTGCAGTGACTACTTCCAGTGTTTCTGTGTGCTTCCTGGTCAGCTGTAGCCTAATGGGTGGATTCCTGAGAAATGAGAGACCCTGTCGCAAAGAAGGTAAATGACATTTCTGAGGATGACATCCAAGTCTGCCTTCTGTCCTCCACATACTCAGGTACATACATAAAAGCATGCACGTGTGCGTGCGCGCACACACACACACACACACACACACATACATATGCACACAAAGATTTAAATTATATCAAATCACCTCTAACTGAACAACCAGTTCAAAGCCTATTCTTCCTTGGCCCCTTAGCTGTTCTCTGATCGCTCACGGGAAGGTATTTCAGAAGAGCAGAGAGGTGAAGGCCCCAGATTGAGCTAGAAAGACGCTATGAGGGAAAGGGGAAGTTTCTGGAACCAGAATCCAACAAGGCTAAGTTTTGCACAGAGTTGGTGGCATACAGAATAGCTGCTATTACCACTTACTAGTACTGTGCTGGACACCTTTACAGACACTGACATGCCTGGGCTGAAGATGGCGTTTCAACTTGAGAACCCATTGTAAATGGAAAAGTAACACTGAGATGCACGAAATGCTTCTAACCTAAACAACTCATCTTAGAACCACCCATAGCATAAAGTCTAATGAATCAGCTGCCTCCTGCCGTGACTCACGGGTACAGAAGAGTCAAGGACCAGAGTCAAAGTTCAATTTTTGATATCTACTAAAAATGCCTGTGGTGTCCAGGTGCTCACAGCCACCAGATGAATTGGGCATTGTTCGCCTTAGTTTTTACATGTGAGCTAACTAGGAAAGAACCTGTTTGAGCCACTCAAGGATATGGTATCAGAGGAGAGACAAACTGTGTTCCTCTAGTGCCAGCCAAAAGACCAGGCCTGCAGCATGGCTGTGGTCCCGCAGTCCCAGATGGGACACAGGTCTGGGCCAGTGTTTCCTCCAAGAACGTCAGGTCCTCACCCTGGGCGTGAGGAAAATGACACACATTTCTGTTTCCTTGCTGATGTTCACTCTGCTTCTCAAAGTGTCTCAAATAGCTGTGGAACTTGTATTTTAACTGCTGTGATTGTGTTTGCAGTAATCTGGCACGGCCACGGAAGACATTCTATCAGTCATCCTAGATCAAAACCACCTGTCAGAAAGGGGAATGTGTGTCAGGCACCGTAAGGAAGAAACCAGTTGATGGATCTCCTCACCTAGACACAGGAGCGTAGCACACAAAGACTAGGCGACAATCATTGCAGAGCACTCTCTGGGGCCGGCAGCTTCCTAGCTGGGAGGAAAGTGGACACAAGAAGCTTCCTTCATGGCTACGGTGCTTCAAAGACTCTCAAACCATACATCACCTCAGACAGCTGTTTCCAAGGAGAAAGCCTACAGCATAGCTTTCAAACAGTAGTTTGCAAGGTTACTGACCTCTGGAGCTCCCTGCCCAGGGAATTCAAGGGAATCCACATTTCTATCATGCTCTCCAGATGAATTTGCAAATTGCCCTTTCTAACTCAGTGAAGAAATGAGTTGGAATTTTGATGGAGATTGCATTGAATCTGTAGATTGCTTTGGGCAGGATATCCATTTTGACTATATTAATCCTGCCAATCCATGAGCATGGGAGATCTTTCCATCTTCTAAGATCTTCTTCAATTTCTTTCTTCAGAGACTTGAAGTTCTTGTCATAAAGATCTTTCACTTCCTTAGTTAGAGTCACACCAAGGTATTTTATGGTATTTGTGACTATTATGAAGGGTGTTGTTTCCCTAATTTCTTTCTCAGCCCTTTTATCCTTTGTGTAGAGAAAGGCCATTGATTTGTTTGAGTTAATTTTATATCCAGGTACTGCACTAAAGCTATTTATCAAGTTCAGGTGTTCTCTGGTGGAATTTTTAGGGTCACTTATACATACTATCATATCATCTGCAAATAGTTCTATTTTTACTTCTTCCTTTACAATTTGTATCCCCTGATCTCCATTTGTTGTTGAATTGCTCTGGCTAGGACTTCAAGTACTATATTGAATAGGTAGGGAGAAAGTGGGCAGCCTTGTCTAGTCCTTGATTTTAGTGGGATTGCTTTGAGTTTCTCCCTATTTAGTTTGATGTTGGCTAATGGTTTACTGTAGATTGCTTTTATTATGTTTAGGTATGGGCCTTGAATTCCTGATCTTTCCAAGACTTTTATCATAAGTGGGTGTTGGATTTTGTCAAATGCTTTCTCAGCATCTAACAAGATGATCATGTGGTTATTGTTTTTGACTTTGTTTATATAGTGAATTACTTTGATGGATTTCTGTATATTAAACCATCCCTGCATCCCTGGGATGAAGCCTACTTGGTCATGATGTATAATCGTTTTGATGTGTTCTTGGATTCGGTTTGCGAGGATTTTGTTGAGTATTTTTGCATCTACATTCATAAGAGAAATTGGTCTGAAGTTCTCTTTCTTTGTTGGATCTTTGTGTGGTTTAGGTATCAGAGTAATTGTGGCTTCATAGAATGAATTGGGTAGAATACCTTCTGTTTCTATTTTGTGGAGTGTTGGGTTTAGGTCTTCTTTGAAGGTCTGATAAAACTCTGCACTAAACCCATCTGATCCTGGGGTTTTTTTTTTTGCTTTTTGTTTTCTTTTTGTTTTTGTTTTTTTTTTGTTTGTTTGTTTGTTTGTTTGGGAGAATATTGATGACTGCTTCAATTTCTTTAGGGGAAATAGGACTCTTAAGATCGTTAATCTGATCCTGATTTAACTTTGGTACCTGCTATCTGTCTAGGAAGTTGTCCATTTCATCCAGGTTTTCCAGTTTTGTTGAGTATAATCTTTTGTAGTAGGATCTGATGATGTTTTGGATTTCCTCAGGTTCTGTTTTTATGTCTCCTATTTTATTTCTGATTTTGTTGATTAGGATACTGTCCCTGTGCCCTCTAGTTAGTCTAGCTAAGGGTTCATCTATCTTGTTGATTTTCTCAAAGAACCAGATCCTGATTTGGTTGATTCTTTGAATAGTTCTTTTTGTTTCCACTTGGTTGATTTCAACCCTAATTTTGATTATTTCCTGCCGTCTACTCCTCTTGGGTGAATTTGCTTCCTTTAGTTCTAGAGCTTATAGGTGTGCTGTCAGGCTGCTAGTGTATGCTCTCTCTAGTTTATTTTTGGAGGCACTCAGGGTTATAAGTTTTCCTCTTAGGACTACTTGCATTGTGTCCCATAAGTTTGGGTTTGTTGTGGCTTCATTTTAATTAAACTCTAAAAAGTCTTTAATTTCTTTCTTTATTTCTCCCTTGACCAAGGTATCATTGAGTAGAGTGTTGTTCAGTTTCCACGTGAATGTTGGCTTTCTATTATTTATGCTGTTATTGAAGATCAGCCGTAGTCCATGGGGATCTGATAGGATGCATGGGATATATTTTTGTATCTGTTGAGACCTATTTTGTGACCGATTATATGGTCAATTGTGGAGGAGGTACCATGTGGTGCTGAGAAGAAGGTATATCCTTTTGTTTTAGGATAAAATGTTCTTTAGATATCTATTAAATTCATTTGTTTCATAACTTCTGTTAGTATCCATGTGTCTCTGTTTAGTTTCTGTTTCCAGGATCTGTCCATTGGCGAGAGTGAGCTGTTGAAGTCTCCCACTATTATTGTGTGAGGTGCAATGTGTGCATTGAGCTTTACTAAAGTTTCTTTAATGAATGTAGCTGCCCTTGCATTTTTAGCATAGATGTTTAGAATGGAGAGTTTATCTTAGAAGATTTTTGCCTTTGATGAGTATGAAATGCTCCCCCCCCCCCGCGTCTTTTTTTGATAACTTTGGGTTGAAAGTCAATTTTATTCCATATTAGGATGGCTACTCCAGCTTGTTTCTTGGGACCATTTGCTTGGAAAATTGTTTTCCAGCCTTTCACTCTGAGGTAGTGTCTGTCTTTTTCTCTGAGGTGGGTTTCCTGTAAGCAGCAAAATGATGGGTCCTGTTTGTGTAGCCAGTCTATTAGTCTATGTCTTTTTATTGGAGAAGTGAGTCTCTTGATGTTAAGAGAAATTAAAGAAAAGTAATTGTTGCTTCCTGTTATTTTTGTTGTTAAAGTTGGGATTCTGTTCTTGTGGCTGTCTTCTTTTAGGTTTGTTGAAGGATTACTTTCTTGCTTTTTCTAGGGTGTAGTTTCTGTCCTAGTGTTGGTGTTTTCCCATTATTATCCTTTGAAGGGCTGGATTCATGCTAAGATATTGTGTGAATTTGGTTTTGTCATGGAATATTTTTATTTCTCCATCTATGGTAATTGAAAGTTTTGCTGGAGCCGGGCATGGTGGCACATGCCTTTAATCCCAGCACTTGGGAGGCACAGGCAGGCAGATTTATGAGTTCGAGGCCAGCCTGGTCTATAAAATGAGTTCCAGGACAGCCAGGGCTGCACAGAGAAACCCTGTCTCGAAAAACCGAAACAAACAAACAAACAAACACGAAGAAGAAGAAGAAGAAGAAGAAGAAGAAGAAGAAGAAGAAGAAGAAGAAGAAGAAGAAGAAGAAGAAGAAGAAGAAGAAGAAGAAGAAGAAGAAGAAAGTTTTGCTGGGTATAGCAGCCTAGGCTGGCATTTGTGTTCTCTTAGGGTCTGTATAACATCTGTCCAGGTTCTTCTGGCTTTCATTGTCTCTGATGAGAAGTCTGGTGTAATTTTACTAGGCCTGCCTTTATATGTTACTTGACCTTTTTCCCTTACTGCTTTTAATATTCTGTCTTTATTTAGTACATTTGTTGTTCTGATTATTATGTGTCAGGAGGAATTTCTTTTCTGGTCCAGTCTATTTGGAGTTCTGTAGGCTTTTTGTATGTTCATGGGCATCTCTTTCTTTAGGTTTGGGAAGTTTTCTTCTATAATTTTGTTGAAGATATTTGCTGGCCCTTTAAGTTGAAAATATTCATTTTCATCTACCCCTATTATCCGTAGGTTTGATCTTCTCATTGTGTCCTGGATTTTCTGGATATTTTGAGTTAGGATCTTTTTGCATTTTGCATTTTCTTTGATTGTTGTGCCCAGGTTCTCTATGGAGTCTGCTGCACCTGAGATTCTCTCTTCCATCTCTCATATTCTGTTGCTGATTCTCACATCTATGGTTCCTGATTTCTTTCCTAGGGTTTCTATCTCCAGAGCTGTCTCACTTTCGGTTTTCTTTATAGTTTCTACTTCCCTTTTTAGGTCTTAGATTGTTTTGTTCATTTCCATCACCTGTTTGGTTGTGTTTTCCTGAAATTCTTTAAGGGTTTTTTGTGTTTCCTTTTTAAGGACTTCTACCTGTTTAGCAGTGTTCCCCTGTTTTGTTTTGTTTTGTTTTGTTTTGTTTTGTTTTGTTTTTTTGAGATAGGGTTTCTCTGTGTAGCCCTGGCTGACCTAGAACTCACTCTGTAGACTAGGCTGGCCTCGAACTCAGAAATCTACCTGCCTCTGCCTCCCGAGTGCTGGGATTAAAGGCGTGTGTCACCATGCCCAGCCTGTATTTCTTTAAATGAATTATTAATGCCCTTTTTAAGGTCCTCTACCAGCATCATGAGATAGGATTTTGAATCTGAATCTTGTTTTTCGGGTGTGTTGGGGTAACCAGGACTGGCTGAGGTGGGAGTGCTGGGTTCTGATGATGGTGAACGGTCTTGGTTTCTATTGGTAAGATTCTTACATTTGCCTTTCACCATTTGGTAATCTCTGGTGTTAGTTATTATACTTGTCTCTGGCTGGAGCCTATTCCTCCTGTGATTCTGTTAACCTCTGTCATCTGTCCTGGGAGTCTAGCTCTCTTCTGAGTCTCAGTGGTCAGAGTACTCTCTTCAGGCAAGCTCTCCTCTTGCAGGGAAGGTGCACAGAGGTCTGGAGATCAGACCTGTCTCCTGGCTGAAGATGAAAGCCCGAAAAAGGGCCTGTCCCAGAAAATGGGTTGCCTCTGCAGTCTGTGTGCTCACCTGCACAGACTGGTCTCTGAGGCACCCGGGAGATAAGATGGCTCCCTCACCTGTGCTCTGGAGGTCAGAGCCCTCCCAGAAGGCCACCTCTCTTCTGGCGGGGAAGGTACCATGATGTCTGGAACCTAAAACAGGGGTCTGTCCCAGAAGCTGTGTCACTTCTGCCTGTCCCAAAAGCTATGTTGCTTCTGCAGTCTGCTTGCTCACCCTCCACAGTCCCTGAGCTGATCTGGGCAGACTGGTCTCAGAGGGACTCTGGATTCAAGAGCTCTCTCATCTGCTCTGTGGGTCACAGCCCTCCCTCGTAGCCACCTCTCCTCTGGTGTGTGTGGGGTGCCCGGATGTCTGCAGCCTATAATAGGGTCTGTCCCAGAAGCTGTGTCCCTTCTGTCAGAAACTGTGTTGTTTTTGCAGTCTGCTCACTCACTCTCCACCACCAAAGGGCTTTTAAGATTCTTTTTTTTTTTTTTTTGAGAAAAATTACCAATAGTATTTCCATGTTTGTAGAATATGATTTCAATATTTTCAACTGTTAATATTCAACGAACAGAATAATTCTTTTAAGATATATTTAGTTATGTCTCCCTTTCTTTTCTGATTTTATTAATTTGGAAATGTCTCTGTGCCCGCTGGCTAGTCTGGGTAAGAATTTATCTANAGAGGGAGAGAGAGAGAGAGAGAGAGAGAGAGAGAGAGAGAGAGAGAAAGAGAAAGAGAGAGAGAAAGAAAGGAAATGAAATCCCAGAAACGTTAAGTGATTAGAACCTCAATACAAAGAAAGAAGCCTTAACATGTGGGTCTCTTTGCAGCCATTTCAGTCCTGCCCAAAGTGAGAAATTGTTTACAATTTCAAGTGGACTGAGGACTCCCGGGATCCATCTCACTTAGGATTCACACATATCTCAGTAAGGATCTTTGAACAGCATAATTGCCAACATGCAAACTACAGGAAATTAGCAGGTTTAGCAAAATGTCATGATGAGACAAGAGAGAATGACCTCAGAGGGTACATCTTAATTACGATCTGTTCAGCTTAACTAGAGACTGGAAACGGCAGCACTTCGGGGTGATGGGGATTAATTTAAATAAAGAATATTTTTAAAGGAAACTAAGTCATTTGCCTTTTAAAAAGAAAGAGATGAAAAAGTTAATGTCCTCTAAGGTCTAAAGCTTGTCTCTTGAGACAGGTCACAATATTACCAGATGGCTACTTAAGATTTAATATTTTTAATTGCCACAAATAAAAAGAAGTGTATACTAACTGTGCATGTATTTTCATACATGTATATGTGAAATTAACCTTAACACATTGTAATCGGCCCAAGCTACCAAGCATGTAAACTGGCCATGTTCCAAGTGTCCCACAACTATGTGTGGCTAGTGGCTACTCTACTGGATAATTTAGCTCTCTAGCTATGCAGGGTAGAAGAGGCAGGATTGATAAATGTGCGAGGAGTTCAAAGCAGGGAGGTCCTCTTGCAGAGGGATGCGCTCTGTCACTCAGTATGTTCTCCCTGGGGCTAAGGCTCGGCAAACGTGTCAAAGGCTGATCTGAGAGTTTCCACCTAAGTGGGGGTTGCAATAGATAACCCTGTCCATTCTTATTTTGAGGCTATAATTCTATGATCAGTGGGAAATGGCATGCTTTAAATAAGCATCTATCTTGGTTTGCTTTTCTATCACTGTGATAAACACCAACACCAGAAGCAAATCTGGTGAAGGAAGTGTCAATCATTGAGGGAAGTCAAGGCAGGAACTCAAGACAGGAGCCTGCATCAGAAACCATGGAGGATAACGGTTTACTAGCTGCTCCCTCTGGCTCATGCTTTCTTATACTACAGGGACTACCTGACCAGGGTTAGTGCCACCACTCTGAGCAGGACCTTTCCACACCAATCAACAAACAAGACAGTTCCCCATGGCCATGGCCATAGACCATTCTCATCTTGGCAATAATTCAGTTGAGACTCCATCTTCTCAGGTTGGCAATAAAACCTAACCAGGCCACCAACTTTACATTTGGGGACAAATGCCAAGCCAGCTTTCCCTAAGATCTTACTACTGTTGTTGTAAAAACACATAGTAAGGCTTAGCATGGGAGCCAAATTTCCCCTGCCATCTCTTAGTTATCTTTGAAGGCAGGCCGCAGTGAGCCTGGATCAAGCTCTGAACCGCATCTATTGCTACAGCACGGACCGAGCCAGGTTCATCCCAAGCATGTGTGCAGCATACATAGCTGCGGCCCTCCTCAGGATCACACAGAGCTGCTGCCCTCCTCAGGATCACACATAGCTGCGGCCCTCCTCAGGATCACACAGAGCTGCTGCCCTCCTCAGCATCTCACCGTTACTGCTACTTTTTTCCCCCCATGGCTAGGAAGGACAATCGTGCACATGCCCCCTCTCTGAGGTTATCAGGCTATGACTAAAGCTGAGATTGTTTTAAGCAGTCAAGGCTCACCCATACCTAGACAACCAAACACCAACTGTGTAGATGTATGCCTTTTCAAACTCCATACAAACACAGCACTTTCAGCTGTGATGATTTTCTTCCTAAGCACAGGTTTTTTTGAAGTCCTTCTGCGTTGTACATGCTGATAGCTTGACACTTTATATGGATTTGAATGCGTTCATTTTTTTTAATCACTTGGGGGCAAACTGGTTAGCTCCCAATTTGGCGCTATTGTTAAATATTCTTCCAAAAACCTTTACGCAGAGGTGTTTATGAAGAGATGTTTGGGTCGTGCTATAAGTATGTTTTAATTTTATAAGAATGAGCCACATTTTCTCAAAACCACAGCACATTCTGTGTTCCCACCAGCATTATCGAGTGCCTACTTCTGTGCATCCTTCCCAGAACATGGCATTCCAGTGACCACACCAGTGCATATTTCCAATGGGAGTGTCTGAATACTGCCGATATCTCATGGTTTTCACTTACATTTCTTTAAGGATTTCATGGCATTGAACACCTTCCTAGGCACTTTTTTGCCACCAGGCAGCCTCTTTAATAAAGCATCCATTCAGATGTACTGTAGTAATGGACTTTAAAATCAAAGCCTGAGCCAGAGCCAGGCATGAGGGACACAGGCTGCAATCACAGCTATTTGGGAAACTGACACAGGAATATAGAAAATTCAAGGTCTACCTAGGCTCCAGAGTGGGTTCAAGGCCAGTCCTAGTAACTTATGAGACTGTAATTTTTTTTAAAGGATTTTAGATACACCTCAGTAGAAAACACTTGCCTATCCTAGGTCAGGCCCCGGCATCCTGACCAGAAGTGACCTAGCAAACTTAGAAACCACTGATTTGCCCAGTTCCTGAAGGACTAACCTGTTCCATGACTTTTATGTTCCACAGCATTTATGAGGGCACAAAGTCACAAATCGAGGAAGAAACAAACACTGAATACTGTGGAGTCTAGGTTTCTCAGGGATCCACACAGATGTCCAATGCTGCCTTCTAAAAATTATCCTTTGACCTACATGTGGATATGAATCTGTGTCCGGCACGCATTCATTAGAGAAAACATGGGCAGCATACAAAGCATAAAAGACTGAAATTCCTTATCATTCAGTACTTTAAAAAACAAATACTTTGTCATTTCAGGACATTTCAAGTATAATGGGTACCAATTAAAAATGAAACATAATTTATAAAACTGTTCTGGGTTGCAGAGTGAAGAGAAATGATGTCTTGGAAATGTCTGAAGTTGAGCCTCTCCTGCTGGCACAGCTATGACATGAGTTCCATGCCCCATCTGTCTTGGTGTTCCATCAGAAAGCATCCAAGTCCTCAGCCAGGATGTGATAAAAGAGAGACCATTGGAGCAGATTCCAATGCTTCCCTTAACAGGAGAGGACACTGAGATACAGAGAACCACCGTGGTTTTTCTATGGCCACTGTGAAGAGCTGAGTTAAACCACAGGAGAACCAGAGACAGGGCCCGGCTCACACGGCACATAGGAACAGCTTGAGTGAACCGTGTGCCCGCTTCATGCAGAGCCCACTTTCAGCTGGGTGAACAGGTTTTATGTTAACTGCTTCCACAGAATGCCTTCAGTAGCTGTAAGGTTCTTAGTCTGATAACGGGGGTGCCATTCCCCCCACAAACGGCACCCTATAAAGTTGCCTTTTCAAAGAAAAAAAAACTTTGAGCCAGTTCTCTCTGCCATGTGCAAAGTATCTACTTAATTAACATGAACGCTTGCTCGTCTTACCAGGTAATTAAAATGATTTATTCTAAGAGGTTTATAGTTGTGCCTTACTATCAATCTACAAAAAAAAAAAAGAGCAAAAATGCCACAGTCCAGCTCAAACAGAAGCAACATAAGTAGTGCTTCTACCTCTAAGCAATCCATATATCCTTCTCAAAGAGCAAGACTGATATGAGGTTTGTGTTTCTTCAAATAGGTGCTTGTGCTTTATTTTCTTTTTTTGCGGGGCTGTCATTCAATAATTTTTATTCTGCTCTACTTTGGAATGCTCTCTCCTGGATAAATGACTTCAAAGGGCACCCCCAAATACAGTAAAGAAAATGTACACACTTCCAGCCCCTGGTTCCATGTTCTCTCATCACCGGCTGCATGCTGGTATAGCTCATTTGCTATGTGTTAGAAATGGATTCATCTGCCTCTCTTATTCAGTTATTAACCTGCCTTCTTTGGGATCGCATTCCTGCATGATGGTGTTTGTAAGGTATGGACCCTGAGTCACCCATCTGTGTCACCTGTCCTCATCAGCTGTCACCCATCGGTGTCACCTGTCCTCATCAGCTTCATTGTTGTCTTTGTTCTGGGTTTGCAACTGCCCAGAGCACAGTCACACACTCAAACACAAATGCTATGGTGGAACCATGACCCCCCCCCCACCATGTGCAGCAGCATTAAATCAGAGGCCAGCTTTAAATCAGAGCCGTTGTGATTCCCCATCCCAGATCCTCACAAGACTGAGCGACTAACATTCCCTGTAGGACAGGAGGAAGGCTCACACACAGACCCTGTGCCTTTTTCAGGCTATGCAAGTGTTCAACAATTGCTAGGGGGAGGGGAACCTCCTCTGCAGTGTAGCTGTCTACAAATTATGCACATTCCTGTGAGTGATTGCAGTTGAATGCATTGGTTCACCATGCTAGACAAGGGTGGATTCATTTCTTTGCATTGCCAGTTTCTTTCCTATCTAGAGGAATAGAAATAGATTCCCCAGGAAAAGGTACCCAGCTGATGCAAATGGGGGGAGCTTTGTAGCTGTGGTATTTTACACTCCTGAGTATTGAGTCCTTTAAATGGAGTAGTTCTAGATGAAATTTTTCCTGTCTTCATCAGGGATTCTACCTAACAATTTTTGGAAGGATAGTATATGCCAGACCAAGTTGGGTAGCCAGCCTATCTTCCAGACTCTCTTACTTAAGTCTTGGAGGAACTCATAGGACCAGCAAATACCAAACACTTACCAGAAAAGATGGGCCAAGAAAGCAGAGAAGAGGAGCTTGCCGCTAGCCCAAGAACCTGAAAAGGAATTCTAAAGTAATAGCTTCGGTCTTGAGTGTTAGACACAGGGCAGTAAGAAAGGAAAACATACAAGGACTCTAGTCCCATGCTCTGGTGCAGGTAGGAGTCATTAGTGAGTGTGTGACTCTTGGTTAGACAGCTGTGAGCTTCAGGGCTGTGCTAGAATACTCTGCTTCCAGACAGCATCTCCACGTCCATTCCTGCCTCTGTTGTACTCTTGAGCCCTTTCTGTCCCTCTTCTCTCCCAACTGTTCCTCCCTCCTCTCCCTCTCTCTCTCTCTCTCTCTGGCTCTCGATCTCCTCCCTCCATCCTCTTCCTTCCTTCCTTCCTTCCTTCCTTCCTTCCTTCCTTCCTTCCTTCCTTCCTTCCT
>LR750501.1:427771-447080 GCA_902729485.2 Mus minutoides | reverse complement strand
CCCTACCCCATTGTTATAAAAGCTCCTGATTTTCGAGCCACGAGGTCGACCCCCCTGTCCCCTGCGTGGGATACGGGTCGTCCCGGAGCTCCGATTAAAAATCCTCATGCTTTTTGCATCAAGATAGGTCTCGTGATTCGTGGGGTGCACGAACAACCCGTGTTTGAAATAGGGGTATTTCTGGTTGGATCTTACAGCTTCTGTAAGGCGAGCCTTGCCTCTGCTGTGCTGATTTCTGCTTTATTCAGTTTCTGTTCTGTGTCACTGTTGTCATTGATGTGACCAAACACCTGACAAGAAACATTTTAAGGAGGAAGGATTTTTTTCTGAGCTCAGGGTTTGAGGAAACACAATCCATCATGCTGGTGGCTTCATGGTGGTGGGAGTGTGTTACGCATATCCCAGTGTAGGGCTTGACAGATCGAAAGGCCAAAAAGCACTCATGAGACACAGAGTTTCAAAAGGAATTCATCTCTTGGGAAGACATTCTCACAACCTGTATATCCCTGCATTAGTCTGGCATATGGATCCATGCGCTCATTTAGTAGGATTTTTATTATAAGCATAGAATGAATCCTGACATAAGCTAAGCCTTCCAGCATTCCAACGGTCCTAGAGAATTCTTGATTTTCAGTGGGAATTCAGAAAACTATCTAGAGACAGGTAAACTATTTAGCATTACATAGAAAGGAGCCAAAGCAGCTCAGAGCTGGTCTGCAGAATGTTTGCTAGGGACAATAGCTTTAGGGAATAGATGGATTTCCCACTGAGAAAGGAATCTTCACTACAGCCAGGTATAGCAGACTACATTGCAGATTAGAAGCAAGTTGGTGAATTCTTCTGATAAATGGATATTCCTTACAGATACTTAAAAGTACAGCCAAATTACCTTCATATGCAAGAATCTACCTGGGCCTAGAAAATAGGGGGGCTGTGGTATTACATTATTCATGAGAAGGTATGCTAGTGTGGAACCCCCTGGTGCTAGTTCTCACAAGGCTCAAAGGAGTAGCACAAGTTGTGACTAGGGTGTGAAATCCTTACTTGTCATAGCTGATCCTAGGCAGAGCTGTTTATTATTTACTGTAAATATTGCCTGGTTCCTGTAAGTCCTTTTGATGTATTCATTCCTTTTGTATTGTGTCATTGTAACTTGGTGGATGTATCTCTCGCCTGGTTTCTTGTTACCCTGCTGTATAAAAAAGTTTGATGCTCCATCTTACAATTACTCTCAGATCCACACTCCCGTGTGTGTGTCTGTTTGTCACTTGCTGAATTCTTCCCTACTTGCTCCAGAGAACCCGTTCCACACAGACAAGGGGTCTAAAAGGGTATGCGGCAGGAGTGAGCAGTGGCTTGCTCTGTCACGTGTAGGCAGACCAGGAAATAGACTGAAAGCAGGATGGGTGTTGGGGTACGCCATCCGCAGAGTACCCAAGAACCGAGTTCCCTGGAAGGCAAACTGGGGCTGAAAGAAAGACTAGATGGGAGAGAAAAATGTATGCCAAGACAAAATCCCTCTGCTCAAGGCATCTCTCTTTACTCAAGAATCTTTCTTGCTTATAAGAGGGAAGGCCCCGCCCACAGTCAGTCCGTGCAAGCAGTACGAAGTCCGGAGCACTGTGGAAGCCTCGTCAGGAAGCAGGAAACAGGATCTGGGCGAGGCACAGCAGACAGGTAGCAGGAGTCCGGGAAGCACAGAGGCAGTTAGCACAACAAAAGAAGCCAGCCTTTGCTGGGGAATGTAGCTTCCTGTGGTCCACCTTCAGAGGCAGCAGGTCTGCCTTCTGCCTGAAGCGGCTGAGGGAAGGGGCTACAGATGGGCCATAAACTGGAGGTCTCCTCCACCAGAGACCCTCCCACATAAAAGTGACATAGCCTCCTAAAACAATGCCATCAGCCGGGGACCAAGTCTTCACACATATGATCCTGAGGGGAGTAGTTCACACAAAAACTGTAACATAGGTTTATTTCAATTCCCACCTCACTGTGAGGCGTGATCTGCATTCTTCCTTGCTAGGGAATGGCTCTGCAGAGGGGAACGAGCCACCTCACTGCCTGTGACACTCCAGCCTACTGGATGTGTGAATCAACAGAGTCTAGCCTACTTTGGCTTATTTCCAGTCAGGTATGTGACCTGCTCTTCTCGTGGTTAAGTGAATTGCCTGTCAGCGAAAGCCAAGGATTAACCAAACCCTGACTCAGGAAGAAGGAGGAGGAAGAGGAACGCTGTGACCAGCAGGTGACAGTCTGTCCACAAGGATAAAAGAGAAGCAAGTGTTCTGCAGGCAGAGTGGGAAGGAGAGGGTCTTCATGATCCCACAGGACATACAAGATGAGATCACATGGACAGGAGTGTGTGGCAGCGTTCTGGCTTAGACTACTCATTTAATTAGTTAAGAATTTTATCAAATTGAAAGAATGCACCTATATAATTAGTTTTGATCAAGGGGCAATTAACATTCATTGATGGACTGTAAACCAATTCCTACCTTTTCTAAGTTTATTTCTAAGAATATTTGTAGTCCTGGATGGTCTGGAACTTGCTATGTAGACCAGGCTGGCCTTGCACTCATAGTGATCCACCTGCCTCTGCCTCCCAGTGCTGTGATGAAAGGCCATGTACCACAATGCCCAGCTAGGAATGTTTCTATAAAGTCACGTAGAAGCATTAAAGTAACAAAACAGGGTCCGGGGGAGGGGGATGGCTCAGCAGTACTCTTCCAGAGATTCTGGGTTCGGTTCCTAGCACGCACATGGCAGCTCACAGCTGTCTATAGCTCCAGTTCAGTTGGTGTGCTCTTTGCAGTGCCGAGTGCTATTTTCCCACCCCCCACCCCCCACATAGAGTCTACCATGGCTTTGTTTCTCTGCTCATCTCCTTAAGGGCCACCCAGTTGCTCAGTTTTAGAAATTATAACTTGAAAGATGCTCATGTACAAGTTTGTGTGTTATAATTCATCTCCTCTCTTGGGCAGTCATGGACACACACACACACACACACACACACACACACACACACAAGGTTACAGGGTGAGTGTATTGCTTTTTACCAGAGTGGCTGTTTTGCTTGGCATTCTCACCAGGAATGCATGGGAGTCTGCTTTAACACTTTCATGAAGTAAGACCTAATTATCAAATAATGTCTTAAAATATTTAGCCTTTCAGAAAGTTTGTAGTGTAGTATCTCATAGTGACTTCTTTAATTCACATTTCCCTAAGAGAAGAGTTGAACATTTATTTCAGATTTTGTGTCTACTTTGTTGAAGAGTCTTCAAGTCTTGTGCCCTCTTACTTATTATCTGGGTGTTTTGTTTCCTTATTTCTTGGGTGGGAGTTGGTTTTCTCTCACCTATTCAACGGGCACAAGTTCCACTGAGCCATCCAATATCAATTCTGAACACCATCCTGAAGTGAAAATTTCTGGCTTCTTTGGAGACTCAGTTGTCTCATGGGATGTTTTTCCGAAAGCCATCTTATGAGAGGATGTTTTTCGGAGGCAGACCCTTGAGAGGATGTGTGATGTTTGGGAAGAATCTAAGTAGAACCCAGCAGACAGAGAGTGGCTTTTGCATTGGTTCACCTTGCAGTGTTTCACTGGTCTTCACTGATCTTCTCTTACTGTACTTCATAGAGAGAAACTTGCCAAAGAACTCGTGGTATTCTGGTAAAGAACTCGTGGTATTCTGGTAAAGAACTCATGGTATTCTGGTAAAGAACTCGTGGTATTCTGGTAAAGAACTCATGGTATTCTGGTTACGTCTTGCTGTTTCCATGGACTTGGGCTGATTCAGTTCGGTGGAGACTCATGGTTTCTTCTGAATAGAGCCACTGCTACTGATTCCTGTTTGGTGTTTGCCAATTGGACTGGACTGCTGCTACCGATTTGTGTTTGATGGACTGGACTGCCGATATCCTGACAACAAAGACTGATATCACCCCAAAGGACTACTTCTAAACAGGTCCATAGCCCCCTTGTCCTATTAACCATCTTTCTCTCCTACCTTTGGTTGATGGGCTAGAAGGGAGATTGAAGCGTTTAAGAACACTTTTTTTTTTAATATTTTAAGAGACACTTTATTTATCAGACTATTTTTTTAATTAGATATTTTCTTAATTTATGTTTCAAATGCTATCCCGAAAGTTCCATCTACCCCCCTCCGCCCCCCGCCCTGTTCCCCTACCCACCCACTCCCACTTCTTGGCCCTGTCGTTCCCCTGTACTGGGGCATATAAAGTTTGCAATACTAAGGGGCCTCTCTTCCCGATGATGGCCGACTAGGCCATCTTCTGCTACATATGCAGCTAGAGACATGAGCTCTGGGGGTTCTGATTAGTTCATATTGTTGTTCCACCTATAGGGTTGCAGACCCCTTCAGCTCCTTGGGTACTTTCTCTAGTTTCTCCATTGGGAGCCCTGTGTTCCATCCTAGAGATGACTGTGAGCATGCACTTCTGTATTTGCCAGGCACTGGCATAGCCTCATACGAGACAGCTATATCAGGGTCCTTTCAGCAAACTCTTACTGTCCTATGCAATAGTGTCTGAGTTTGGTGACTGATTATGGGATGGATCCCCGAGTGGGGTAGTCTCTGGATAGTCCATCCTTTCATCTTAGCTCTAAACTTTGTCTCTGTAACTCCTTTCATGGGTATTTTGTTCCCTATTCTAAGGAGGAATGAAGTATCCACACACTGGTCTTTCTTCTTCTTGATTTTCTTGTGTTTTGCAAATTGTATCTTGGGTATTCTAAGTTTCTGGGCTAATATCCACTTATCAGTGAGTGCATATCTAATGACTTCTTTTGTGATTGGGTTACCTCACTAAGGATGATATCCTCCAGATACATCCATTTGCCCAAGAATTTCATAAGTTCATTGTTTGTTTAAGAACACTAATTAAAGTAGGTTTTGAAAAAAATCTAAGCCTACACCATCCTTATTTCACTCAATTACATTCTTATTAAAAATCAATTTGTTGGCCAGGAATTCTGGTACATGCCTTTAATCCCAGGACATGAATGGCAGACTCAGAAGGATTTTTGTAAGTTCAAGGCTAGCTTGGTCTGCATAGCCATGTCTACATAGTCATATCCTGTCTCAAAGCAAAACAAAGCAGATTGAAAGAATTTGCCACATTTCTTTGGGTCTATTTATAGATGTTTGGTTGATTTTGTTTTTTTTTAAACCCATTTTTGTATCTGCTTATCACCAGATCCCACTGGGTTAAGGTAGGCTTTATACAGAATTGTCAAGTTCTAAGATGAACACCTTTGCCTTATTGTTTTGGTTTGAAAATAGTTTTCACTCTTCTAGCTCCTGTTGCTTCCCATAGAAATTTGAGAATAAACTTGTCTACGTGCACAAGCAGTCTGGACAGGATTTTGATTAGAAGTGAATTAAATCTTTAGGTCAATTTGGGAGGAATCAACAACTTTACCATAATAAGTCTTCTAACTCATAAAGCTGGAAGCTCATTTGTTTAGCTCTTCCCAGATACAGATCCTCAACATGTTTTGTTAGACTTATGGCCACAAAGCCATCTCTTCAGCAGTGCCCCCTGCTCCCCACTGTGTGTTTGGGACAGATCCTCATAAAGCTCAGGATTTCAAGCTCTCTGTGTAGCTCGAGGATGATGGCGAGCCCAGACTTTACCACTGCAGCACTGATGCCCAGTCTGCTTCATCTTCTGACTTTTTGTTTTTAAGATTTATTTATTTATTTATTTATTTACTTACTTACTTACTTTATGTATGTGAGTACACTGTAGCTGTACAGATGGTTGTGAGCCTTCATGTGGTTGTTAGGAATTGAATTTTAGGACCCCTTCTCGCTCCAGTCAACCCTGCTCACTCAGTCCCTGCTCGCTCCAGCCCAAAGCTTCATTTATTATTATACATAAGTACACCGTAGCTGTCTTCAGATACACCAGAAGAGGGCGTCAGATCTCATTACGGGTGGTTGTGAGCCACCATGTGGTTGCTAGGATTCGAAACTCAGGACCTTCGGCCATCTTGCCAGCCCATCTTTTGACTTTTGTTTGTTTGTTTGCTTGCTTGCTTGTTTTTTAGAGAAATGGTTTCTCTGTGTAGTCCTGGCGTCCTGGAACTTACAGAGATCCACCAGCCTCTGCTTCCTAAGTGCTGGGATGAAAGTCATGTACTACCACACCTGGCTCATCCTTTGACTTTTAAGCACCTGTGCAGTTACGTTTAGATTCAGTTTCTTTTCTTGCTTTGGGGCAGGATCTCACCTGTAGTCCAAGGCTAGCTTAGACACACAATCTTCTGTCTCAGCCTCAGGGTGCTGAGGTTACAGGTGTGCCCCATCACAGCCAGCATCAATCTGACTTTTAGACACCATATAGTTGGGTGCAGTTTATTTAGTACTAACAATCTTTGTATTTTAGTTAATTTAGTTAGAACACAGACAAGAGAATAACCAGAAACATATGTAAGTAAATAGATGCATCTTCTAGTGATTTTTATTTATAAAACACAGTGAACTAGATCTACCATGATTAGGCTTCAGTTTTCAAATCCCTGGTTTAGACTATTATTTTTGTTGTAATATTAATATACTTGAGTTTAGGTCTAATTCATTTAAAATTCCTTTTTATCCTTTTATTTATCTTTGTTTTTAAACTGTGTGAATATTTACAATTTCTATTTTCAAGTTATCTTGAGGTTTTAAATTCCATGTCTTTGCATAGTTTTTTGGTCATATTTTAGTAGCTGCTGTAAGGTACATTATACATGCTGTGCTATACACAGTTGGCCATTCTGCAGAACAAATTGCCACTTTAAGTGGAATATAAGAATCTTTTTTACCATGCAAGTCCTTTCCCTTCTCATAGAGAGGGAGATGGGATATTTTAAACTATTCTATTTCAAATTATTGAGAGGAAGAAAACCAGCCCACTGCACATGCCCAGATATTTACTGTTTATGTGCCTCTTTATTGACCCCCAAAGTTCCTGGATTCTCAGCTCTGTTCCCTTATAATTTGGGGGCTAGAACCAGGGCTTTGCCATGCCCTCTGTGTTTCTCTGTGGCATCCGTTGTCTTTCTTCTTTAGGACCTTTCTTTTCAAGGACAGGTCTGTTAGACAAGTTCTGCTTCCTTCCCGCGGGGAGTGACTTGGCTTTGCCCTGGTTCCTAAGCAGCATCTTTACTGCCTACAGTTATCAGATATTTACTTTTCTTTAGTCCTTTGGGAATCTTGTCCCATCCTTGGCTTGAGAAATCTGGCCATGTTGATATCTGTTGTCTCACACATTATCTGTTGTCTTTCCCTTGCTTCTTTCAAGGTTTTTCTTTGCCATTCCTGTTCAGAAGTTTGGTGATGTGTTGGGTGTGACCCCATGAAAGTCCTTCATAGCTCACAGGCTTTGACAATAGTAATGTATCCTGAGTTCACCTTGAAGTTCCTCTGCATACCCACTTCTAAGGAGCATGCTGCATTCTAAGCAGTTAGCAGCTTCCTTACTTGGCTTTCAGTTAAGTCCTTCAGGGCTGCAGCTAAGAAGAGCTTATCACCTAATTGCATTTAGTAAAAATATTTTAAATGAGTGAAACCCAACAGGCATCATCCAGGGTATTAATTCTCAATCCCAACAGCATAGTACAATAATTTAAAGTCTTTTTAGAGGTGGTGAAATTGCTCAGTGGGTAAAGGTCACCAAGCCTGCGAACTTGAGTTTCATCCTTAGAGCCTGCATGATTAAGGAGAGAACTTATTCCTGTAAGGTGTCCTCTGATCTCTGCCTAACACACACACTCACACAGCAAACAAATACAAAAATTTAATCTTTAAATCTTTTTTTGTTTTGTTTTGTTTTTTTGTTTTTAGAGACAGGGTTTCTCTGTATAGCCCTGGCTGTCCTGGAACTAACTTTGTAGACCAGGCTGACCTTGAACTCAGAAATCCGCCTGCCTCTGCCTCCCGAGTGCTGGGATTAAAGGTGTGCCCGGCTCTAATCTTTAAATCTTTAAAGATCTTTAAAATGATATATCGATGTTCAGCCTCCATATCAAATTCTATACTTTAGTTTGACAGGCTAGCCTACTATTTAGAAAGCAGACTTTGGGGCCAGACTCTGTATGTGACTCTGAATCCCAAATTCAATATTTACCCTTGGTGTGACCTCCTGTGCATCAGTTTCTGCATGAGTGATACTAGTATCTCCCTTGTAGGCTGCTGTGAGAATAAATGAGTGCACAGTGAATAAACTTGTGCACAGTGCCCAATGCTGCTGTAGGCTCAGTCAACACCAGCATCAGTCTTACACTGCACCTGAGAGTTGGGGAACTCAGGAGGCACTTGCCAGTGCATTTTCTGCCTGTTGATTTGGGTCTGTCCTCTGTCATAGTGCCACCATTAAGCCTGGGCTAGACTGTGCTGCAGGGGACAGACGGATGTAAAAAGAGTTCTGCTAGGCAGATTAGGGAATCAGAAAACCTTTTTTGTCCCCAGTGAAGGAAGGAAGGAAGGAAGGATGTGGAAGGAATGAGACTGAGGTGGGAGAGTTGCTGGGATCCTGGGGAGCTGAAGCTGAGGGGATGGATACCCTGGGGAGGTGAAAGCGGAGCATCTCAGGCTCAGGCTCCGGGTGGGATCTAGGCATCCAGGGATAGGCTGGACTGGAGAGGTGGCAGGCCCTGCTTCCTAGCATGCCTGCAGAGTTTCCTTATAGTCCTGGAGGGAGGGAGTAGCTACAGGTTGCACATTAGTGCCTGCGCTGTAGTAGGGACGACCAGTCCTGCACTAGAAAACCTTGCCAAAATGAATTCCATTACTTTTAAGAGCTCAGGGTTTTTACAAAGATGCCCATGGTTCAAGCCCATGAGCTCCTTTGAAAAGCAGGGTTCCTGGATACCAAACATGGGCAAAGGAATTACCAGTAATTCCTAAGGTGACAGTGTTGTCATCTCTTGGGTATTCTGATAGCTGGAATGGGTGTTGACCACTAGGTGTCGTCTACCGCTAAAGTCTTCATTTCTGGGATGCTATTTCTGCCTCTTCCCATGCAAAGTACATGGCTTATCTGGGGGCTCATGATGTTGTAAAAGTACATAGCAGGGTGCCACACAAATTTTGTGAATATTCAAAAAAACCCCACTTTTTTCACATATAGGGAGTAAATGTCATATGAATTACACGCACTAGTCCTGCTTTTAAAGGAAGAAGTAACAACTACCATTCTCCTGCTTTGGTGGTCTGACACTAAGGAAGAATTGAGCTGAAGTGCCTATAGGAAGACAGTGATGGTCACTTCCCCCTCTCTCTTCCTTTGACCCCTGATCCCCTGCAAACCCATTTCTGCCTTTCCTGGACATTTCCTTTGGGTGGAGCCATGGATCAGATGATCTCTGGAGACCACCTTCACTCTCAGTAGTGCTTTCATGATTCGCTTATGTTAGGGTACACAACAACACCCCACTCTATTGCCAAGTGCTCTTCTGCTGTTTGAGTCATAACTTTTTATCTATTCACCAGTCTATCCACTCATGTGGATTGTTTCCACCTCTGGGCTGTTACAACACTGCTGTGTGGACACTCCTTTATGGACTTGTGTGTATAGATGGAGCTCGAGTCCCTTATGTGTATACTAGGGGTGAACTGCTAGATCACATGGGCCACTGGAGGTTTAACCCTTTGAGGAAGTACAGGCTGTGTTACACAACCGCTTCACATGTAAGCCCTCACAGCAGTGTAGAAGGATTCTGACTTCCCCAGTTTTTCCTTGTCAACATGTGTGATTGCTTTTTGTGACAGTCACTCTAGTGGGGACAAAGTGTGACCTTATTGTGATGTGATAATGTCCAGCATTTGGCCATTGGTTTATATTCATAGGAGAAATGTCATTTTGCTGTCTTCCCTGCCCCCACCCTGAGCTGGGGACTGAACTCAGGGCCTTGCCCTTGCGAGGCAAGTGCTCTACCACTGAGCTAAATCCCCAGCCCCCACTGGAGAAATGTCTATCCGGGTTCTTTGTCAATTAAAAAGTGGGTGATGCCCTCTACACAAAGAGCTACAGGCAACTGAGGAATGCTGGGAGTGGGAGAAACAGTCTTTCCCAGGGAAGAGCACACCAGCTGGTCAGCCCTGAAAACATCCACACAAGTAACAGTGTGCAGACTGACCAGGGTGTGTTTATGCATTTAGGAAAGATATGTGAGGGGTTGGTGGGAGGAAGGAGAAGGGAAAATGATGCAATTATATTATAAGCTCAAAAAATAAAATAATTTTAAAAAGTTAGCAAGCTATCTTTTTGTTATCGACTTAGAAGTTTTCTTTCTGCTGTCTAGACATGTCTCTTATTTGTCAGGTACATGATCTGCAATTTTTCTCTCAGCTGTCAGATGTCTTTTTTAAACAATGCTTTCAGAATGACTTGCCTGCTCATTGTGTAATCCAAAGCCACAAAGATGTCCACATTGTCTTCTAAGACTTTGTAGTCTTATATTTGCAGGTTTTTAATCCTTTGAGCCCATCTTTGTACACGGCGAGAGATACACTCACTCTTTTGCCTGTGGCTACCCAACCATTCCTGTACAATTTGATGGTGAAAGATCCTTTCCCAATTAAGCTATCCACGAAGCTCTGTAGAGAAGCAAGTGACTATGATAGAAAGAGGTCACTTCTGACCGCTCAGGGATCCCCCACTGAGCCATTCCTGTGATTTGCTGGCACCCCACTGTCTGGACTGTCATAGCTTTGAAGTGAGTGTTTGGCTCTTATTATAAAGGTCTCTTGCATTTCCATACACATTTTCTCTTACAATTTTTTTCATATAATATATTTTGGGCATGCTTTTTCCCTCCCCCGTACTTTTCAGATTCTCTCTCCATCTCCCTACCCACCAAAGTTTTATGTTCTCTCTTTATCTTTCTTTAGGAAAAAAACCCCACAAAAATACAAAAATGAAAATCAAAACAAACAAAAAGCCAGTAAGACAAAAATAAAAAAAGCCAAAACAAAACAAAAGCCCACAAAACACCCATGGAGTTATTCATGTGTTGGCCAGCTCCGTTTAAACTTCAAATCATCTTATTAAACTGACTACTTATTTGGCTTCTTATTTAATATTTTTGGATATTTTATTAATTTTTATTTTATGTACAGGTGTTTTCTCTATGTGTATGTTTATGCACCATGTATACAGTAATTTGAGGCTGGAAAGGGTATTGGATTCTATGGTTTTGGAGCTATAGACACATGGATGCTGGGAGCCAAGTCTGGGTCCTCTGTGAGAGTGGCAATGCTTTTAATTACTGAGCCAGCTCTCCAGCCCTGTGCTATTATTATTAAGTAGTTTGCACTTTTCAATGTACAAGGTCTGTGCTTTTGTTAAATTTTTTCCTAAGTATTTTAATGGCACTATAAGTGGAATGTTTTCTTAATTTAAATTTGGATTGTTAGCTACAAGGGCATAGAAATGTGATTTTTCTGTACATTTTCCATCTTGCAACCTTGCTGAACTTGTTTCTTAGTACCAATAAGTTAAAAAAAACTTTCCAGAATTTTCTAAGTATAAGATCACATCCTAGGTAATTAATTATTCCGGTGTAATCTGGCTGCGTGTGTTTTCCTTCTCTTTCCTAATTGCCTGGAGCAGAATCTCCAGCAAAGTGCTGAACAGACTCGGCAAGAATGCACACTCCTGTCTTGTTCCTGAGTCCAAGGGCAAAGGCTTTCAGTTTTCCGCCAGAGAGTATGATGCTAGCTCCAGATTTTCCATAGATGTGTGTTAGTGGTTCAGTTACTTTGCTGAGTGTCTTAGTTAGGGTTTCCTTTGTTGTGAAGAGACACCATGACCAAGGCAACTCTTATAAAGGACAACATTTACTACGGGCTAATTTACAGGGTCAGAGGTTCAGGTCATTATCATCAAGGCAGGAAGCATTGGAGAAGGAGCTAAGAGTTCTATGTCTTGTTCTGAAGGCTACTAGGAGAAGACTGTCTCCCAGGTAGTGAGGAGGAGGGTCTCCAAGCCCACCCCACAGTGACACACTTCCTTCAACAAGGCCACAACTACTCCAACAAGGCTCTATATCTTAATAGTGCCACTCCATGGCCAAGCATATCAAACCACCGCGCTTAGTATCTGCACTATGAGTGGGAGCTGGCTTTTGCCCTTTATTTTTCATCTGTTAAGATAATTATCCTGTTTTTGTCCTTTATTTTATTTAAGAGGTGTGTTATATAAATGAGTTTTTAGACAATTAGTCACTGTTGCCTGTCTGGGAGAATCTAGCTTGATCATAACGTGTAACTCTTTTTTTTTTCTTTTTTTTCTTTTTCTTTTTTTCTTTCCCCACCCCACTGATGTGTAACTCTTTTTGAATGCTTCTGGTTTCAGTTTGCTACATTTGGATCTTTTTGTTTTTTGGGGGGGTGCCTTTGTGTGCGCTGGTAAATGTATACATGAGTGTGTGTATGGAAGCCGGAGCTGACATCAGTCTTCCTCAAGCCCTTGATTGGCTCTGTACCTACCTTACTTTTTTTTTTTTAAGTTTTACTTTTTTTTTAATTTAAAAATATTTAATTTTTTGTTTTTTTGTCTGCCTACATTTCTGTGTATTGTGTGTGTGTGTAGTGTCCGAGGAAGTCATAATAGGTTGTCAGAACCCCTGACACTGGAGTTGCAGGTGGTTGTGAACTGCCTTGTGGGTGAAGGGAAGAAACCTCAGTCCTTCGGAGGAGCAGCCAGTGCTCTTTCTCCAGCTCCATTTATTTATTTATTTATTTATTTATTTATTTATTTATTATAGATTTATTTTATGCATATGAGTACACTGTTGTTGTCTTCAGACACACCAGGACACTGGATTCCATTACATATGGTTGTAAGCCACCATGTGGTTGCTGGAAACTGAACTCAGGACCTCTGGGAGAGCAGTCAGTGCTCTCGACCTCTGAGCCATCTAAATGATGTGTCTGTGTGTATGCCTGTGTGTGGGTATGTTTATGTGAATGCAGGTGCTTGTGGAAGCCAGAAGAGGGTATCAGCTCTTCTGGAGCTGGGGTTACAGGCAGCTGTGCGCAGCTTGATGTGTATGCTGGGAACCACGCTTCGGTCTTTTACAAGAGCAGTACATGTCTTTAACCCTGGTACCAGCTCTCCAGCCACAACCCACCTTACTCTCTGAGACAGCACTGCTCTCTAACGCACTGATTCAGCCAGACTGGCTGGGCAGTGAGTCCTGGGTCCTTCCTTACGATGGGTGTGCAGGAGTGTCCCTGGCCTCTTACACAGGTTCATACAGCAAGCACTTTACTGACTGCACCATCTCCCTTGCCTCTGAGCTTTGATTTTTTTTTTGTAAAGAAGGATAACACTGATTTCACAGAATAAGTTGAGAATTGTCTCCTCATTTATGTTTTCTAAGAATGTGTGAAAGACTGGTGTTATCAGCTCTGGCCTTGAAACATGCTGGCTTCCTCAGCCTATGTTAGGTGGGGAAGAGAGCCTGCTGGAGAGATTCAGGATTCTGTTAAGGGCTGAGAAACTCTGGGTTGTTGTAGTCTGTTTACTGCAGATTCATGGGTGCTGATGAAGACAGGGGACCCCTGAGCAGCAGAAGAAGGACGCATCCTTTGCTGCTGCTGCTGCTGCTATGTCAGCATCTTGAAATCCAGCTATCTGAGTTCCTAATCTCACAGGACCTAAAGAGTGCCAGCTAACACCTGTGAGTACTAGAGAGAAATCCTGGGTTTAGGAATCAAAAGACTTCCATGAAAGGGCCAGTATGTCTGCCCTTTGTTATGGAGCCGGATAAGATGTCTTCTAAGGTCACCTGCTATACAAAAATGCTTATAAAAACCAACCAGAACAATGGCAGCCAGTGTTTTGGTGCAGAAGACGTGAGGACCCCACGAGACCCACAGAGACTGGCCTCAGGCAGACTCCTTAGAGCGCTCCCTGCCATTCCTCTTCATTCACACTTGATTTGCATACTGTGAACTTTGTTCCAGCTTTCCCAATTTCATATTCACACGATACGAAGAGTCAGATGACTTCACCCCTGTAATTCCTTGAAGAAGCTGTCCCTACCCACTGCTCTTCTTCCTACTCGGCTGCTTCTCCAGGCACTGATTCCAGCCCTATAAATAACATTTTTCTAACACTTCATTCTTGATTTCTCAGATGAAGGCGGCTGTGCTTTAGATATTGCTTGAGTTTGTTCTCCGAAGATTCATGAGCAAGAGACTTGGTCTCCAGAGCTGTGGTGCTGGAGGTGGGGAGCTTTGTAGGAGGTGAAGAGACCCTGGGATTGCTCTCCTCGGAAGGGGATGACGCAGCTCTCATGGGCCTCTGACTAGCACCCCAGAGTACTGACTGCAGCCTAGTAGCTCACCCCCATAACTGAAGCTCCCAGGAAGTAGAGGCAGGGTCCCTGAAAATTCAAGGCCAGCCTGCCCCATGCAGTGACTTCCAGGCCAACTCATGATACATAGTGAGACCTTGTCTCACAGAACAGACATAAGAGTGAGAATAACTCCTGAGTTACTTTGGGTTTCTGTGTTGCCATGTGACTCTTCCTTCTGCATGCACTGCAACCAGGACACCATCCACCATGCAGTGACCCAGTCAAGGAGGTCTCTGTTACCAATGATTGAGGTCACTTGAGCATGGACTTCTAGCCTCCAAAACTGTGAGCTAAAAAAAAAAAAAAAAAAAAGCCTTTTTTATAGGCATCTAGCTTTGGGTAATTTGTGTTAGCCACAGAAACAAAGACAAGGCATATGGGACTTCGCTTCGTTTCTCATCCTTAGCATACCTGCCTACTTTCTATTTTTAAATCTTCCTTCAAATTTGGCTCAAAATTCTGGAACTGGTCTTTCTCTTGTGAGCTTCAGGACTAACATTTGGAGGCCCGAGTGAGATTAAAAAAAAAAAAATAAAAGTATTCCACCCAAATTCTGCTGAAGCTTGGATCTTTATTCTGAGATCCTCAAGGACAATCAAGGCACAGTATTGATTATAAATAAATATAGCTCAATATCTAGTTCTTATGTCTGAGCTCTTCTGGCTGAGCCTGTAAGAGCCAAGTTAAACTATAAGCCTCATTTGCCCAAGGGCAGACACATTCCTGGAATGTTAGGTGCTGTGGTTCTTGGGAAATAACAAGTCACATGGTTTTGCTCCCCTAAAGTTTGTTTGTGTTTGATTGGATGTGGGTGGGAGGGATGTAGGCAGGAACTATGTCAAGATGTATGCTTCTTCCTGATTGGACCTGATGAGAAATTTGGTGGCCATGAGGTTTTGCCGTTTTAAGCTTCTGCAAAATGTGACTCATGACCATTTCCTGGGAACCTAGAGATGGATCTGGCCACAGACAATCATCTTGGCTGTTATTTAATTAAAGCTTCCTTCAAATTTGGCTCAAAATTCTGGAACTGGTCTTTCTCTTGTGACCTTCAGGACTAACATTTGGAGGCCCCAGTGAGATAAAAAAATAAAAAAATAAAAGTATTCCACCCAAATTCTGCTGAAGCTTGGATCTTACTCTGAGATCCTCAAGAGGCTGGTAAGCCACCCCAGCGGTGCACCACCCCGGGAGAGCTACAGCCGTGCACCACCCGGGGATAGCTACAGCAGTGCACCACCATGGGAGAGCTAACCCAGCTGACCCAAGGCTCCAGAGAAGTGCTTTCCACTCTGCAAACTCCTGAGGTGAACAGCTCTGCTTGGAAGGAAATAGTAAGAGTTTTTTATGGAGGCCTCCTTTTGCTAAGTCACAGAAACCATTTTAACTTTCTGTGAAAATTTTCTGCCTCCTTTCTGGATTCTGGCTCTGGGGGCATCCGGAGCTGGATGGATAGATCCGGGAGGATCTGATGAGGTCTATTCACCCCTACTCAGGGCAAAAGGAGACTGACTTTTTGGGAATTCAGACAGTTTTTTTCCCCCTGATTTATCTTTGAGCCCTGAGGATGCTCTGGTGACACAGGGTGGGGTGAATCACTCGACTCAGAGTCAGAGGCCTGGCACCTGGGTGCCTGTTAGCAGGGTGTAGGCTGCCTAACACAGCTAATGACACTAGGGGCCAGACCTAGAGTTAGAAGAGGCCCAGTGTGGGACATCAGGGAGTCCAGGGGTTGTTCAAGGGACAGCTGAAGCTACCTCCTATTTGTTAAATTCTCTTGGTCAGACTGGTGAAATTTCTGTAGGATGCCAACTGTTAACGTCATTGTCTTATGTTTTCTGTTGTCATTTTGGCTCTTTGTCTTGTCTTATGTCTGTACTTGGCTTTTGTCTTTATGTGTTCTGACATGGGCAACTGAATGGACAAATGACAAGACTGATAACTTGGGTAGCTTTGAGCTGCTTTGGAGAGGTCACTCCAGGAATGGTGGAGCCTTTGGGGTCTGGGGTTTGATGGCAGTATATGGCAGGTCTATGTATGGTGGTGCAGAGAGCAGTGCCCAGGGCCAGACTTGAGACTCAGTGAGCAGCTTTGCAGAAAAGCCCTGGCCAGTGTGGAAGTCTGCAGCTGGCCCTGTTGCAGCTACCCCCCTGAGGCACTTATTATGGAAGATACCAGAGCAGGCAAACCCTCAGAATTACAACACTAAGGGAGGAAGGGGAAGTTTTATCTGTCTGTTTTAGGTGTGTGGATGGGGCTGTGTTTTCTGATGTGTCTGTAAGTTTTGTTGCAAACTTGGAACTGAGGCAGAATAGCATCAGGCTCAACTGAATAAACGAGCTTACTGCGTTCTGTGCCTTTTCGTTATATTTTACTGCTTTGGCTGCCACCAGCTGCCAGCCACAGGCACCATGTCTGCTTTGATGGCTTGGGCTCAGAATGTATCTCTAAGCTTTCTGGTCACTGAGTTCGTTCAACAAGAAATTTAAAAAAAATTTTTTTTTTGGTTATAGACAATATCAAAGTTGTTTTATGCTGTTCTACCTTACTGAAAAGCTGGTTCTGAAAGTGGGTTATGGCTCTCCCTTTCTCAGACCCAGACACACTTTTAAAGTCTCCATGTTTAGGGTCAAGAGCTATGGTAGGGAGAAAAGAGAAAATTAGATCAGCTAAAGGGATTAGTGGTTTCACTTAATTGCCTGAGACAATTATATGAACTTTCTGTATCTCAAGATTTGTAAGTTTATTGGGTATGGTTAAAATCCATAATATTTGTAACAAAAAAGTTAACTCAAAACTCATAACAAGGGGTTGATGGCTTAAAAAATGTATGTATAGGTAATCTTAAAGGAACTCTTTAGCATGATTCCAGTTAGGGACATAAGCAATACATGGCCTGCTGTCACCTTTAGGCAGCCAAGTGGCTGGCAGCCATCTTTGCTAGGGTAGGAGAAGAGGTATGCCACGTGACTTTAACGTCATCTTTATTAAAAGTATCCATGTAATGTGTGGCCCAATCAAGGAAGAAATAAGAGGTATCCAAGATAGATTAGATTAGGATGAACTTTTTTTTTTTTTTTTTAACAATTCCTGTGTTGAAAACAAAGTTTATGAAAGATTTAAAACAATGTTTGTTAAATAAGATATTAAAGCTTCATCTTCATGTTTTCATATACAAAAATGTATGTTGTTGGCAGTCAAATTTAGTAACATAGAGTCAACTAGGTGGTATTGGTTTGAAAGACATGAAGGGGTCATAGAGCTGGCTGAGATCTAGAAGGCAGGCTATGTGTGCTGCTGTGGGTGGGGCCAGAGAGGTGACCCAAGCCCAAAGGACGATGAATGAGCTCTGAATTGTCTACACTGCTGAGAGCTTGGTTGTGCCTTGTATAGATTGGGGTTTTATCTTGCATCTTCCCTCCTGAAAAAAAATTACCTGATTTTTGATATTGCAGAAGCACACAGTTGAGAAATTTGAAACTTCTTAAAAAGGAAAATTTGAAGTTTCACAGAAAATTTAAATTAAAAAAATATTTTTATGGAACAGTTTTAAAAATACTTAGATTTATAAGCTTATGGGACATTTTATATGTGTAAGATATTTTATTATGGCCATCTTTATTAATATGTAATCTTGATAAATAGATAAATAAAGTTAAAAATTAGGGCCACAGATATGAGGATCCGGTATCAAACACCAGAAACAGGGATATTCTTATCTTATGACGCAACAACACCACAACCTAAGCTGTCTGGCAAACGCCCTCACCTTCCCCAAGGTCTACTGAGGACAGCAGAGACTGATTTAAGAATGAATGTCTAACCTCCTTGTATTTACTAACTTTGCTAAGCTGCAGCTACTTTGATAAACTGATAAGAAACTGATATTCTCTTTCCTCTGATCCCAGCGGATGCAGCTAGGGCCTGTCCTGTGCTTCCCACACCCCAGAACTTTAAGATCACATCGGGGTTAAGCGTGAGTGGAATGCAGAGGTGGTTTTGGGAGCAGTGGGTCAGCAGTTGCCCACAGGGGCAGGATCCGAGAACTCCGCCCCACCGGAGGCTGGGCCTCTCCCAGCCAGGGCACCACCCACCCCGCCATCTTTCCTCTGAGCCCAGCGGTCGCAGCTAGGGCCTGTCCTGTGCTTCCCACACCCCAGGACTTTAAGATCACATCGGGGTTAAGCGTGAGTGGAGTGCAGAGGTGGTTTTGGGAGCAGTGGGTCAGCAGTTGCCTGCAGGGGCAGGCCCCGAGAACTCCGCCCCACTGGAGGCTGGGCCTCTCCCAGCCAGGGCACCACCCACCCCGCCACCTTTCCTCAGGACTTTAATATCACATCAGGAGCTCAGGGCTCCGGCCGCAGGCACTCTCCTAGGCTCTTTTGGGACCCTCCAAGCTATCTCGGGACCTCAAGTGAGCAGGGGAACACAGCCTCTGTTCCAGCCCAATCTCGTGGAACCTGAGACACCAGCAGGGAGATTGATAGTGGCCCAGGGCAGAATAGCCCCTCCCTTCTGGTCCGGTCTGGCCCACCCAGCACCAGCTCCTGTCTCAGGCCACAGGCCCTGTGCACTCTCCTAGGCTCTTTTGGGACTCCCCAAGCTATCTCCGGACCTGAGGTGAGCAGGGGAACACAGCCTCTGTTCCAGCCCAATCTCCTGGAACTTGAGACATCAGCCAGGAGATTGATAAAGGCCCAGGGCAGAACAGCGGGTCCTTTCTGGTCTGCACCAATGCCAGGTCTCCTCGGGCAGAGATGGCAGGAGGCAAGTGTAAGAACAGAAGCAACAGAATCCAAGGGTACTTGGCATCACCAGATCCAAACTCACCCACCACATCAAGTCCTAGATACAACAGCACACCAGAAAAGCAGGACATGGATATAAAGTCACTCGTCATGATGATGATGGAGGACTATAAGAAGGAAATACAGG